>OZ012737.1:685681115-685720914 GCA_963859935.3 Lathyrus sativus
TTTGTCAAACATTTTCGTATTTTCGATTCTATTTTTATTTCACTTAATTTCATGGCATTTAGACACGTGTCCACCCTTGATTGAGCGTTTTTTAAACTTTTGTTCTTTTGTCCAATGGGAGCGTGACACGTGGCCTAGGGATGTTTTTTTTTGTAAATATTAATTCCATTTTTATTTTTCTCCTTTTCAAAGTATTAATATTTTTATACATATTTGTTTGTTAATAGTTTTTATAATTAGTTTTTTATTAATATAGTTTAGGATTATTTAATCTTATATTAGAATATTGTTTCTTTATTAGAAATTCAGAATAGTTTTTTAAATAGGATTATTATATAAGTTTGTTAGAAATATTTAGGAAATAGTTTAAATAGATTTTTTTATTGTTTTTAGAAATGGATAGAAATAGGTTTTTAATTAATAGAATTTGTTTAGATTTAATTTAGTAGTTTTTAGAATTATTTTCATTTCTTCAAAACTCAAACAAACCTCTCTTCAATCGAACCTCCACCATTAATGATCTCGAACCCATCTCCTTTGACCATCATTTCTGAAACCCATTGATGAGCTAACCACACCCAGCCGCGAATCCGAGACCCATTCGGAAAACTTCATCTTCTCAACACAACCCCTTACCTCCATTAACAGACGCACTACAAACCTTCAACCATCTTCTCCATAAAACCCAATTTCGAAACCCCTCCGTCAACCTAAACACATTCCTTCACAAAGTACCATTCATCTTCCATTTCCAAACTTCAACCCCTTTCGAACAAACCTCATCACCATATCCGAAAACCTCCATAATCTCACTCTCAAACCGCAACCCATTTCCGTTCAAACTCGTTCTCAAACTTCAACCATCAAGAACAACTCAAAAATCAATCGAAAATATCCTTTCTCCTCCGATCCATTTTCCAGAACTTCATCATCAACCTTCCGTCTCCTGCGAACCGCCTTCAACAAAACCCATCCAACCCAGATCCTTCGCAAACAACAAACCCATAGCCCAACCTTCGCCTCTCACAGATCAACCAAACCCATTTTCAAACTTCAAGAAAACCCAAAATCAAAAGCAGACAGAGATGAAGAGAAACTGAAGGATTCACAAGCCAAATACAAATCTTACCATAAATTTGGGACCGAAGCTTTGAGGGAGTAGAAATTGGAATCAAGAAACAGAGTGAGAAGCAGAAGGTAAAACGATAGTGGATTGCTTTTAATTTTGTGTCGATCAGTTGCTTCTGAGTATTATCGATCATCTGTACCTGATGATTATGGTTGGGTTTACCCTTTTGGGTTGTTGAAAATATTTTGAAGGATGTATCAGCCGTTTCAACATACACCCCACATTTTTCTTTGTTGACAATTTGTTTTGTGTGGGGATGTGAGTGGGTGATGGGTCAACCCACATGATCCCTTTTCTTTCCCCTAATTTTTTTTAGCATCATTTTCACATTTTGCACCTTATATTAGTTTAGTTTATATCAGTTTTATTATAAAAAAGAGAAAAAAAAATAGTTTATTTGTTTGTTAACTTGTCTTTTATTATTATTAGTTTAATTAATGTAATACATATTATGTAATATATTTTGTATGAACTGATTTTCTTAAGCTTGTAAATACTTTCTGAATATTTTTTTAGAATATTTTCTTTTAGAAGTTAGATTATTTTTCTCACTTACCATTGGACATTTTGTTTCAACTTTTATTTTTCGAACCGATGAAGTCTCCGATTCGTCTAACGTTGATCTTCGAGGATGTTGAAACCTTCATTATTACAAATCTAAGGAGAATGACCATTTGGGTCATTTTCTCTACTTTGAGATCGCGAGAGGTTCCCTTCGATTAATTAACATGAAGTTTGCAATTAAGATAAGGTTTGAGTTTTTCGACCTCCATTTCATCGATTACTAACTCCCGACTTTAAAATTCTGTTAATACTTCATTGTTTTATATTTCTGCATATTTTTATGTTTATATTTTCTATTGACATTTGTATAAGCAAACTTCAAGGCCTTTAATGTTTTGATGAGGACAACTAGAACAACCTTTATACGCAAGATATTCTATGCAAAAAGTAAGAGAATCAAGCGATCAAAAAAGGACATCAAAGATCAAGATGGTACTCTTGCATATGACTACTATGGATCAAAGCTTCCATTAAAAGCTTCAAGTAATGATGATTTTCAAAGCAACGGTATAAACAAATATTACTTAGAAATATTTATACAAGTTGTTGCGGTGGAAATAGGATATCAAACTATTAATTAGTCTGAATCACAATTCTTAATTCACAACCACTTTTGATTTATCCGAAGGAAAAGGTCAAAAGAGGGAAAAACCTATTTTTGCATCGTAAACACAATGCGGGGAGAGACCTAGGTAAGGGGTTGGTTAAGCTTAGGGAAGGTACTAGCACCCTAAACTTCTGTAGTACTCTACAAGAACCTTTTGTTTATTTTTGCTATTTTAATTTTATTATTCGCTTTAAGTATATATAATGAGCTAAGGGATAGAGTGACCTAAAAGAGACCTAAGGGTTAGTCCTAAGTTTACTCGGCAAGACGTTGCATCTTGTGCCTACATATCCTGACGGGAATGGAATTAGAGTAATTGTAGTTCCCCTCGAAAGGGAGGTTAGAAATGTCTTGACAGTGGTCAAGGTTTCAATGGGGAGTAAACGTATCTTAAGGACACGCTTACGTGGAGTTTTTGAGACTCCTATTTCTACGTTGAACTTGTAATTGCAATTAGGGTTGACTATATGTTCCACGGCAGGAAACCCTAAAACAGAGTACGGCGACTCTTTGACCTAAGAGCTAGGGTAAAGGGCGTTTTCGTCCATGGAAGGTCGCCTAGGCTAATTAGGGTTTTGAAATGGTCAAACGTGAGGACTATTGACGTGGCGGTCAAACGGCTAGACCTAATCCTTCAGAAGAATGATTAATGGTAAAACATGCAAACAGACAAAATATCGTCATACAACAGAATTAAAGTGCAGAAAATAAGCGGTAAAGAAAGCATCGCGACGATCACTCGCGTAAATTACAAGTCCCAAAAAGAATGCGGAAAATAAATAACTTGCAACAGTAATCTCGCATAAATTACAACCGAAAAAAGTGAAGTGGAAAGTAAAGCGCAAGACGGAAAGAAAGGTGGCACGCGAGCAACTGTACAACCAAACCAACGGCACGGCCTAAACAAGACAAATCTTAACTTGAGGAAAAGTTAGTCTTCGCAACTTCTGCTGGGAAAATAAACACTGTTAGCAAAGAAATTAGATTAATTACCAACTTCATTACTTTTGAAAACTAATGCCTAAAAATTCAATTTTTGTTTTAACTAAAGGAATTTTAACTTAACTTTAATGAAAAGTTTAAATTTAACCTTAATGAAAAAAGTTTTAATGAAATAGGTTTTAATCTAATCTTAATGGCAAAAATTGATTTAAATTCAATGAAAAGAGGTTTTAATTTTTTGTTTTATTGAAAAAAGTTATTTTTTATTTCAAATTAAATAAACAACCTATCTTGATGCTCTAAAAAACGTTATCTTTGCTGGTTTAAAAAAATATTAATTAGCGGAAAGAATTTGATGCTTTAATTGAATTTCAATATTAACATATCTTTTACAAAATATTAAACAAAATCAAATAAGAAAAATAAATAATAAATAATAATAAAACATGAAAAATGAAGAAAAAAATGAAACGTCCAACAGACAGAGATAAAAAGGGAAAAGTTGTCATTAGGGTTTGCTGCCCTTTTGTTTCTTCTTTGTGGCGCTGTGGGTCTTGCCCTTCGTTCTCTTTACATGGCCGGCGGCCATGGACGATCCCTCCCTCGAGCTTTTTTGCTTTACTTTCGTTTGCATGTTCCATATTCCTTCTTAAATCCACCTGAAACACACAGCTGAACCAAAGAACATAAAACATCATTGTGAAAGCTTACATTTGTGCCGTCAAACTCGAAGGTGGACGGTGATGAGGTTTGTCGTGTGAGGTTCGGCCGATGATGGAAGAACCTGAGGCCTTTGAAGTTTGTTGTCCGCCGGACGGCGTCGGCGACGGCCTTGTAGCACCGATCGCGAGCTTTAACGGCTTCAGATCTTCTTCTTCTTCTTCATCCGGGTGATGATGTGGTGGTGGTCTCGTCTGGCTTTGCCAATGAGGAAGATTTTCTGAGGCAACCGCGGCTCTCGCTGATGCTTTATTCTTTGCCAGCGAAACGGGTTCGTCGAGAACTTCTTCAAATCTCTCGTCCCTCACGCCGCTCAGTAGGTGATGATGATGAAACCTTCTGGGTTTCTCTGAACCTAGCCGCCGTTGTTTACGTGTTTTTGATCTTAGGATTCTCGGATCTCAAACTGGTGATATTTTTATATGATTTGAGTTCTCTTTGATGTGGGCTGGATTGTGATTATTGTTGGTTTTTCCGCCTTTGTCGCATGTTTTTCAGGATTTATAGCTTGACTGATTTACGGTTGGTTGTTGCGATGTTGCTGTGATTTTGCTTGATGATATTGCAAGTTTTTTAGGAGATTTTGGTGGCTGTTTTAGGCTGAGTTGTCCGAAAATGTTTCTTGGTTGTTTGACAGAAAAGTTGGCTTCTTGGCGTTTGCATCTTTGGTCTTGTTAGCTTGCGGATTCTTGTTGCAGAATTCTCGAATGAGTTTGTTAGCTTGTTGACTGAATCTGTTGGGTTCATTGTCGGCTGGGCTCAGACCTTGTTGGCTGAAACAGTTCACTGGATTTCCCTGAACTGGTTTGGATTTTGTTGAACTGACCTTTTTTGTGAACTGTTTCTCTTAAACTGGTTTCTGAATTGGTTTCTGAATCAGTTTCTGAATTGGTTTTGTTTGAACTATTTCCACTTGTTGGATATTGTCGAATTTTACCAGAATTGATTTTTTCGGAGGATTGGAGTTAAGGTCCCAATGGGGCAAACCGTCCACTTGAGAAAATTTCTTTTCTCAAACAGCTTTTCGAATAATCTCTTTTGGCCTACAGCTTATTTCAAAACCACTTTTCCTCTTCATCTTTCGGTGCCTTTCGATAAGAACAAAAAGCTGCCGGATAGGCCATTGGCCGAGAATCGAACACCCGATGATGATACCACTCTGAGGGTGTCGAAACTAACCGATTAACATTGTTCTTGGTTTCTTTTGCAGGTTCGAAAGTCGAAAATTCGGAATCGGAAGAAGTGAGCATGAAGATTAGGAAATTAGAAATCTTTTTGTAATTTTAGTTTTATATTTTTTTTTGTAATTTATTTCATATTTTGTAAAAACATATTAATAATAAAACTTTAGTTTATTTGTTCAAAACTATATATTTATTTTTCTTTTTAATATAAAATGAAGATAATATTAAAAGGGGATAAATATTAATTTTATATGAAAAATGAGAACAAAATTATTTAAAGACATGAAACTTCCTATTTTAAAATAAAGGGAAAATAAAACCAAAGATGAGTAGATATGATATTGATCTTTTTGATTAAAATGAAATGATGACGAAATTGATTTAAAATGAAAATATAATTGAAAGGAAGATGAAGTGAATCTAAATAAAATTGGTTTAATAATGAAATTAATTTAAAATGAATCTATAAAAGAAATAAAACTTGAAAATAACAAAATTAAAAGTGAAAATATTTTTCCCTTTTCCGAAAAACAACAATAAAATCCCATTTTGAATCCCAATCGTACGGCTAATCCCGTCTCCGATCTAACTTCCAATTACCTCCTCTGACAACTCAAATAAACAGTCTGATCCGAATAAAACCCAAACTGTCCGACTAAACTCAAACCATACCGGCGACCTCAGCCATGATTCACATCAACCAAAATAAAAGGCCCAAATTCTCTGATTACAGCCCACAATTCACAAGTTGACGGCCGGCTGCCAACAAATGACAATTTTACCCTTCAGGACCCAAACAGCGTGCCACCTGATATTTACCTGTAAAATCAACCAAATGCACCGCCCGTTAGTGGTTAGTTAAAATGCGACGCGAAATGCCATGAAATGCAAAATGATTCGACTAAATCTCAGGGAAAAATTTGGGGTATTACACAAGTGTTCATAAAATCACTTTTCACTTCACATATACCACAAACTGTTTTAAAACTATTTTAAAATACTCACTCTTGTGGAAATTAATTATTTTCTGAAAATCCTTCAATGTTAATTGATTAACACATTGGTTAACCGATTAACACACTTTAAAATTAACTATTTTGTGATTTTGTTACAGTGTTAACCGATTAACATGTGTAAAATTTAAATATTTTTGAATGTTGTAAGGTGTTAACCGATTAACACTGAAGCAGCAAGCAAAAATAGCAGATGTTCATGAAAATGTGCATTGATTACCATTTTTAATTCTGACTGTTTTTGACTGCACAAAATCATACCCTTTTGAAAAGGTTTTTGATAAGTATAAATTGCTATCATTTTTAAAATTTCAATTAACCTTCAAGAAACAAAATCATTCAAATTACTCATTTTCCTTCATCCTCCCAAATTTCATTTTAAGTGTTCAAAATCATTTTTGAAAGAAGCCTTTGAATAAAACTTTCACACTATCACAACCTCCTTTAACAAGAACACTTGTATATTTGTTTGAGTAACATTTGTTTCAAGAAGGTCAATCGTGAAGATTGATAACAACATTCTATCAAAGATTTCAAATTTATCTCAAAGATCATTTTTTTTGTATTACCTTCTTATCCAGGATTGCTGGAAACAAGTGAAGTGTTTGAAGAGGATTGTTCTTCATTCACTTGGATTACCTATAGATTAGATAGTAGGTATCACCTTTGGTGTGATTAGGCTATGCAATAATTCTAAACTATAGTAAAATCCCTTTCGTGTTGAAGGGGGAATGGAGTACTCTCGAAGTGTGAGGGGAACCACTATAATTTCTTGTGTCTCTTTTTCTTTCCTGCTTTTACTTTCAAGTTATTAACATCATAACCGGAAAAAGAACCAAGGAACCATAAAAGATTGCAAATAACTTTTCAGAACCTAATTCACCCCCCCCCCTCTCTTAGGCGCTTATACAAGTTACAATTGGCATCAGAGCAGGTTATAGGTAACATGTTCCTATCCGATCCAGATGGCTTCCGCAAATAACAATCTTGTATTCAAAGACGGTGGCAGTAGCAACAAACCTCCTTTGTTCTGTGGCAAATATTTCGATTTCTGGAAAATCCGCATGAAGGCACATCTAGAAGCACAAGGAAGTGAAATATGGGAGGCTGTCCAAAATAGTCCATTTGTTCCTACAACGGTAGTCAACGGAGTCGGCTCATCAAAACCGCAAGGATCATGGGATGATGATGATAAGAAGAAAGTTCTCTACGATAAAAAAGCGATAAATATCTTACAAAGTGCACTTGGAATGGATGAATTCTTCTGTATCTCAACATGTACAACGGCTAAGCAAATATGGGACACTCTTGTTAAAACTCACGAAGGAACCACCGAAGTCAAACGATCCAGATTAAATTCATTGAGTCAGGAGTACGAACTATTCAAGATGCAACCAAGAGAATTTATCCTAGACTTGCAGAAAAGATTCGTGCATTTGACAAATCACTTGAATGCACTTGGTATGACACTAACAAATGATGAACTTAATCTTAAAGTACTTAGGTCCTTATCAAGAGAATGGCAACCCAAGGTGGCGGCGATTTCCGAAAAGAAAAGTCTATCAACAATGACATCCGCTACGTTATTCGGAAAACTCCAAGAATATGAGACGGAACTTGGACGATTGGAGAAACATGAAATTCAAGAGAAGAAATCCAAGAGCATTGCCTTGAAAGTTGAATCCAAAGAAGTGGAGAAAGAAGACGATCTCGAAGAAGACGGAAATTTTACGCTTCTTGTAAAAAGAATAGGTAAATATTTTGGTGCAAAAATTAATATTAGAAACTCTAGTTATACAAGAAGAAAGAAGTTCTCAAAGAATAAAGAAAAAGAAACATCAACATCCAATTGAGACATTACATGCTATGAATGTGGAAAGCAAGGCCACATCAAACCGGAATGTCCTAAACTTGCAAAGAATCATGACCACAAAGGAAAGAAGGATTTCAAGAAGAAAGCCTACATTGCTTGGGATGACAACGAAATAAGTTCTTCATCGGAATTCGATAGTGATCAAAGCGCAAATCTAACATTGATGACATCACATCATTCCGACGATGAAGACAATAAGGTATACTTGAAGACCTCTTCAAATGAATGGTATCTTAATAGTGGATGTTCGAGGCACATGACAGGTGACCTAAGCAAATTTTCACATATAACGCTTAAGGCTAAAGGATTTGTTACTTATGGTGACAACAACAAAGGAAGAATCCTTGGCGAAGGAAGGCATCGTTGGTTCACCGCCTTCAACAACTATAAAGGATGTCCTATATGTGGAAGGTCTAAAGCATAGTTTACTTATCATTAGCCAATTGTGTGACCGAGGTTTCAAAATCAACTTCACTAAAAATGAATGCTTGATTGAAAACGAAGTTACTCATGAAGTTATGCTAAAAGGTAAAAGAGTTAATAATATCTTCTTAATTTCCTTGGATAACGTGTCTTTGAATGTTAGGTGTCTCTTGGCAAGCAACAATGAATCATGGTTATGGCATAAGAGGTTTGCTCACATTCATATGGAGCACTTGAATAAATTGATCAAACATGACTTGGTTATTGGATTGCCGAAGATCAAATTCATCAAAGATAGGTTATGCGACGATTGTCAGAAAGGAAAACAAACTAAATCAACTTTCACATCCAAGAATGTGGTGTCCACAACAAGGCCACTACAATTGTTGCACATGGATCTCTTTGGTCCATCAAGAACAACAAGTTTCGGAGGTAATATTTATGCATTAGTAATTGTAGATGATTTTTCTAGATACACTTGGAATTTATTTTTAATGCAGAAAAGTGAAGCATTCAAAGCATTTAAGAAGTATGCAAAACAAATCCAAAATGAGAAGTCTCTTACAATTGCTTCCATTAGAAGCGATCACAGTGGAGAATTCCAAAACGCCTCATTTGGCGAATTTTGTGAAGAACATGGAATTTCACACAACTTCTCTGCACCAAGAACTCCACAACAAAATGGTATCATTGAAAGAAATAATAGGACATTGGTGGAACTTGCAAGAACAATGTTAAGTGACTCAAATCTTCCTAAGTATTTTTGGGCGGATGCGGTGAGTACGACATGTTTTGTAAGTAACCGGGTTAATATTAGGCCTATTCTCAAGAAAACCCCTTATGAACTCTTCAAAGGGAGAAAACCAAATATTTCATTCTTTCATATTTTTGGTTGTAAGTGTTTTGTCCTAAACAACGACAAAGACAACCTTGGTAAGTTTGACGAAAAGTCAGATGAAGGTATATTTTTTAGTTATTCCCTTACTAGTAAAGCTTTTAGAATTTATAATAAAAGAACTTTAACCATTGAAGAATCTATGCATGTCAAATTTGATGAATCTAACCCCTTCAAGAAAGATACTGTGGTTTGTGATAATGATGGTGAATTTGTAGAAATTCCCGAAGAAGATGCTTCTAAAGATATCATTAAAGAACAAGAGAGACCGGTTCAACAAGATTCCAATGTCAACGATCTACCAAAAGAATGGAGGATTCATATAGATCACCCTATCGACAAAGTGATCGGAGACATAAGTCAAGGTGTTGCTACAAGATTAAATCTCAAAGATGCATGCTTAAACATGGCATTCGTATCTCAAATAGAACCTTCCATAGTCGATGAAGCTCTTGAAGATGATCAATGGATTATTGTTATGCAAGAAGAGTTAAACCAATTCGAGAGAAATCAAGTCTGGGAACTTGTTTCTAGACCAAAAGATAAACATATTATCGGAACAAGATGGGTGTTTAAGAACAAACATGATCAACCTTCTTCCGAAACTTGTTTCTCAAGCTATCATGGAAATTGGTGGCTAAAACCCTTCTTTTGTCAAGGTTAGAGGTAGTTAGTTCTGATTTTATGTATTCTTCTTGATCTTTTGTATGTGAACAAGGTTTTGATCAATATAGATGAAGTTATTTGCTATCTTTTGTTATATTTATGGTTTGGATTGCTTTAGACATGAACTTTTCAAGTCTTGACCTAATTTCTTCATCTATCAACTATACAAACTCTAGACATAGGTTTGAAAGTTGACATTCGCTTTGTATTAATCTTAATGATTATTGTTTCGAGTGTTATTTAGAGAGATCATTTAATGGTTGAAACAATAACATTCACGAAATCGCTTTAGAAATGAACATTTTTGCGAGGATACGCGATTATGTTGGTTAAAACTACATTCACATATTTGATTGGTTGGGGATACGTTTAGGACAGATTAGTGAACCCTAACCTTAGCATGTTTTTATCAAACTAAGACCAAATTTTATTCTGTTTTATTTCTTACAAACTCTTGTTACAAAAATAGAAATCATTTCAAAAAACCCCTTCTTAAATCATTAAACCATTGAACGGCAAGCATCACATATTCTCATCAATCCCTGTGGATACGATAAAACACTACCGAAAAATACTTCTAACAGACAGCAGGTTTGGGGGTCGAAGTAGCCCCTTTGAGAGGCGTCTTCTTAGTTGTATCCTTTTTCTTCTGCCTCAGAGGTGTAGCCGGAGGAGAATCCGACGCCTCAGAAGAAAAAACCCGAGACTGAGTACTCTCATCCGACAACACAATTTCAGGAACTAGTAGTTTCTCAGGGGCCTAACCAGAACAAACAACATGAGTGAACAAGCAGGGATAAATGAGACAGGAGCAATAAGAAATGTGTCATACCTGAGCGTTGGAAGTTTTTTGTTTTTTGGTTGGCATGGTTGAAGTCGACACCGCAAGTGGGTCTCTCTTGTGACCCTAAAGAAATGGGCGACAGTCAGCAAAACAGAATGTCAAAACTCAGGTACAGAAAAATAAAGGCAAGAAAAGAGGTGTTACCTTTTTCGACGCATCCGCAGGAGCACCAGTTGGTCTCTCGTCCGCCAAAAGCACCGACGGAACAGGGGCTTCGCCCGACAAAGCCGCGAAGGCATCGGCCACATTCTCCAGAAAAAGGTCATGGTTGAAATTGAAGGTGTGAAAAATACATAAGAAGGGGGGTTGAATTGAGTATTTCCTCTACTGAAACTTTTAAACTTTTTCTTTTAACCAATTTAGTACGATAGCGACAGGTTCGTAGGACCAAAGCAGGCCGTGCGATATGTAGCTCTGGAAAAGAGAACATTTTTGTCGGAAAAGAGATTCCTAATTCATCCAAAAGGATCCTACCGGACTTTCGCTAGAATCATTAACAGTAAAAGGTGGAAGGTGTTGGTAACACCGACGGATAGCTACAACACGGAAGTGGTAAGGGAGTTTTACGCCAACGCTCTTCCAAATGATGATGAACTGTTCACATGGACTACAAAAGTATTGGGTCGACCGGTAAGCTTTTAACCGAGACACCATCAATCGAGTACTCGAACGACCACTGAACTTGGGTAAAGATGAGATAGATGAATACCATCGAGACCTAAGGCTTCACAGGGACACTAATTTGATTTCTGAGGCTTTATTGTTGGAAGGTAAGACAGTGGAATTGAACTCATCTAGGGTTCCAAGGCGATACCACAGGGAAGGTCTGAAGAACAAAGATTTGATCTGATCTGAAGCGTTCCTCTGGAAGACAAGTTTTCTGAAACACTCGCCAGAGCCAAGCTGCATAGATCTGAAGCTAAATCTGAAACCTCATCAGAAGATCTGAAGATTATTCTGATAAGGGAAGTAAGAGAAATTCTTCAGAAGATCTGAAGCTTATTCTGATAAGAAGAAGATGACACTCCTTCAGAAGATCTGAGCGTGGTTTAAACGTCTCACATTCTCAAAAGCGTCAGTGGCACAAAGTCTGCAACCACGTGTCATTTATCTTCTGACTGATGGAAACGATTGAAGTGCACAAAAAGATGCGGTGTTCATAGGTACTATTCAAATTGATTTAAATTCTCACGTTTGTCAGTACCATTAAATGCATTTCATCATTGTTTATCTTGTTAAATGTGTTAATTAAATGACATTAAATGCTAAATGATGTTTGAGTGTTCTGTGCCCTAATTGTTGCCCATATATATTCCACATCTCATCAATTGCACACTTTTTACGCTCACTATCACCAGCATATGCATTTTTGCCTTCTACACGGTTTCCTCTTCTCTCTCAAACCCAAAACCCAGAAAACCTTTTCATTTCCAAGTTCATCAACTATGGCTTCATCCTCATCAACGTCTGCTCAACTTCAATCAACAATGGCTGCTATCAGTTCATCCGTCGTGAGTACAACTGGATACAAGGAACCTGTAAGAACCTTTCTTACTCTAGTTGAAGATTTGGAAGTTCTCTGTGAATCATTAGTGGTCTAAGTACTTTGATCGTTTGGTTGGACCTGTTTATCCTCATCTGGTCAAGGAATTCTGAAAGATCATCTTCAGGCATTTTGATATTAACACGGCTGCTTCTGAAAGATCATCTTCAGGCACTAGTTCCACAGTAGGTGCAGAACTTGGAGGGATGACTTCTTCAGATGGTGCAGCCAAAGTTCCAGAAGAAGACAGCTCAACTTCTGACGGAGCATTTTCCAAAAACAAAGTAGGAGATCTTCTGATGTTAAGCAGAGTCACTCTTACAGCTTCAGAAAATCTCTTCTGAGCTTCTTCAGCACAAATCTCTTGAAGATTCGGAGAAACATAATTAAATATGGCTTTGAATCTTTTCCAGACAGCATCAGAATCATCAGGATTCAGAATGGACACACAATCCTTTTGTACAGTGGAGAACCACGTACTTACCTCTTTCTCAAAACAAGATACAAGATTACTAACATCCATCCTAGGTTTAGGTTTAAGGAAGTTTTTCAAAGATGATGGTTTGGAAGAGGTGGTTTTGGAGGAAGGTGAGGGATTAGAGAATTTGGGAATGATAAAGATAGGATGCTGTGGAGAAGATGAAAAGGGAACAGAAGATGGTTGAGAATGACTGGGAGGTGAGGGTTTATCTGAGTTAAGGGGAAAGTTTAGGGATTGGATAAGAGAGTCAACATCAAATTCAGAAGATGAATCTGCTGTGTCACAATCTCCAGAGGATACAGGATAAATAATCTTAAGAGGTTGGAGATCCATGAAATCAGGTTCAGGATCAGAATAATGTTGGTGATCTGGTGAGAGTGGATGTTCTGCCTAATAGGGTAAAGGTTGTTCTGGTAGAATAACTGGTGGTGTTAGTGGAGCAGAGTTTGTGGGTGCAAAGGTTTGTTTGTCAAATGGATTTGCTTGTTGGGTATAGAAGATGGTTGAGACTGTGTTGGTTCAAATGAAATATGTTCAGATGAAAGAGAATGTGAAGATGGAGTTGAAGGTGTTGGTTCAGATGTTGGAGAATTAGATGTTAGTACCTGTTTAACAGTTTCCAGAATGGTGTCCAGACTTGCTTCAGTAGGATTAGCTTTCTTCTTCTTGATCCTCTGAGGTTTGACAGCAGCTTCGACAGAGGCTTTCCTCTTTAGTTTTGGAGTACCTTCTTCAGAGACCTTTCTCTTCTTCTTGCGTCTAGCTTCAAAAAGATCTGGTAGAGGTTCACCTTCTTTCTGAACTAGATTTGCAGGAAGTGGAGTTCCATCTGCCAGACATTCTGCTATATACGCCAGAATGACTTCTCTAGGTTCATCAGCAGAGAACAGAGGAAAATCATCAACTGAAATTCTCCTTTAACAAACATCAGCAGATTTTCTCTTGGATGGGGCAGATGCCAATTTCTCAATCAATTTCATCTTGACTAGGTTTTTACCATTCAGAGGGCTTCCATGAATAGCCTCTAACTCTGTTGTTTGTCCTGCTTCTGTTAAATGTGCAACTAGACCATTCTCAGTCAGAATGTCTGAGATTAGTCTCCCCATAGGAATCCAGTTTCTGAGCTTCTGAATTTTAGACCTTAAAACTTCTCTGGTTTGCTTGATCTGATTCCGCAGATGATTAAACAAAACATAGGGTAAATCCACCTTGGTTCCTTTGTTAAAACAGTACATGAAATAGCACTGATCAGCATTCACATAATCTGGTGAGTTGGTTGCTTTCCTATGATGGATGCAGCTTAGGAAAATCTTAGCCCAGATTTTGTAAACGGTCTTCAAATTCTTCATCTGGCTAGATGACTGTTCAGATTTCATAACTTCAGTAAACATTTCTTCCATATTTACACGATCAGCCTGAAGATGTGTAACTTCATCCGTTTCTGCGTATCCAATTAATTTCCTTATCAATTTTTCAGAAATGATAATTTCTTTTCCAAGAACAGACGATACAATGTACTTGTGATAGAGAACTGCATGAATCCAGAATTCCTCGACCAGATGAGGATAAACAGGTCCAACCAAACGATCAAAGTACTTAGACCATCCTTGAGCTTTCACTGTTGGACGAAGATCAAAACCATTTCTGGCAATGCACTCAAAATCCACTAACGATTCACAGAGAACTTCCAAATCTTCAACTAGACTAAGAAGGGTTCTTACAGGTTCCTTGTATCCAGTTGTACTCACGACGGATGAACTGATAGCAGCCATTGTTGATTGAAGTTGAGCAGACGTTGATGAGGATGAAGCCATAGTTGATGAACTTGGAAATGAAAAGGTTTTCTGGGTTTTGGGTTTGAGAGAGAAGAGGAAACCGTGTAGAAGGCAAAAATGCATATGCTGGTGATAGTGAGCGTAAAAAGTGTGCAATTGATGAGATGTGGAATATATATGGGCAACAATTATGGCACAAAACACTCAAACATCATTTAGCATTTAATGTCATTTAATTAACACATTTAACAAGATAAACAATGATGAAATGCATTTAATGGTACTGACAAACGTGACAATTTAAATCAATTTGAATAGTACCTATGAACGCCGCATCTTTTTGTGCATTTCAATCGTTTCCATCAGTCAGAAGATAAATGACACGTGGTTGCAGACTTTGTGCCACTGACGCTTTTGAGAATGTGAGACGTTTAAACCACGCTCAGATCTCTGAAGAAGTTTCATCATCTTCTTATCAGAATAAGCTTCAGATCTTCTGAAGAATTTCTCTTACTTCCCTTATCAGAATAATCTTCAGATCTTCTGATGAGGTTCCAGATTTAGCTTCAGATCTATGCAGCTTGGCTCTGGCAAGTGTTTCAGAAAACTTGTCATCCAAAGGAACGCTTCAGATCAGATCAGATCTTCGTTCTTCAGATGTTCTTGCTATCAATGCATCTGAGATGTAGGCCTTAGAACCCTTAAGTCTTCAGAGGACTACATCTCAGATGCATTGATAGCTTCCAAATCAAATACACTTCTCAGAACATAATCCACAAGAGCATTGCAACAACAATATACAACATCTTTGGATCTTTCTGATTATAATCAGATACAGTGGCAAACTGTTTCTTGAGTAGGCGCTTTAAATTCTTCATCCAGAATATCACGTGGTACTTCACTCAGAGTTTCACTTTGTTCTTCGTTCAGAGTTTCCTTGAAAACTATGCTTTAAGTCACGTCATACAAAGTAACTTCATATTGGCTTTCATGCACTTCTTGATATTGTTTGTTGATTTGATATATTTATTTAATGATTTGCGCACAACAACCATTAGAACATAAAATGATTCTTCCATAAATTATATATTGCAACATGATGAGTGAATGATGAGAGTATTATGGCTTTGTGTGTATCAATTATTTATACAGTGTGAGATATTAGATCGAACTCTAGTTAGCATGTCGTTGAAGTTTGCTCACATGCTGCTGTTGAAGACCTACATACTATAGTTGAATTGTGTTCTAGTATGTAGTTGTCGAATTGGGCCTTGTGTTAAGGATCTAATTGTTTAAGTTATCTTGTACCCTATCTTATCTTGTAATGGATAATTGTTAAAAATTCCATTAGTTTAGTATGTTAGATTTTATTATAAATAGCATACTAGTCTCTCATCTTAAGTGGTGTGACAAAACCTAATTAGGGTAAGAGGGTTATCTGTTATTCTTGAGTACATGTAATCTGTTTTATAGAAAAAGTAAAGAATATCAGTTATAACCAATCCTTGTTATTCTCCTTGTTTTTCCTTAACCCTAATCCTTGTGTGTTTCTTGATAATAAAGAAACCGAGTATATTTTATTTTAAGGCATCCTAATTTAAAACAAATTGATGCGGTGAGCATGGAGAAGATGCCTTCAACAAAGTATGAGATTGAAAAGTACACCGGAGTGAATGACTTCGGTCTGTGGTGCTTGAAGATGAAAGCCCAATTGGTTCAGCAGGGTTGTTTGGAAGCGTTGAAGGGAGAGGCAACCATAGACGATGCGTTAACGGAAAAAGAAAAGACGGTCATGATAGAGAAACCCCACGACGCAATATTGTTGAGTCTTGATGATAAGGTTCTTCGACGGGTATCAAAGGAGACTACAACATCGGGGTTATGGTTGAAACTTGAAAGTTTGTACATGACTAAATCTTTGGTGAATCGATTATACCTGAAGCAAGCTTTGTATTCATTCAAGATGAGTGAAGACAAAGTGTTGGTTGAGCAGTTGGATATATCCAACAAACTGATTCTTGATCTTGAAAATATTGATGTGAAGATCAAGCATTGTTGTTGTTGTGTGCTTTGCCCAGAACACGTGCTCACTTTAAAGAAACTCTCATGTATGGAAGGGAGTCCCTGAGCCTCAAAGAAGTTCAATCAGCCTTATATTCTAAGGACTTGAACAAACGAAAGGAGCATAAACCTTCAACTGTTGGTGAAGGTTGGCTGTTAAGGGAAAATTATTGCGAAAAGATGGTATGTTCGACAAGAAGAAAGGTAAAAGTCAGTAGAAGTCTTATAATGGTGATGCATTTGGTATTCAGTGTTATCACTATAAGAAGGAGGGTCACACAAGAAAAGTGTGCCCTGAACGCCTGAAAGATCATGGTGGTAAAGATAATGGAAACGCAACCATTATTCAAGATGACTTCGAATCATCTGATGTTCTTGTGGTTTTAAGCGACGACTCAAGAAAGGAGTGGATTATGGATTCAGGTTGCACTTGGCACATGACTCCAAACAGAGAATTGTCCGAGGAGCTATGTGATCAAGATGGTGGATCAGTGCTATTGGGAAACAACAAAACTTGAAAAATTGTAGGTATTGGATCTATGTGATTCAAGCTTCATGATGAGTCAATGAGTTTATTGACTAAAGTCAAATATGTACCTGATTTGAAGAGAAATTTGATTTCTCTTGGTGAATTAGACAAGAAAGGATATGTTTTTCAAGGAGAGAAAAGTATCCTAAGAGTCATGAAGGGGTCGAAGGAAGTCTTGAGAGGTGTGAAGAAACAAGGCTTGTATACCCTTGATGCTGAAGTTGTAAGTGGTTTGATAAATGTTGCATCCACAAAACTGTTGCCGAAAATAGAAATTTGGCACATGAGATTGGGCCATGCCAGTGAAAGGGGTCTGGTCGAATTAGGGAAACAAAATCTTCTTGAAGGAAACAAAGTCAAAAAGCTGAAATTTTGTGAACCCTGTGTACTTGGAAAATCTTGCAGAGTGAAGTTCAACAAAGGCAAACAAAGAACTCATGGATCCTTTGATTACATCCATGTTGATCTTTGGGGGCCTGCAAGGTGTTCATCACATTCAGGAGAAAGGTATTTTCTATCCATAGTTGATGATTATTCCAGGAAGTTATGGGTATTCATCCAGAAGACTAAGGATGAAACTTTTGAGAATTTCAATGGTTGGAAGACTCTGGTCGAAAATTAGACTGGCAGAAAGGTCAAGAGGTTGAGAACCGACAATGACCTTGAATTTTACAATGAGGCATTCGACAATTTTTGTGTTGCCTCGGGTATTGCAAGGCACAAAACTACTGCAGGTACACCACAACAAAATGGTTTGGCAGAAAGGTTTAATCAAACTATTTTGGAAAGAGTTAGATGCATGTTGACTAGTGTTGGGTTAAAGAAGGTGTTTTGGGATGAGGTTGTTTCGACAGCAACATATTTGATAAACAAATGTCCTTCGACTATGTTAGATATGAAGACACCTAAAGAAGTTTGGTCGGGACATCCACCTAGTCTTGACAAACTGAGATTATTTGGTTATGTGGCCTATGCTCATATTAGGCAAGACAAGGTCGAATCTAGAGCCCTGAAATGCATGTCCATGGGATACCCTGAAGGAGTCAAAGCTTATAGGCTATGGTTCCTAGAGCCAGGTCACATGAGGTGTAGTTTTCAATGAAGCAAATATGGCTTTCAAAAAAACTGATGATGATGATGAGCTGGAACAAGGAGAGATTCCTGTTGAGGTAGAGCATGTTGATGCTGAATTGGGTACCCCAGATGAAGTCGAAGAAGAAACAAAAGCTACTTTTGGAGATGAGGAGATTGACAATTACTACCTTCTAGCAAGAGACAGGTCGAGGAGAGTCATCAAGCCACCTCAGAGACTTGGGTGTGTAGATCTTATAGCGTATGCCTTAATCTCTGCAAGTGAGGTTCTCGACGAAGAACCTAGAGACTATAAGGAAGTTATGAGGAGTCAAAAGAAGACTGAATGGCTGAAGGCCGTGGATGATGAGATGAAATATCTTCATGATAACAACATATGGGAACTGATCAAGAAACCTGTTGGAGCCAAGTTATTCAATTGTAAATAGATTTTCAAAGTTAAGGAATCAAAGGAGTGGCGTCGAAAAGATACAAGGAAAGATTGGTCGCTAGGGGTTTCACTCAAAAAGAAGGTGTCGACTTTAATGATGTGTTCTCTCTTTTTGTGAAGCACATATCCATTCGGATGTTGCTTGCCACAGTGGCACAGTTTGACCTTGAACTTGAACAGATGGATGTGAAGACTGCGTTTTTCTATGGTGATCTAGATGAAACAATCCTGATGAGGCAACCTAAAGGGTATGTCGAAAAGGGGAAGGAAGATTATGTGTGCAAGATGAAGAGATCCTTATATGGACTGAAACAATCTCCTCGACAGTGGGATAGGAGATTCGACAAGTTCATGGCACGCATAAGTTTCATTAGACGTCAATTCGCCCACTGTGTTTACTTTAGATTTTGACTTAATAATTCATTTGTTATTTTGTTACTTTATGTGGATGATATTGTAATAGCAAGAAACAATGTAGAAGATGTAATGAAGGTGAAGGTTGAACTCAATAACGAGTTTGACATGAAGGATCTGGTATGCTTGTCTCAAGAGGCATACCTACGGAAGATTCTCGAAAAGATTGGTATGTCGAATTCAAAGCCAGTTGTGACTCCGACAAACCCTCAATTCAAGCTGAGTATAGATCAGTGTCCCAGTGCTGATGTCAAAAGAGCTTATATGAATAACATTACATTTGCTAATATAGTGAGTTCTTTGATGTATGTTATGGTTTGTACTGGACCCAACATAGCATGTGCAGTAAGTCTTGTAAGCAGGTACATGGCTAATCCTGGAAAGGCTCACTGGAAAGAGTTGAAGTGGATTCTAAGGTATATAAATGGGTCTCTAAACAGAGTCCTAACTTATGATAGAACCTTGAGTGAAGATAGTAAAGCAGCAATCAAAGGATATGTCGACTCTGATTATGCAGGTTGTATGGATTCCAAAAAATATATTTCAGGATATGTGTTCACTATGTTTGGCATAACAATTAGTTGGAAAGAAACACTTCAGAAGGTTGTTGCCTTATCAACCACTGAAGTGGAATATACCTGTCATACCCCAAATTTTGACCCCTTAGATCTTCATCATCATTTTAGGAGCATGTTCACATGTTTATCTAACCTTAACCCTTTCCAAGTGGTCTTTGTTAAGTTACAGGAGAATCAGGGTTTTGTACAGCCGAAATCGAGGTTTCGAGGGTTGACCGGTCAATGTTTTGGATTGGTTTTATTTGAGATTGGATATCCACATCATCAAGAATATTCCATTGGATCAAGCATGAATCCAATTTGAGGTTGTCACCCTGGAATCAAAAGCAGTGAAATTCAGGATACCCGATTAGGGTTTTCGAGCAGGAAAAGTCAATTGTGGTTTGAATTTTGATTTAAAAGGTGTTACAATGGTGGGATCATGGTCTATAATGTTTATATGTCTTGGTAAAGTCCATTCAAGAAGTTTCAAAGCCTCAAAAGGTCCAGAGCATCAACAGTCGACTCGGTAGCCACCGATCGACCGTTCGGTTGACCGAAAAGTCAACTCTTCAACAATAAAGAATCTGACCTCAAGATGTGAATCAAAAATGTTCCTAATGACATATTTCATCTACCCATAAAATTTCATGACAATTGGATCAAGGGCTGAGGAGTAATCGCAAAAGTCGGGAATTAGGGTTTCGAAAGGGGCAAGACTACAACTCCTTAACCACACATCCAAATGAAGTGGTTCAAAGCTCATTGGAAAGCTCTTGACAAATCCTACAAAAGCCTCAAAGTGATCCATGATCAGAAAATGCATAGATTTGGAGTTATGATCAAATTCATTTCAAGAAGGGAAAATGACTTAGAGAAATTTCACTTTTAAGTTTGTTTTTTTAGCAACTTTAAGAGGTTTTTTTGGCCAAGCTCCTTTGAGAATTTGAAAGTCATGAAAACATGAATGTTTTAGAGCTACTTGAGGGCTTTCCAAAAAGTACTAGAACATCTCAATGGCATTTTTGAGCTGAGAGTTATGGATTAGTGAAGTTGGGACTGTCATACATGAGACACAAAATTCTGGTTTTTCCACAAGTGAGATTTTCATCAAGATGGACCATTCTCAGCCCTTAGATCTTGTTATTTCTGATATTTGGATATTTTGAAATGTAGAAGTGTGAAAGTTATGCAGAGGAAATGAAAATTTGAAGCCAAGGCAAGTGGCTTGCAAGTTGCAAATGCAACTTGCATTATAAAATTCAAGAAAATGCAAAAGGTGAAAAGTGGAAATCAGAACCAGCCATGTCCCTACTCTCCCTAGCCTCACTTCAGCCAATCTAAACCCATCATCACACTTGACTTTTAGCTTACCTCCAAGCCAAGAAAACCCTTTTGAGAGATTGGAGCCAAAATCTCACTTTTCTCTCTTAGGAAGGAAATCTCTCAATCTGTCCTTACCCCCTCATTTCCCTATAAATAGAGGCCTTCTCTACCTCATTCAACACACAATAGTACTCTCAAAAATCAGAGAAATCCAAAGTTTTTACTCTTTCCCTCTTTACTTCAAATTCACAAAATCTCAAAAATCACAAAAACACCAAAAAGCTGTCTTGGCAGCCCAGCCCCTAAACTCATTTCCACACATTCAAACTCACCAAAAATCATCCACACAATCCATAAATATGGTATAGAAGGTGTCCAAGCCTTTAAACCACTCAAAATCACCACTTTCCACAAAGTCAACTTTCAATCCAAGAAAGTTTGACTTCACATACAAAATCTCACAAATCCTCACTTAGACCTGTTTTGAATCTTTCAACACTTCCAACACTTCATGTTTATGATGTTCTAACTATCCAAAGGCTCAAAAACTAGCTGGAATTGAGTTTACTCAAACTGTCATAGAAGTTGCATTTTGCTTCAAAAGGAGGGAAGTTCTAAAGCTAGGTGGTATTTGAAGATCTCTAGATTTCTTTGTTGTATAATTTGTTCAAGATAGTATACACGAGGTATGTATTGTTAAACTTTCATCTTGCTCATTACATTGCCATATTGTGAAGATTTAAGATCATATGTTGGAAATGTACTCATGCTTGATGTATATTTGATTCATGATGTTTGTTTAACTGAGTCTCCCAACTGTTGTTAAGCCTTTTTGCAAGCCAAGGTCATATTTTCAGTCACAAGTCATATTCCATTCTGGTTTGAATCTAAATGCCATTTGTGTTTGAACTTCATATGTCATGTATTTAGAGTGTGTACAAGCTTTTGAATTGATTCAAACCTGATTTATTTGAGTTCTAGCTTTGAAAATGCACCTTTGTACCACATACACTTTTTCTGATCTAATGTGTTTTAAGCAAGCTTCCCTGTTGAAACTCATTCCTCATCATGATCATAAGTTGCTCAAACTATCATATGTCCTAAAATGCATTTGTTTCAACTCTTTGGCTTATGGACTGTTTGTGAATGTCAACTGTGCTAATGCATTATTTGTGTTCTGTTGCAATTAGTATGACATGATTTGTTATGCTTTGTGTGGCATGTACTTGTTGTGTGAATCCTTGGCCTTGTATGTTGTCAACCATGTTAAGTTTTTATGTGAACATTCCTTTGCTTCCAAGAGCATTGTTTTTCCCTAGTTTGATTATTGACTGTTATAAAAGCATTGTTAGTGTCCAACTCAAAAACCAGTTTTCATTTTAATGTGTTTTAAGAAAAAGCCTCTATTGGAATTCACTCAACACCATATTTGAAGCATGTTCAAACCCTTAAACAGTTTTGAAATTGACAACTTGAACCTCTCCTTGATGTATGGCTGTTTTCACCATTTTTGTAACATGATAGTCATTTGTGAATGTGGGATGAATTTGAAGTACCTCTTTGAACAAATTTCATAGATATCAAGTATAGAATGTATATGCGCTTTCATTTGACCTCAACATGTCTGTTTTGAAGCCTTAGCATTGAAACTGCACTTTTTCATCATTTTGCAATTTGGTGATTACTTTGTGATTCAGTATGAAATTAAACCTTTGCTTTGAACTTAATACATGAGTACACATTTCATTTTCATGTGCAAAATTGAAGTCTGCTTGAGCCAATCTTGAAGTAATCAAAATCTCACTTGCATGATACTTGAGTCATGTTTTGGTTGTAACTGTCATGAATCTCATTGTTGGCAGCATGTTGCATTTCCATATGACAGTTGGTATTTTGGCTTGTATGTGGTCCTTTTAAGTGTGTGAACACTTTGTATATGATGTTTGGAGCATGTTTGATTTTTATTTTGTTTGTAGCCTGTCTTGAAATGACCATTAGTTTTGAAAATGCACATTTGCACACCACACACTCTTTTTCTGCCTTGATGTTGTTTTGATTTAAATTTGTTGTGGAATTCATTAAACATCTCATGTATGACATGCCCAGACCCTCATTTATGCATGTAGGCACCTATTTTGATTTAGGGTCTTAAAGATGCATTTTAAAACCCCTTTGGCCTTGCAACTGTTATGTATGTGTGACATTTTGCACTTGATCATCATTTTTTACCACAGCCTGTTTTGAACCTCAACTTTGAGCATAAATTCATTTACCAGCATGTATATGATTTGTATGTGTGACTTGTTTGACTTGTGTATGCATAGAAACTGAACCGAACATCATCATGCATTTTATTCATGTCAATTTGCAGTTAGCTTACCATTTTCATCACAGCCTGTGTTGAACTCAATCCATGTGTTTAAAATCATTCATTGACATATATATGGTTTGTGTGTAGTGTTTGTTTGATCTAAATATGCTTAGAACATGCCATGAGTTTCATATTGCATTCTAAAACATAAAAATGCATCTCCGATCGTGTTTTCATTTAGAAGTATGATCTCACAATTTTGACACCACCATTGTGTTCCTTGTTAAAAAATACTCAAGTTTGACTAAAATTTTATCTGAATCCATGGAGTTTTGATCAAGTTATGGTTGAAAATGCAAATCAGTTTTTATGTTCTCATGTTTGCCCATATTTCCATTGAATGCATACCATATATATTTATGGGGGGGCTAAATACATAGATGTATAGCCACCCCAGTGGTAGAGACCTTGCCTTTAAACACGCCTTTCACACACATGACCTGGGTTCGATCCCTGAGGAGAATCAACCCTTTTGTTTTTTTTCTTTTCCATATTTTCTACCTTTCATGCGTGCGTATGAGTGCCCTGGTGGTCAAGCTGCCTGCCTATAAGTCATAGGGCGTGGGTTCAACTCCCACCCCTTACACTTTTCATTTCATTTTTTTGCTTGTTATGACTTATTTGTGCATTTATTCATAAAACTTCAAAAATTCATATCTCTCTCATTTTTCATCATTTTGAGTTGATTCTTTTTGCAACATGCTTGTTTTGATGCCTATTTTCATATGATGTAAAAAACATCACATGTTGTTATTAATTATGATGTCTTTTGTCTATATGGAAATCTGTTCATTTGTTGAGATTGTTATCTTGCTTGTTATTTGATTCCCTTTGAACATGTTTAAATTTTCTTGTGAGATCTTTGCTTCCCATGTTAGTTAACATGCTAGGATCTATTTTCCTTTGGTTATCACCATGACTTGTATGGTTTCATCTGAGATTTTTTAAGCTTGAACTGTCGTCACATTTCTTGCTTACTTGCTTGTGCTTGATTGTCATCAATGCATAAATCTGTTGGTATGATGTTGTTACACTTACCTTTGCCCTATATCATGCTTGCTTTATATGGTTGTAACCATGCTTTTATCTTCATCATGTTATTTATTTTGTTAAGTAGTTTTCTTTTTCCCAAGTGATGGAACTCTTTAGTTCTCGTCCAAGTTGCCTCCCCTCTCTCCTTCTAAAGGAAAAGCCTCTCTATTGACCCTTGTGTCATGGATAGCTCGTAACCATTCTCTTGACTTTGTTAAGTCACCTTAAACTTAGTTTAGAGGTTGTAACACGGTGGGAGAACTGACTTTAAACAATGTTGCGGATAGCAAGAGTCGCCACCGACTTTTATTTTATCCATAAGGAAAGGTTATAAAAGAACAGGAAAGACCTTAGAGAATATTTTGGGTCCGGGGGGTAGGTTATGAAAAGGGAAGGTGTTAGCACCCTTTTCATCCATGGTTATCCATGGGCTCTTAGGTACTTAAGCTCACTTTTGAATTGTTTTGAAAGTGTTGAAGAAAGCTGGGGCTGATAAACAGGAAGATGAGGAGATAATGGGCGAAAATTGGAAGGCGGCTTTATCTCACTTGCTTTACTCATAAAACGTCTCTGTCCAGCCAGTCCCAATGTGTTAGTTGCTGCTGGTGAACAAAAGCTTCTAAAATGCCGGAGGAAAACTCAATCATAAAATCTGGGAATTATCCGAGAGCCTCGTCGAGACAGTGATTTGTTGCACAGCTTGGTTGAGAATTCGTTTTAGGAATTTGGCAAAATGATGTACTTTGTAATTTGAAGCTTGTAGCAAGATTTATTATCCTATGAATCCAATGCTTTGTTGTATTGCTTTTATCTGGGGACAGCTTTTTTAATGTACTTGTCATGATACGATTATAAAATTTGGTGATGTTACAACGATTCATATCATCCGTTTTTATCTTTGAATCTGAGTTTGTTCCTTTTTTAACTAATGGGAATTCACCTTTTTAGAAAGGAAATTGAAATCCTTGCCTTGTAAGGAGTCTCTTAATAATTCAGTCTTTTACATTCCTACCATCAAAGCATGGATAGAGATGGTACAATGGGCTGGGAACCCAAATTCCTCTCCATTGAACTCTTTGTTGCAATAATGCTCACAGAGTGGTCTAATCATCAGCCGTGTGAATGGACCCGTGTGTAACCCGGTGAACTGTTTCCAATTACCTCGGCTATGAGCATCAAAAAGCTACACATTTACTTGATAGTGCTGTCATATTTACTTGATGGTGTCCCTTCAGAATCCACATCTGCGCAAATCATTTCGGCTCGAAAAAGCTTCCTTTATCTCTCTCTCTTGGCTGTCCCGTACGATAAGAACGATAACCACCTGATCCGACGCCAATGGCACAGATCGGTAACGGGGGTTGGACGCAGCTTCGGTTGTGCCACTCCCGGCACTCGATGATGACATTGTTCTGAGAGTGTCGAACAATTTCTACCATCTTTTTTTTCTATTCTGTTTGTTTTGTTTTGATGTGCAGGTGAATCGGAGACTTTGCGGAGAAGCTCAAAGGACATCAAGAAGGATACTTAGAAATTTTAGGGCTTAGGACTTTTTAGGATATACACCTCTTTTGTAACTTGTGATGAAATAAAATTCAACTTTCTATCCAAATTCTCTTTACAAATTGTAATAATAATAAAATATTATGAATGAACTTCACATATTTATTAAAATCATCTTCCATTTCTTCTCCATGATTTAATTCTCAAAACATCTCAACATACGATTCATCAGTCGAATATCCTTGAATTAATCCGATCCAATCTTAATACTTTTGACATGAATAAGCTCCAATAATTAGTAGAAGTTTTCACTGTTGTCCCTCTAAAGATGAACTGGAAGATAGAAGAATGATCTCTTGTTAAACCCTGTTCCACAGATCAGGCTTTCCAAACCAAATTGATATCAAACCCACGTAAATAAACGCCTCAGAGCTTAATAACAACCCGTTTTCAAGGAATTAGCTGAATTTGCGTAAAATGACCAAAATGCCCATGGAACCAAATCCAAAGTCTTGGAAGTCCATTTAGCCTGATTAAAGTCAAAACCCTAGTTTTGGATGCACTGCTTCGGAGGTGCATTGTCTGAGGGAATTGTCAACTCTTCTGACCAATTGTGAACTTTGTGAACCTTGTGAATCTTCTTAGAACACAAAGTCTTGTATTGTGAGGGCAAATTTTGGGGTGCAACAGCTGCCCCTGTTCAATTTTCTGAAACCTGAGGGGTTAGATTGGTATATTTGCCAGTCGTAACCTGGAAGGTTGAAGGGGATTGAACACAAAAGCCCAAAAATTTGCACTCACCAGTGCATGGAGTGATATTGATGGTTGGTTGAACATGATTGAGTGGGCTTAAAGATGCCACTAGGGGAAAGTTCTTCAGTAGTATAATGAGAACTGTCAGGAGTCTGGAGTAATACTGATGTAACAGCATGTCTTCATGGGGATAGAGCAATCAATAATGATAACCCTAAAGCAGTCTTGAAGCAATGATATGATTTCAGGAGGATAGAACAATGAATGGTTCTAAAGCAGTCTTGAAATAATAATGTGATATGTCTTCAGGAGGATAGAGCAATCAATAGCTCTAAAGCAGTCTTGAAGTAATGATTTCAGGAGGATAGAGCAATGGATAGCTCTAAAGCAGTCTTGAAATAATAATGTAGTTTCAGGAGGATAGAGCAATCAATAGCTCTAAAGCAGTCTTGAAATAATAATGTGATATGTCTTCAGAAGGATAGAGCAATCAATAGCTCTAAAGCAGTCTTGAAGTAATAATGTGATATGTCTTCAGGAGGATAGAGCAATCAATAGCTCTAAAGCAGTCTTGAAGTAATGATTTCAGGAGGATAGAGCAATGGATAGCTCTAAAGCAGTCTTGAAATAATAATGTAATTTCAGGAGGATAGAGCAATGGATAACTCTAAAGCAGTCTTGAAGTAGTAATATGACCTCATGAGGATAGAGCAATGAATAGCTCTAAAGCAGTCTTGAAGTAATAGGATGATTTAAGGAGGATAGAGCAATCAGTAGCTCTAAAGCAGTCTTGAAGTCACGAGAGGCTATCAGGAGGATAAAATAACCCTGAGGTTACAATAAAGCAGTCCCAAAGTAATAAGAAGCTCATCAGGAGGATAAAGTAACCCTGAGGTTACAATAAAGCAGTCCCAAAGATCATAAGCTTGTTTGTTGGATAATTAACCTGAAAACAAGGTAGCATTCTGTATAACAACATTAGTTTATGCTTTATGTATGCATGTATGACATGATGCACTTAGGTAATGTACTATAGATATATATGTTATGGTATGATGTAAATGATGTATGTATGATATGACACTGCTGGAAGTGTCTGGATATCCTTGTATAACAACTGCTGGCCAAGGAAAATAAATCCCGATTCGTTGTTGAAGAATATATAACCCTCTGTCTGCTGGGGATAACAAGGTGTAGATAACCTCCCGTTGTTGGGGATAACAAGGTATAGATAACCTCCCGTTGTTGGGGATAGTAGGGTATAGATAACCTTCGTTTTCGTTTGATAGTAGGATAAGTATAACATCCCGTCTTCGTTCATCGTGCCCTTATTGGAAAGTAATTTCCCGTATATCCGTATGAGGATAAAAGAGATGGATATAAATTCCAGGGGAGATTAGACTTTGTGAAAATGGATTAGTCCTACTGATGGTTTGTAACTGTCTTGTAAAGATGAACCGGCGAAGCTTCGTTGAAATCCTTCCCTCGTTCGTCCTTAGTAAATACTATTACTGCATTTTCATGCATTTCTGGTAAACATCAATCATATTAAAAGCATACATGCATTTCTGGTAAACATCAATCATATTCAAAGGCATACATACATTCAAACACAACCAATGGACGTTTCGCTTATGTAAATAGGGTAAAAGTGAATCTGGATTCAAAAGATGGAATTTATTTATATCAAAAGTGACCCATACACGGGTAAGTTTGTACAAGGAGACATAAACCCTAGTAAGAGAATTTTGTCATGAAGTTTTACAAAAAGAATCAGCTATGTGGGAAATAATCCTATTGAGTTTCAATTCTACTATTGCCACTCAAGTATCTCATCTTCTTGCTGTTGAGACGGAAACGATTGGATTGAGCTTTATCTGTTTGAGCTTGAGTAAGTAGTACAACTGGTTGCAGTTTCATGAGTGATCCAAACGAGACATAGTCATACGCTTTAATCCCTAACTTTTGCCTGGATTGCCCTTTCAGGTTTTCAATCCACCGGGATACCCTTTTTTGCCCAAGCCGCCTTTTCAGGTTTTCGACTTGCCGGGTGTACATCCTTTTATATATATATCCCTAATTTTTGCCCAAACCCTTTTGGTTTGCCGGGATGCCCTTATTTTTGCCTAGGCCTGTCAACCTAGCGGGTCTCTTTTTATGCGTAGTATTTTTTAACTATGTCTGCGTTTACAGGTTGTGGGAAGTCTTCACCATCCATTGTAGTCAGTATCATGGCACCTCCTGAGAACACTGTCTTGACTACAAATGGTCCCTCATATGTTGGAGTCCACTTGCCCCTAGGATCACCCTGTGGTAATATGATACGCTTGATTACCAAGTCACCAGCCTGATATACCTTTGGCTTAACCTTCTTGTTAAAAGCTTTGATCATCCGTTTCTGGTACATCTGGCCATGACAAACTGCTGCTAACCTTTTCTCATCAATCAAATTTATCTGGTCAAGTCGAGTCTGAATCCACTCATCTTCATCCAAGCCTGCATCCTTCATAATTCTCAAGGAGGGGATCTGAACTTCAATAGGCAGAACTGCTTCCATACCATAGACTAAGGAGAATGGGGTTGCCCCTGTTGAAGTACGTATTGTAGTACGATAACCATGCAGAGCAAATGGTAACATCTCGTGCCAATCCTTGTAAGTAACAGTCATCTTCTGTACAATCTTCTTAATATTCTTATTAGCAGCTTCAACTGCCCCATTCATCTTTGGACGATACGGAGAAGAGTTGTGATGCTTAATCTTGAACTGCGTACAGAGATCAGTAATCATAGTGTTGTTCAGATTAGAGCCATTGTCAGTGATAATCCTTTCAGGGATACCATACCTACATATGAGATTATTCTTAATGAACCGAGCCACAACATTCTTAGTCACAGATGCAAATGAAGCTGCCTCTACCCACTTCGTGAAGTAATCAATAGCAACCAGGATGAAACGATGCCCATTAGAAGCAGTAGGCTTGATCTCACCAATCATATCAATGCCCCACATGGCAAAGGGCCAAGGAGCAGTCAACACATTCAATGGAGATGGAGGTACATGTACTTTATCAGCATAGATTTGACATTTGTGACATGTTCTGGAGTGTTGATAGCAATCAGCTTCCATGGTAGACCAATAGTAACCTGCTCTCAAAATCTTCTTTGCCATGGTATGACCACTAGAATGAGTGCCAAAGGTCCCATCATGCATCTCTTCCATAATTTCTGTAGCTTCCTTCTTATCCACACAACGAAGCATAGTTGAATCATGATTACGCTTATACAGAATGCCATTACTCAGAAAGAACTTAGCAGAAAACTTTCTCAGGAACTTCCTATCTTTGATAGATGCCCCTTCAGGGAACTCCTGAGCTTCAAGATAGTTTTTCACTTCATAGAACCAAGGCTTCTCCTCTGCCCCTTCAGTGTCAATCTCATTGCAGTATGCAGGCTTCTCAAATCTATCAATGGTAATCTTGGGAGCTTCATCATCCCAGCTGATCTCAAACATAGATGCCATGGTGGCCAATGCGTCTGCCAACTGATTCTCTTTTCGTGGAATATGTCCAAAAGTAATCTCTTTGAAATGTGGGATCAAAGACAACACATGTTCTCTGTAAGGAATGAGATTATCATGCTTTGTATCCCAATCTCCTTTAATCTGACTTACTACCAGAGCTGAATCTCCATACACCTCAAGGAACTGAATCTTCATATCAATAGCAACTTGCATACCCATGATACATGCCTCATACTCAGCCATGTTATTGGTACAATAGAAACAAAGTCTGGCAGTAATCGGGGTATGACAACCTTCAGGGGAACTAATCACAACACCAACACCATTACCATGTGCATTGGAGGCACCATCAAAAACCATAGTCCATCGGGATCCTTGTTCAGGTCCGTCATATTGTCCAGGTTCTTTGGTAACAGACATAATGTCTTCATCAGGGAACTCAAAATTCATTGACTGGTAATCATCTACTGCTTGATGAGCCAAATGATCAGCAACAACACTCCCCTTAATGGCCTTCTGAGTAGTATACTGTATATCATATTCCGTCAAGATCATTTGCCATCTTGCAATTCTTCCGGAGAGAGCAGGTTTCTCAAATATGTACTTGATTGGATCCATCTTCGAAATCAACAAGGTAGTATGGGTCAACATATACTGTCTTAGTCGGCGAGCAGCCCATGCCAAAGCGCAGCAAGTTTTCTCGAGCAGTGAGTATCTTGTTTCACAGTCGGTAAACTTTTTGCTAAGGCAGTATATTGCCTGCTCTTTTCGACCAGACTCGTCATGTTGCCCCAATACACACCCCATTGAGTTGTCTAATACTGTTAAATACATAATCAAGGGTCTTCCATCAACTGGTGGCATTAAAATTGGAGGTTCTAGAAAATATCTCTTGATTTCATCAAAGGCAGTCTGGCACTCATCATTCCATTCCATCATCTGATCTTTCTTCAACAACTTGAAGATTGGCTCACAGATGGTAGTTAATTGGGAAATAAATCTTGCAATGTAGTTCAATCGTCCCAAGAAACCTCTAACCTCCTTCTCAGTACGGGGAGCTGGCATCTCTCGTATAGCTTTCACTTTTGCAGGATCCACTTCAATACCTTTTCCACTGACAATGAAACCCAGGAGCTTTCCAGATCTAACTCCAAAAGTACACTTGTTTGGATTTAATCTCAACCTGTATTTCTTCAACCTCTCAAACAACTTGTGCAGATGATCAAGATGTTGCTCTTCATTCTGAGATCTGGCTATCATATCATCCACATATACCTCTATCTCATGATGAATCATATCATGAAACAAAGCCACCATAGCACGCTGATATGTTGCCCCTGCATTCTTCAAACCAAATGGCATTACCTTATAGCAAAAGGTGCCCCACTGTGTCACAAATGTAGTCTTCTCCATATCTTCAGGTGCCATCTTGATTTGATTGTAACCAGAGAAACCATCCATAAAAGAGAATACCTTATGCTGAGCAGTGTTGTCTACCAGAATATCAATATGAGGCAGTGGAAAGTCATCTTTAGGGCTAGCCTTGTTCAGATCTCTTTTCTGTTTTCTTCAGTTCCCAGATTCACAACTTCGACTGGCTCTTCATGTGGCTGTATAGCTTTCTCTTCTTGTTGTAACAACCTAGCAAGCTCCACAGGTATTTCACAATCGTCCTCGTTTCCGTCTTCAGTTTGATAGATCGGATTCTCAAAATTGTAATTGGCAATAGTAGAACTGTTATCAACTGGATCCAGAGTGGATGAGGATCGGCATTTTAGTGACGTGGGTGTGTGTAAGAACACATAGCTGATAAAGCAAAAATAAAAGAAAAAGAAAGACAAGGAACACAATATTTACGAAAACGAAACGTCCACTGATTTTATTGAATGCAGTATGCAAATGAAATGACAACCCGTAACAAGCACACCATTGTGCCCCGGGTAAGGCACATGGCTTGAAAGTTTTAATTGTTCCAAAAATTGCAAATTTAAAAACATAACACAGTAATAGTATTTACTCCTGACTAAAGGAGATAGGGATAACATCTTCAGCTGTCCAATTATTGAGTCCAGCACCCACAGTAGGAAAAATCCATGCCTCCAAGTTGAAAGTGTTTACATGGCTGACAAAGTATTCTTCCTCTCCAAAGACAGTAACAACTTTTCCATTCACCGGATATCTCAACTTTTGATGTAATGTGGAGGTCACAGCACCTGCCCCATGGATCCAGGGACGACCAAGCAGACATGAGTACGAAGAACGAATATCCATCACATAGAATGTAGCAGTAAACACCTGAGAGCCAACCTTGATTGGAAGATCAATTTCCCCATGCACTACTCTTCTAGAACCATCAAAAGCCTTTACCACAATATTACTGGGCTTCAATATCGTATCTTCAGGACTCAGCTTGTTCAGGACTTCCTTAGGCAACACATTCAGAGAGGAACCATTGTCTATCAGCACATGAGACAGGGTAGTGCCCCTGCATTCAATCGAAATATGCAAGGCCCTGTTATGACCCCTCTTGGTAGGGGTCAAGTCAGCATCAGAAAATCCTAACCCGTTGTCATAGGTCAGGTGAGCAACACAATTCTCAAACTGGTCCACAGAAATTGCACTGGGTACATGAGCCATCTTTAGAAACTTGATCAATGACTTGGCATGAGCCTCAGAACATAATAACGGGGAGAGCATAGAAATCTTTGAGGGAGTATGCCCCAGCTGATCAACAATATCATAATCACTCTTGCGAATGATTTTCAATACTTCTTCCATCTGCTTAGAGAGGTCATCAGCAGCTGGCACATCAGTAGATACAGGCTCAATAACAGGACCCTTGCCCCGAGCATCAGTGGTGGAAGTAACAGCAGGAGTAACTGCACTCTTAGAAGCAACTGGAGGAGAGAAGACTCTTCCACTACGGGTGATCTTGCTAGATCCAGCAATATTATCAATGTCAACAGGCATATCAGGTAAAGGCTCCTGCTTGACACCATGGATGTAAACATCAGACCCATAGTGCCAAGGCACAGCTTTGTCAGATGTATAAGGAATAGGACCAGGAGTGGTAATGATCAGAGGAACTACTCTGGCTTCAGCAACAACTTTCACAGGACCTTCAGCAGTGATCTGGATTGGGCCCTGATGAGTGATTTTAATGGGACCCTTTGAAGTGATTCTTAGTGGTACTTTGTCAACCATGTCAACCTCTTCAATCTTTTTACCCTGAGTCAGATGATCCACCATACTTTCTACAGATGCTGGTCTTCTTTCAAACACTATAGTATATTTATCCATGAGACGTTGAATCCCATCTCTCAAAATGAAGCAACTATCCGGCTTATAGGTACAATATAGACAATCTTCATGACAACCTGGAAAGATCCCAGCTTGTACTAACCTCTTTTTGATAACAGACAATGGTGTGCTCAACTCCATAACTGAATAGACATGCAGATCTTCATCAATATCTTTATCAATGGCGTTGACAGTCTTCTCGTGATTTGGCATTGGAGCTGTAATCACATTTGGAGTACCTGGTGGATCAAACTCAATTTCTCCAGCATCAATCATATCCTGAATTTTGTTCTTCAAGACCCAGCAGTTATTAGTATCATGTCCTGGACAGTTTGAATGATATGCACATCGTGCATTGGGATTGTACTTGGGAGAGGTAACATTGGGATTCCGAGGGGCCTCCCTCAGGGTAATAAGTTCAGCTTTCAACAAGTGTTGCAATGCCTGAGCCATTGACATGTTGATCTTCGTGAACTGTCTTCTAGCCCTCTGTTGGTTGCCTTGAGGCTGCTCTGTTGTTGCAGGAGTTGGATTTGAAATATGAACTACACTCACAGACTGATGTCTTCTGTTACGATCAGGCTGACCATAAACAGCATTAGATTCTTTCTTCCCAGTGGGAGGCTTCTTTGCAGCACCTGATGAAGAAGTGCCCACTTGGATCTTACCACTCTTGATACCATTCTCTACTCGCTCTCCTGTCATGATCAACTCAGTGAAGCCAGATGATGAGCTTCCAATGAGATGACTGTAAAACGGACCATTCAGCGTACACATGAACATATCAACCAACTCCCTATCAGTCAAAGGGGGTTGAACTCTTCCAGCTAAGTCTCTCCACTTCTGAGCATACTCCTTAAAGCTTTCTTTGGCACCCATAGACATGCTTTGAAGCTGCATGCGAGTGGGGGCTAAGTCAGCATTGTATTGATACTGTCTATAAAACACTTCAGCAAGATCATTCCAGTCTCTGATGTTGACACTCTCCAACTGATAATACCACTCTAACTGAGCTCCAAATAAACTCTCTTGAAAGAAATGGATCCACAACTTTTTATCAGCAGTGTGGGGTTGAATTCGTCTGACATAAGACCTCAGATGCAATTTGGGACAAGAGACCCCATCATAGACAACAAATGTAGGAACTTTGAATCCAATGGGTATGACCACCCCAGATATCAAGCTCAAATCCTCAAAATCCAGCCCAGATGATTTCTGTAATTCCATAGCATCCATTCTATCCACCAGCATCTTGAATTTGTCTTCGTTAGGCTCATGGTAGTAGTTAGCCTCAGAATCAGAGTCCCCCATAGTGTTGTGGAGACTGCCTCTCTCCTGCTCAGATTCTTCAGATTCATAGTCTTCAACCTGTTTCTTGGTCCTGACAGGACCTTTGAACCTTCTTCCCATGTTGAGCAACCCAGCAGACCTTCTAGCTTTCTTAGTCTTCTTGGCCAGCAGTGTCTTCAATTCATCTTGCCCCTTGGATAGGTTCAGAATCAGCTCTTGGAACTGTGCATTCTGTGCCTGGAGATCCTTAACTGATTGTTCAAGAGCCATTGCTGAAATAAACAGCAAGGAGATGAGAAACCTGTGCACAATTATAAACCTGTGATGCAATGATATGGGAATGCATATGCAATGTTTTCAAGGACCGCAGGATTTAAATTTGCTTGAACAAACAAGAAAGTAACTTTTTATTAGTAATAACTTGTTTTGCCTTTTAGGCTTACAAAAAATGAAAACGAAATAAGTACAAAAGATGGGGTTTTAAGTCTCCCATGGACGTTTCCTCTTTGTGTTGAGGTATGAGTTGAGGTTTCGTTCCTCATGAAGTAGCTTTGTTAGCTCTAGGATCCTTGCTTGGCTTGCTTTGTAATGAGCCTCGAAAGTATCCCTTTGCTCTTTCAGTTGGATTCATGATCTCTGCAAGTCTTCCATATCAGTAGGCATGCCTGGGTGAAGGATGGTATAAGCTGTGTCTCCTTCAGCAACAGGTTCCATGGTAACTGGTAGGATGGCAGGATATGGCATCATGAGTGTCTGAGCACGAAATCGTACCCATCTGAGATAAGCCTCCATAGGAATGGTGTACTTAGGCTCCAGTGTCTTGCTGTCAATCCTGTTTACCTTTCCCCAAGCTCGTATGAATCTCTGACGGTAACCCTGAAGATCGTTGTCGTAGTCAAACACAATGCCCTGAATCAACATGTCATGTGGACCATCGCTCCGGGCGTAACCAAACTGTCGTAAAGCTAGAGATGGGTTGTAGGTGATGCCTCCTCTTATGCCTAGAAGTGGCACATTAGGAAACTCCCCACAACGGTCAATGATGGTGACATTCTCCATAGATCTGGAGCACCAATGGATGTCTGAGTGAGAAAGTGACATGATCCTCTTGGACCATCTGAACCCTTGCTCATTCTTCATTACTGAGCGAGGAAGGTGAGAAATAAACCACCTAGAAAGTAAAGGTATGCAGCACATCAAAGTTCCTCTTGCCCTTGTAGTACGGGTGTGAAGAGAATGTAGGATGTCTCCAAGTAAGGTAGGCACTGGATTGTGACTCAGGAATATGTTGATGGCATGAACGTCTATGAACTGATCAGGATTGGGGAACAACACTAAGCCATAAATCAATAAGGCTAAGATCTCCTCAAAAGCATCGTAGCTCATAGCCTTCAAGAACATTTGAGCTTTATCCACTAATACCTTGGCAAGAATACCTTTAACTCCACTTCTCGTCTCTAGAACAATGTCAGACTTCTTCAGATGTAGAGCTGCAGCAATAACTTCTGGTTTAAGCTCCTTCTCTAAGCCTGTGAATGGCTTCTGATCAAGAACAGGTATACCCAGAAGCTTGGAGAACTCCTCCAAGGTTGGAACCAGCTGATAATCAGGAAATGTAAAGCAATGGTGCTTAGGGTCAAAGAACTGAAACAACACGCTCATCATGTCTTCACTGAACCCTGAAGTAACTAGATCCAATAAGTGACCATGTCTCTTGTTGAACTGGGAATGATCAGGCACTAGGGAAACCAACTCCTTGAGCTTAGCAGGTATCCCTACAAAGTTGATCCTGATGGTGTTTCTACGAGCAGAAGCCATGACCTGCAACAAAGAACAAAGATAAATCCTTTGGTCCTTGAAATGGTTAGGGAAAATGATATGCTTATGATGCATGATGATGTCATGATGTCATGCTCAATCACAAACATGTGGCACACACAAACAAATCACACCATAGCCTTAGGTTTAAAGGCTTGCATGAGGTTCAAAGGCAAGTACCCTCCCCTGAAGTTAGATGGTTCATCCTGTCCTACAAAAGTAACCAGGTTCTAAGGGATCTCAATATCATTGATCCTTCACAAGGGTGGTTGTTCAGAAGGCAACTTACTTGCCAACCAAAACCCTCCAAGTTTAAGATCTCAATGAGCGTAGTATCGAGTGTCAACCAACTTCAGTCTGCACCAAAGCCGGTTACCTCACTACTTTCTAAAGGCCAAGATGAGTTAACTAGGGTTCTAAAAGTCAGTTAGTGCATTGACAACATATGGCAGCCTCAATATTATCCTCAACTTGACTTAAGGAATATAAGCACCAACCAAGAAGTCGCACTAACTATGGCCACCAGATCAACCGTATCGATATACGTCGTACAGTTTCCTTGGTCTATTGCCATTTACCTAAGGTACACTAGATCCGGGTTAGGACCTTTCACACATAAGAGCACCCCAACAATATAATAATAAAGCAAACAAGGCAAACAATTTAAAGTGATCTTAATTCCTAAGGGTACCCCTCTTAAATAAATCCCCAGCAGAGTCGCCAGTTCTGTAACACGGTGGGAGAACTGACTTTAAACAATGTTGCGGATAGCAAGAGTCGCCACCCGACTTTTATTTTATCCATAAGGAAAGGTTATAAAAGAACAGGAAAGACCTTAGAGAATATTTTGGGTCCGGGGGGTAGGTTATGAAAAGGGAAGGTGTTAGCACCCTTTTCATCCATGGTTATCCATGGGCTCTTAGGTACTTAAGCTCACTTTTGAATTGTTTTGAAAGTGTTGAAGAAAGCTGGGGCTGATAAACAGGAAGATGAGGAGATAATGGGCGAAAATTGGAAGGCGGCTTTATCTCACTTGCTTTACTCATAAAACGTCTCTGTCCAGCCAGTCCCAATGTGTTAGTTGCTGCTGGTGAACAAAAGCTTCTAAAATGCCGGAGGAAAACTCAATCATAAAATCTGGGAATTATCCGAGAGCCTCGTCGAGACAGTGATTTGTTGCACAGCTTGGTTGAGAATTCGTTTTAGGAATTTGGCAAAATGATGTACTTTGTAATTTGAAGCTTGTAGCAAGATTTATTATCCTATGAATCCAATGCTTTGTTGTATTGCTTTTATCTGGGGACAGCTTTTTTAATGTACTTGTCATGATACGATTATAAAATTTGGTGATGTTACAATGATTCATATCATCCGTTTTTATCTTTGAATCTGAGTTTGTTCCTTTTTTAACTAATGGGAATTCACCTTTTTAGAAAGGAAATTGAAATCCTTGCCTTGTAAGGAGTCTCTTAATAATTCAGTCTTTTACATTCCTACCATCAAAGCATGGATAGAGATGGTACAATGGGCTGGGAACCCAAATTCCTCTCCATTGAACTCTTTGTTGCAATAATGCTCACAGAGTGGTCTAATCATCAGCCGTGTGAATGGACCCGTGTGTAACCCGGTGAACTGTTTCCAATTACCTCGGCTATGAGCATCAAAAAGCTACACATTTACTTGATAGTGCTGTCATATTTACTTGATGGTGTCCCTTCAGAATCCACATCTGCGCAAATCATTTCGGCTCGAAAAAGCTTCCTTTATCTCTCTCTCTTGGCTGTCCCGTACGATAAGAACGATAACCACCTGATCCGACGCCAATGGCACAGATCGGTAACGGGGGTTGGACGCAGCTTCGGTTGTGCCACTCCCGGCACTCGATGATGACATTGTTCTGAGAGTGTCGAACAATTTCTACCATCTTTTTTTTCTATTCTGTTTGTTTTGTTTTGATGTGCAGGTGAATCGGAGACTTTGCGGAGAAGCTCAAAGGACATCAAGAAGGATACTTAGAAATTTTAGGGCTTAGGACTTTTTAGGATATACACCTCTTTTGTAACTTGTGATGAAATAAAATTCAACTTTCTATCCAAATTCTCTTTACAAATTGTAATAATAATAAAATATTATGAATGAACTTCACATATTTATTAAAATCATCTTCCATTTCTTCTCCATGATTTAATTATCAAAACATCTCAACATACGATTCATCAGTCGAATATCCTTGAATTAATCCGATCCAATCTTAATACTTTTGACATGAATAAGCTCCAATAATTAGTAGAAGTTTTCACTGTTGTCCCTCTAAAGATGAACTGGAAGATAGAAGAATGATCTCTTGTTAAACCCTGTTCCACAGATCAGGCTTTCCAAACCAAATTGATATCAAACCCACGTAAATAAACGCCTCAGAGCTTAATAACAACCCGTTTTCAAGGAATTAGCTGAATTTGCGTAAAATGACCAAAATGCCCCTGGAACCAAATCCAAAGTCTTGGAAGTCCATTTAGCCTGATTAAAGTCAAAACCCTAGTTTTGGATGCACTGCTTCGGAGGTGCATTGTCTGAGGGAATTGTCAACTCTTCTGACCAATTGTGAACTTTGTGAACCTTGTGAATCTTCTTAGAACACAAAGTCTTGTATTGTGAGGGCAAATTTTGGGGTGCAACAGAGGTCATTAGACTTTGCTTTAAGTCTAAGAAACCCACCTTTTACTAGGAGTGTTCTTCAACTAGAACCCTAAGATAGAGTTTGTCAACTCTATGTAAGAATCATTGTCATGAATTTTTACTCCCCTTTTCTTCAACTTAGATCTAGAGAGTTTTCTTAAACTCTACACAAACATTGTAATGTTTGTTCCCCCATTGAAACTTGGTCATAATCAAGTGTTCTTCAAACTTGGTGAGGTGAACTACGATTGCTCTGATTCTATCCTAGTTAGGATACGTAGGCAGAAGACGCGATGTCTTTGCGAGCAAACTTAGTGTATATATCTTTAGGTTTTAACCTATACCTTTTTTCCAATCCATAGAAAACATTTAACAAACTTAGCACACAAATAAACAAAAGGTTCCTATAGAGTACTACAGATGCTTAGGGTGATAACACCTTCCCTAGGTATAACCAACCCCCGATCC
>OZ012737.1:685721414-686058914 GCA_963859935.3 Lathyrus sativus
GGAGCCAACTTGTGAGTTTAATTTCTCATGAGGAGGAATGTAAACTGATCACATGTTGTTGAGCCACATGGGATACAACTCCTAAGTGGAAGCCTCCTAGTACTTTCCTGAGGAAGGTCCTATGGGTCTATTCACTTAGCTCCACTAGTTCAAATAGGATTTCCTAAATATCCAGTGATGTTGGAGCCTGCTTGTGAGTTTAGTTTCTCCTGAGGAGGAACGTAAACTGATCACAGTGGTTGAGCCACGTAGGATATGACTCCTGAGTATACACCTCTTAGTGCTTTCCTGAGGAAGACACTATGAGTCTGATTGCTTAGCTCCCTTTCTTTGGTAAGCTTGTTCTGAAGCTTGAAGACTGGGAATGATTTCCCTTTTTAGGGTTTTGCTTGAGAGCTTTGCTTAGATTTGTTCAGATTCTGTGATTAGGGTTAGGATTAGAGAGTAGATTGATTCTTTCTCAAGTTTGTGTTTTGTTTGCCTGTTGGCACTTCATTTCTCTTACCTGTTCATTGCTTGATAGCATGTTGATTATTTTCAGTATGATTACTGTTATTTCATGACTGGCTTGAGGTCGAGATGAGCTTGTGGAGGCTGAAGCCCCACACACATTTCCTCCCTCACTTGCATTGCATGCATTTTACCGTTAAAGCTGATGTTTTTGTCTGTTTCTGTGTATCATTGCCATGATCCCTTAGGACTCTCATTTCCTTTGATAAGGATTTGATGATAGACTTTTAGGTTGAAACCTATGCATGATAATATCTAGGAGTTCCCTGTTCAAACTTCAACCATAGGATGAATCCATGGCATGATAACAGTAGGACTTGATAGTCTCCCTCCTAGTTGAGCTTTTTCCCGTAGTTTCCCGAACTACGTTTGCTCTGATCTTTCATACCAGATGAAAGTACGTAGGCATAGGATGCGATATCCTAGCGAGCAACCTTCCCCCACCTTCCCCCGTAGTTAGCCGAACTACGTTGACTCTGATTTCTCATTCTCTGATGAGAATACGTAGGCATAAAGTGCGACGCTTTGCCGAGTCATTTTTCTTTTCTTTTTCAGCCAGCCTTGATAGGTAGATAGATTATAACCAACCCGTCCAAGTAAACAAACGAGCGAGGATCCCGTCGAGTACGACGGACGTGAGGGGTGCTAATACCTTCCCCTTGCGTAACCGACTCCTGAACCCAGACAATGGTTGCGACGACCTTGTCTTACCCTTTTTCGTCAGGTTTTTCCGATCGTTTCCTTTCCCGCTCTGAGGGATAAATAACGAAAGGTGGCGACTCTTCTGTCATGCCGGCACCTTATTTTCGCGCAAGCGACAGCTGGCGACTCTGCTGGGGACTCTACAGCATCTAGGGACTTTTCCCATCCCTTATGCTGGGACCGTTTCCCATCCCCTACGCGAGTCAATCCTATCGTTTGTGTGTTTGCTTGTTGGGTTGCGTTTATTTATCGCATTTTTACTTCCTGCACTTTACTTCCCGCATTTTATTTCCCGCATTTTATTTCCAGTTTGATATGATTATCTGTGCTGCTGTGGGAGAGGGATGTTACTGTGAGTGAAAAGCCGGACCTGGGCTTGAGTACACACCTAGATATAGTTGTGGAGAAGTAGTAGACGAACCTGTCTGCTGAGCAGGCACAGTTCCCTACGAAAATCTGCGCTCAGACGAGATTCTTGCAGAGGCGCTCCTTTCCGGTCCTGAGGATCTGAGGGGAGTCCAGACGTGAGGATTGTCGACTCTGGGGACCGATCATTTGGAAGTCAGCTAAGTGAGGCCTCTTCATGACTTGACGATGCCACTCCTTCTGGGAATCGTATTGTCACTCATGAAAGTCTGTGACGCTGATAACCGCATAGGATGCCGTACCTTTGTCCGTGGATTAGGTCCATCATACCTGTGAGTGGGGTTGGGATATTGCAGGAAACTTTGACCTCCAGACTACCTGGTTTTCTTGACAGTGAATCAGTTATGTTGGGTTCTCAGTGGCAGATATGTTCTTGATAGAACAAGGGTTTGATCAGAGGATCTTAGCATCGGGTATTTGTCTGTTCTTGATAGAGCAGGCTTTGATCAGTGTATTATTATCAGAGGTTTGTTCTGGATGGAGCAGATTTTTGAGTGAGGTCTGAGGATCTCGTCAGCAGTTGTTATTTTGTTCTTGATAGGGCAGGTTTTGAGTGAGGTTTGAAGATCTCATCAGCAGCTGTGTATTTGTTCTTGAGAGGGCAGATTTGTGATTTGGGGTCTGAAGACTTCTCCAACAGATATTCCTTGATCTTGCATCCAGGGTTTTCATTATCAGGCCTTCGTTCTTGTCAGAGCAGAATCTTGATCTCGATCCTACCAGATGGTTATTCACAACAGATCAGATCAGTGGGTTTACACCGGGGTTTCCTTCTCAGCAGTGACTGTTGACATCGAATCTCCACAGCAGCCTTGGATATATTGTTGCATGCCTGCATTTTGCATTAGCTTGCATAATCATTCCATTAGCGTGTGTCTGTGAGGTTGTTGTCTCCATGATTGGGCCTAGATTCTTCTCCTTATTATTATCAGCAGGCGCCAGGATCGGGGGAAATCTCTCAAGCACACAGACACACGCATGCATTTGCATGAAGCATTCTTGCATGACATACATTCTGTTGCCTTTCCTAACCTTTGATCTTGACAGGTTTTTCAGGTTCCAAGCTGTTTTCAGGATTGATCAAAGATTCATCCACCGCTACTCGACTCGCGCCAATCAAACGAGAATCATGGACCAAGTACAATCAGATGTTCAGGAGCTTCGTGAAAGGATGGATCGTTTTATGGAGCTGATGCAAGTAGTGGCGAACGGGCAAGAGCAACTTCGTACTTTGGTTCAACCTCTCATCTCCAGGGTTGACAGCAATGGAATTCTTCATGGTGGGGCCGTACCCACTCCTCCTCAAGTGGATACTCCTCAGAATGTTGTTCCTGCTGCCGGGGGCAACGGTAGTGCTAACGGCAATCTTATGAATAATCTCGGACTTAATGCGGCGGGCGCCGTCAATGGTGGTTTGGGAGCCAATGTTACCGTGGGGCCGATCAACGGCAATGTTGGCGCAGGAAATATGGTGGTGCCTCAACCGTGGCTGGAGGACCATCAGGATGATATTTTCTCTCAGAGGGGTGTAGAGGCTGAGTTAACTGCTGAAGCTAGACTCAGGTTCAAGGCACTAGAAGATAAAATGAGAGATATAGAAAATCAGAACACATTGGGCGTTGACATGTCCAAACTCGGGCTGATTGCTGACTTTAAAGTACCTCACAAGTTTAAGGTGCCTATCTTTGAGAAGTATAAAGGCACTACTTGTCCCCGTGTTCACCTCCGATCTTATTACAGGAAGATGTCCGCTTACTCTGATGATGAGAAGTTGCTGATGCACTTCTTTCAGGATAGTCTTTCTGGCCCATCGCTTGAATGGTATATGGGTTTGGAACCTGCTGCTGTGCGAACGTGGAAAGACCTCGCTGAAGCATTTGTCCTCCACTATCAGTATAATAGCGACTTGGCCCCCAACCGAGTTCAGCTTCAGAATCTCTCGCAGCGGAGTAATGAAAGCTTCAAAGAATACGCCCAGCGGTGGCGAGAATTGGCTGCTCGGGTTCAACCGCCGATGGTTGAGCGTGAGTTGGTACAGATGTTCGTGGCTACTCTTCCCGGAGTCTATTATGAGAAGTTGGTTAGTGGCATGTCCGGGACATTCTCGGCTCTTATCACTTTGGGCGAGCATGTTGAAAATGGTATAAAGATCGGCAAGATTCAGGGTGAATCATCCTCATCTGGAGGAGCTAGCAAGAAACCTTATACTGGCAAGCGTCGGGAGGGCGATGCCAGTGCTGTCTCTAATGCTAGGAGAAAGGGCAAGGGCCCTCAGTCTCAGATCGCTAGCATAAACATCCCAGCTGCTCCCCCGCAGCCGCAGCAGCAGCCTCAGCAACAGAATAATCCGGGATATAAGAAATATCAGCATCGGGGTCCCCTAGCACACCGTCATTTGGAAACTCCTCCTATGTCATATGCACAGCTTCTGCAGACGTTGCTTCAGCTCCAACTGGTTCAGAAGAGGACGCTGGCTCCCTTGACAGGGGCACCACCACCAGGGTACGATGCTAATGCTACTTGTGAATTTCATTCTGGGGCACCTGGCCATACCGTTGAGAACTGTAAAGCTTTTAAGCACAAAGTCCAGGACATGATTGACGCCAAGATAATAAACTTTTCTGACAGCATGCCCAACGTCACCAAGAATCTGATGCCTCATCATAGGGGGGGCGGAGTGAATGCCGTCATTACTGAAGAGAATTTAGACTTGCTGACTGATGTCAGAGATTTGAAGACGCCGTTGATTTTTGTTAAAGCTAAGCTGCTGAAGAAGGGCTTCTTTCCCGGATGTGGAGAGTTTTGCATGGCCTGTGCTACACGTCCCGATGGGTGTGAGCAGTTGAGTGAAGGCATCCAGAGTCTGATGACCGAGGGTATTTTGCAGTTTAGTCGAAGCATTGAGAATGCGTCAGGGGAAGTCGTGCTGAAGCAGGCGGACGAAGTTGCTACTATCACCATTCCTCGCCACCCTATCACTATTTCTGCACCTCGTCCACCTACTATTACCATCACCAGGGCTGGACCAATCCCGTTCGAGAGTACCAATGCCGTTCCATGGCATTATGGCGCTGAAGTGTATTGTAATGGCCAGAAGGTAGAGATTGAGCCGCCCAGATCGACTACGCAGAATCTTGCTGAGGCCAGTGGTATCACCAGAAGTGGTAGAGTGTTCGCGTCGGCAGAGGTCGCAGCAGAAAAGGTAGTCCGGGCTGACGCTGTGGACAAGGGCAAAGGTAAAGCTGTTGAGGAGGTTCCTGCAGGGGCAGAAAAAGACTTGTTGGTTAAAGACGCTGAGGAGTTCATGCGGCTGATCAGGAAAAGTGACTACAAGATTGTAGATCATCTTCACCAGACTCCGTCGAAGATCTCAATTCTCAACCTGTTGCTGTGTTCTGAAGCGCACCGCAACGCGTTGCTGAAAGTATTGAATGCTGCATACGTGCCGCAGGAGATATCCGTTAATCAACTTGAGGAAGTAGTAGCCCATGTCAACGCTGGTAATGGGCTGGGTTTTACAGACTTGGAGCTGACGCCCAAGGGAAGAGATCACAACAATGCCTTGCACGTCTCGATAGAGTGCAGAGGCACCATTATGTCACATGTCCTAGTAGATACGGGCTCCTCGCTGAACGTGCTTCCGAAGAAAGCACTGATGAAGTTGGATACCCGGGGACTGCTGTGCACGCCCAGTGATCTGGTCGTGAAGGCTTTTGACGGAACCAAGCGCCACGTCTTTGGAGAATTGACCCTGCCAATTCAGGTTGGTCCAGAGACGTTTAATGCGGTATTCTATATTATGGATATCATGCCCGCCTATAGTTGCCTCTTAGGTCGGCCGTGGATTCATTCTGCTGGTGCCGTAACGTCTACGTTGCATCAGAAGCTTAAGTATGCTGTTGGGGGCAGCATAGTGACAGTTTGTGGAGAGGAAGACATCATGGTAAGCCACCTGTCGTCCTTCAAATATGTCGAAATGGATGGCGAGATCCATGAGACTCTTTGCCAGGCGTTTGAAACCGTCAGGGTGAAGGAGGTAGCTCCCGTTGTTGCAGAGAAGCAAGAGGTGAACCTCTCTTCGTTTAAGGAAGCTAGGGCTGTTGTCGAAGCCGGTTCTACCCCAGGCTGGGGGCACGTCTTGGATATACCATTCAAACAGGATAGGTTTGGATTGGGATATTCTCCTGAAGCTGAAGCTTCAACTTCTTCTGGTAGCTCATCTCGTGGAAAGGGGCCGATCCTATTCACCAAGGGAGGAGTAATATTCGAGAGTGTCAACGCAGCGTCGGAGGACAGCGGGGACAGTGACTGTGATCTCGATGCCTGGATTCAACCGAGCAAACCAGGCGAGCGCCTTCACAACTGGACCATCAAGGAGATTATCGAGCTGACGAGTGAAGAGTAATGATTTGCTTTTTACAATCTTTGTACAACCCTATGTCCTGCCCGGGGCATAGAGGTTTTACTGTCAGGGCCTTGTTGGATTATGTATATGCATTTTGTTAATAAATAAAAGGCGTTTTCTTCGTAATCAAATATTGCGTTCTCTGTTATTCATATTTTATGTTTGTTTTGAAAAACAGCAAAATGGCAACGAGGTTTGTGCTAACCTGCATATTCTTGCTTTAAACTTAACCCTTGTTATTGCAGGATCCACGTAACAGATGACATCGACTCTGGACCCTCTACGGCTCACTACGACTTTGATTGCCCGATCTATCAAGCCGAGGATGAGATTGATGAAGACGAAGACCTTCCGGAAGAATTGGCCCGCTTGTTGAGACAAGAGGAGAAGGTTATTCTGCCTCATGAGGAGGAGATCGAGATTGTAAATCTGGGTTCTGAGGAGCTCGTCAGGAATGTCAGAGTTGGGGCTGCGCTGCAAAATGATGTCAAGCATAGACTGGTCGAGATGCTTCGAGAGTATAGTGACGTCTTTGCTTGGTCATATGAGGATATGCCCGGACTTGACACAGATATCGTGGTTCATCGCTTGCCGCTGCGAGAAGATTGCCCTCCAGTCAAGCAGAAGCTCAGGAGGACGAGACCAGACATGGCCGTAAAAATCAAAGAAGAAGTCCAGAAGCAGTTGGACGCAGGATTTCTAGCCGTTACCACTTACCCTCCGTGGGTCGCCAACATAGTGCCTGTACCGAAGAAGGACGGTAAGGTACGCATGTGCGTCGATTATCGGGATTTGAATAGGGCGAGCCCTAAGGATGATTTCCCGTTGCCTCATATCGACGTGTTGGTCGACAATACAGCCCAGTTTTCCGTGTTTTCGTTCATGGATGGCTTCTCCGGTTACAATCAGATTAAGATGGCGCCGGAGGACATGGAGAAAACGACGTTTATTACCCCCTGGGGCACGTTTTGCTACAAGGTAATGCCCTTCGGTCTGAAGAACGCAGGGGCCACTTACCAGCGAGCAATGGTAACTTTGTTTCATGATATGATTCATCATGAGATCGAGGTCTATGTTGATGACATGATTGCGAAGTCCCAAACGGAGGATGAGCATCTGGTCAATTTGCTGAAGCTGTTTGAAAGGCTTAGGAAGTTCAAGCTGAGGCTGAATCCTAACAAGTGCACTTTCGGAGTGCGGTCCGGAAAGTTATTGGGGTTTATCGTTAGTGAACGAGGTATCGAAGTTGATCCTGCGAAGATAAAAGCTATCCAAGAGATGCCAGCGCCGAAAACAGAAAAAGAAGTTCGTGGTTTCTTGGGCCGAATAAACTACATTGCAAGGTTTATCTCCCAGCTCACGGCCACTTGTGAACCGATGTTCAAGTTGTTAAAGAAAAATCAGGCGATTACTTGGAATGAAGATTGCCAGAAGGCATTCGATAAGATAAAGCAGTATCTTCAAGAACCTCCAATCTTGATACCCCCAGTGGCTGGACGGCCATTAATCATGTACCTGACGGTTCTGGAGAATAGTATGGGGTGTGTTCTCGGTCAGCACGACGAGACGGGCAGAAAGGAGCATGCCATCTATTATTTGAGTAAAAAGTTCACTGAGTGTGAATCTCGGTACTCGATGCTGGAGAAGACGTGTTGTGCATTAGCTTGGGCCGCCAAACGTCTACGACAGTATATGCTCAACCACACCACTATGCTAATATCGAAGATGGATCCGATCAAGTACGTCTTCGAGAAGCAGGCTCTTTCGGGCAGGATTGCCAGATGGCAGATGGTGTTAACAGAATATGATATTCAGTACGTCTCCCAGAAAGCCATCAAGGGAAGCGTATTGTCTGATTACCTTGCCGAACAGCCAATCGAAGACTATCAGCCGATGAAGTTCGAGTTCCCTGACGAGGACATTATGTTTCTCAAAGCAAAGGATTGCGAGGAGCCATTGCCCGACGAGGGGCCAGATAGGAAGTCTCAGTGGAAGTTGATATTCGACGGAGCGGTTAATTCCTATGGAAGTGGCATCGGGGCTATCATTACGACTCCTCACGGATCCCACATCCCGTTTACTGCGAGACTGACGTTTCCAGTTACCAACAACGAAGCCGAGTACGAAGCATGTATTATGGGTCTAGAAGAGGCAATTGATTTGAGAATCAAGAATCTAGACATATATGGTGACTCAGCGCTTGTAATCAATCAGATCAAAGGGGAGTGGGAAACTCGTCAACCGAATCTAGTGCCGTACATGAATTACGCCAGGAGGCTGCTTCCGTTCTTCGATCGAGTGGAACTTCATCATGTACCCCGGGCTGAAAATCAAATGGCTGATGCTTTAGCCACGTTGGCTTCAATGTATAAGGTCAATCTTTGGAATGAGGCTCCAAGTATTGTACTTTCGCGTCTTGACAGACCAGCATATGTGTTCGCAATCGAGGATGCCACTGACGGCAAGCCATGGTTCCACGACATCCAGACCTTCCTTATGACTAAGGAGTATCCTGCGGGTGCGTCAACCCAGGATAAGAAGACTCTGAGGAGGCTATCTGGAAACTTTTACCTCAACCCTGATGGAGTGCTCTATAAGAGAAACCACGATCTCGTGCTACTCAGATGTGTAGATGAGAAAGAGGCCAGTCTGCTCATGGAAGAAGTCCATGAGGGCACATTTGGTACGCACGCCGGCGGGCATGCCATGACGAGGAAGATCCTGAGAGCAGGATATTACTGGTTGACTATGGAGTCGGATTGTTTCAGATTCGCGAAGAAATGTCACAAATGCCAGATTTATGCTGATAAAGTTCATGTGCCGCCGTGCCCATTGAATGTCATGTCCTCCCCTTGGCCGTTCTCCATGTGGGGCATCGACATGATAGGCAAGATCGAGCCCACTGCGTCCAATGGTCATCGTTTTATTCTGGTAGCTATCGACTACTTCACCAAGTGGGTGGAGGCAGCCTCGTACGCTAATGTGACCAAGCAGGTGGTAGCTAAATTCATTAAGAGGGACATCATCTGTCGCTATGGAATTCCCGAGCGGATCATTACTGATAATGGTTCGAATTTGAATAATAAGATGATGAAGGAGCTGTGCCAGAGCTTCAAGATTGAACACCACAACTCATCTCCTTATCGGCCGAAGATGAACGGCGCCGTTGAAGCGGCCAACAAGAACATCAAGAGGATTGTTCAGAAGATGGTTGTGACGTATAAAGATTGGCACGAGATGCTGCCGTTTGCCTTGCACGGTTATCGTACGACGGTGCGTACGTCGACCGGGGCAACTCCTTTCTCCTTGGTGTACGGTATGGAAGCTGTCCTACCGCTAGAAGTGGAGATTCCCTCTTTACGAGTTTTGGTTGATGTGAAACTTGATGAGGCAGAATGGGTGACGAATCGCCTGAACCAGCTCAGCCTGATGGACGAGAAGAGGTTAGCATCGATTGCATTTGGTCGCCTGTACCAAAGCCGAATGAAGAAAGCTTATGATAAGAAGGTGCGTCCTCGAAGCTTTCAGACGGGTGATCTCGTCCTGAAGAAGATTCTTCCGCCACACTCCGATCACCGGGGCAAGTGGACTCCGAATTACGAAGGGCCGTATGTCGTCAGCAAGGTCTTCTCGGGAGGAGCTTTGTTGTTATCCACGATGGATGGTGAAGATTTTGCATCCCCGGTGAACGCGGACGCAGTTAAAAAATACTTTGCTTGAAAGCGACCCGCTGGACAAAAAAGAAAGAGTCCAGGCAAAAAAGGGGCATCCCGGCGAACCAAAAACAGAATAAAAGGTTCGGGCAAAAATTAGGGATATATTGAAAAAATGTACACCCGCGAAGTCGAAAACCTACACTGGGCGGCTTCGGCAAAAAAGGGTATCCCGGTGAACTGAAAACCCGGAAGGGCGGTTCACGCAAAAGTTAGGGATTTGAATAAGCAAATGACTGCGTTCCGCGTATGGACTTTCATTGTTTAGTGGTTCGGAAGACCTGAGGGCCGTTTATCTGAATCAATCTCTTCCAAAGCTGAAGCATCGGAGAAGTATCGAAGTCGAGTGGGTCTTAGAGGGATCAACTCATGGTGTTCGTCTACGCCTCGATTGCCGACATTTGTATATACTGATGTATATTTATGTTTTCTTTTTTGCGCGGCTTCCTCATTCCAGGAGCTTGCCTCTGTTGTAAAACATTTTTGCCCATTCAGGGGTTCATTATCAATAAAATGCACATTATTCAGCAATTCTACTTGTCTGTTTAGCATTTATCTGTTTTGTTTGCGAATGACAACGCCGATGTGTTTTTTGATAAAATACGCATACATAAACTTGCGGGCCTAAGCCCATTGATTGTTGAAACAATTAACTAACTGAACATTGTCACAAGATAATAACCCTGATAGGCCCCTTTGAAGAGGGTATCTTGTCTGTTTGTTTGTGTTGTTGCAGGTGTAGCACCTCGCCAGCAGATGTGCCGTGCGTATCCCCGAAGCAGGATAAGTCCTCCTTCTTCAGCAGGGTTCAGTAGTCTCTCCTCCGCAGAATCAGGATCAGATAGTGAGCATTGATGTGTATTCCCCAGGTAGAGGTGATTCTCTTCCCCAAGCAAACGCGTCCTGAAGGAATGTCATCTCATCAGATGAGTCAAGCACCGAAGAATGATGATTATCCCCAGCACCGGGTCACAAGTGCAGAGTTCGTAGAAATGTTCGGGAGCCGAAGCTCGTGTTTTCCCCAGTAAAGTCGCTGAAGCAGGTGTATCCCCCGCACCGGGTCACAAGTGTAGGTTTCGCAGGAAGCTGGTCGCATGCCGAAGTATGCAGTAACTGATAGTGCCAGACTGAAGTCTCCAGTGGAATTGAGATTCCTCACCAGAATCAGGCTCTCTCCTGAAGATGGACGATTCCTTCTTCCCCAGTAGAGTGTTGGAACAGCTGATGTTGTATTCCCCGGCAGAGTTGTACTCTCCCCCGAAGTCAGATGATTCTTTCTTCCCCAGCAGAATTGAAATTCCTCATCAGAGTCGTAATCTCCAGTAAAGTAGAATGATTTCTCCCCCCGGCTGAGTCCGCAGAAAAGCAGAATCCTTGGAAGTCGATCAGATCATGATCGATGTTCCCCAGCAGAGCGTGGAGCAGCCGATGCTGTATTTCCCCTGAGTCGCACTCTCTCCCGCGAAGCAGAATGATTTCTCCTTCCTCAGCCGAGTTCGCAAATGTCCAAGAGATCCGAATCCTTGGAAGTTGATCAGATCATGATTGGTTTTTCCCCAGTGGAGTGTTGAGCAGCTGAAGTTGGCTCCCCACAGAGTGGTCATCCCCAGAAGAGTAGCCGAGACGGCCGCGCATTTCATTCTCGCGATTGATATCAGCAGATCCAAGTTCTCGTAGAGCTTCATCCCCTGCAACAGTCAGCTGAAGTTGTTTCCCTGCAGCAATTCGCGGAAGATCAATTCCCTAGACAGAGCCTGATTGATATTGGCGTGTTCACAATCTCCTCAGCAGGATGATTCCTCTACCTGAGTGGTTCTTTCTCCTTGACAGGAGGATTCCCCCCTCGGCATTTATTTTACTGACGGGATCGTATCATTGTGCATGACTGCATAGCATTCAACACTGCAATAGCATTGTGCATGATTGCATGGCATTTAGCATAAATGCATATCATTCCCATGTGGGGCGTAGCGCAGAAGCATATGCATCATAAGCATGATCTAGATCATTATCATCCTTATTGTACAGGTGTACTACCGAAAGACCGGTTGCTTAGGGCGATTCTTGATGTTCTCCCCAGCAAGGTTGTTTTCTTAGATGATTCTAAAAGACCCCGGTATGATCCCCGCAGTCGCTCGCTCAAGATGATTTTTGAGATCCCCAGCGAAGTCTTCAGTTCGAGATGATTCTCAAGTCCCTCAGCAGGGCCATTTGCTTAAGACGATTCTTAAAGACCTCAGTACAGCTTCCCGAGTTGTTCGCCTAGTATGATACTTGGGCTCCCCTATAGCGCCTCCAGCAGGAGTTGCCCAGGAAGATTCCTGGAATTCCCAACAGAATGTTTGCTCCGGAAAGGTTATCAGTTCAGGACGATTCTTGAGGATGCCCGACGGATCTGTTTGTTCAAGATGATTCTTGAAGTCCTCAGCAGCGTGATATGTCTGCTCCAACCACGATGTCTAATCTGAAGATGGATTTCGTAAGCGCCCGAAGGCGATATCAGAAGGTTCCGGTAAGTCCAGATTTCCGTGTTGAAGAATCAACAGGTAGCTGAAGACAAGGTTCCAGGGTTGTAGATACAACAGAGTGATTCGTGTGAGTCTGAAGACCGAGTCAGTTATCCTGAGGTGATGATTGAGCGCGATCAAGTGAATGATACGTCTTCCGACTGAAGTCGAAGATGTTTCTCCAGCTGAAGCGGAGTTTTGCCTGAAGGCAAAGTGTTTGAATCCCCGTAGAGTCATGAATGGCTCAAGATACCATTTTCTTGACTGAAGTCACAGATTTCCCAAGCTGAAGCGAAGGTGCCTAAGGGCAAGGTTATCCCCCAGGAGCATGAATGACCTAGGATTCATTTTTCCGGACTGAAGGCCGAAGTATATCCCTGACTGAAGTCACGGATGCTTTATAGCAGAGGTGGAGTTGCCTGAAGGCAGGTCCATGTATCCTTGAAGGTCAAGGATCATTCTCTTCAGACTGAAGTCGAAGATACCTCCTGCAGAGTTGCCATCCTTGAAGGCCAAGGATGCTTATCTTCAGAAGTACTTGAAGATATTTTCTAGCTGAAGCTGGAAGTGGCCAGGGGCCAGGGTTTCATATAGTTCTAATGTTGAAGTTCTACGGCGGGCAGTGTGCAGCAGTATTCCGATGTTCGTCATGGTTCTGAGGGTGAACCCCAGATCAGAGTGTGCTCGGTTAAGTCTCTCCTTCCCAGCAGAGTAGTTTCAAATACGCAAGTGTACCTTTTGTTCCATTTACCAGGGGTGAACCCCGGATCAGAATTGTTCAGTGATATAGTTGTCCAGCAGTGAGGTTGGGTATTTTGATTATCTGACGGCGAGGTCAGATCATGTTTGTTTCCGGCAGCGAGGTTGGATGTTCGACGGCAATGTCAGATTCCTTAATCCCCAGCAGAGATGATGTTGGTACAACGGCAATGTCGAGTGTCTCTCAGAGCGATGTTTGTTTCCGGCGGCGATGTCAGATTTAGTTCTCCAGCGGTGATGTTGGGTGTTGTGGCTGTCTGAAGACAATGTCAGAAGAATTTAACGAGGATAACTGACGGCGGTGTCAGATCAGTATCTCTCCAGCTAGTTGTTGAGCAGCTAGTGTCGCAGTGTTCGAAGGTTTGTTCCCCGCAGAGTACCGTGTGCTTATGCAGTTGGCAAATTTTCGGGTTTACCGATATTCAACCGTCTCGTACCTTGATTGGTTGAGAGCCGTTCGCTTCTCACCCAGTCAGGTCCAAGCCGTTTGAATAGGGGCAGCTGTTGCACCCCAAAATTTGACCAACATTTATTTGTTCATTGAATGTTTGAAAGTTGATACCTTCATCAGAAAGTTCAAGAGATCCCCAGAGAAGTGGTTTGAAACCAGGGTTGTGTGCTTCACAGTTTGAGAGTTGTGGGTGCCCCTCAGATGATTCTGAGACTTTGAGAATGAACTTGATGTTTTGAGAAAGCTTATGAGATGCCTTGATAGCCTTCATGAAGCCCAGAGAAGTCATTGTGCAAGAATTCAGGAGATTCAACCATGAATGGTAGAATTAGGGTTTTGACTGGGTCAACCCTAGATCAGCTGAAGATTTGGAGAAGGTTGAGACTCAATCCAAGGGCCATGAGATCATGGAATGATGCATAGAGATTATATAAAGATGATTCCTAGACCAACTCATCATGATTGAGGAGTTTGAGAAGTTTCAAGTCAGGGTTTCTGAGGATTGTCAGTGAAAAACCCTAATTTGATCCCTATTTTCCAGGCAGTTTTAGCTCTAGATGTGATTGATATCTCATCTTCCCCACAACATGAATGTTGTAGAGCTTGTTCTAAGCTTTAATTTGAGTGGTGGAAGTCCTTGATAGGAGTTACAGAGCTCAAGTTATGGTCTTGACAAATTACAGGTCAGCAGAGGTGTGTGAATCTGGGTCCTTGAAAGTCACCCAACTTGCAGACAACTTTTGCCCTAGTAGGATGATTCCTATGGTTTCTTGGTCAACATGAATGTTGAAGAGGATCTTCTTAGCTTTAATTTGAGTGGTATAAGTCCTTGATTGGATTTGTGGAACTCAACTTATGGCTTGTGCAAGACAGGGGTATTTTGGTCATTTGTCAGTTATAGGTCATTTTATCCAATGCCTAAAACTCCTATTTCCAAGCCTCAAATGGAAAAACTCAAAACATGAAAGTTGCTCAAAATGTGATTTTAAGTCTAGAAAGAAGGTCACAAATTGTTGAAAAAGCTCATAGCACAAGATTCCATGATTGGTCAAAAATGAACTAAAAATGACTTATAACTTTGAAAAGTTGAAATTGAAAAGTGATTTGGGAGATCCACAAATCCAAAATAGGTCATCCAATATATCATTTTGATTGGAAAAACCATTTTAAGAACTTTGGTTTAAATAGAATTTTCATTTGAGGCTCCAAAAATGGACTTCCTTTGGAAATTTCTTACTTGAAAAAGAAGGCAATGGTGAGAAACCCTACATAAGCAACAAATGCACTTGTTTTTCACCCATCCTCATTCAATAACTCATGTAAGGAGAATTTGGCAATGAATTGCAAGGCATAGCATATGGTATATGAGAAATCCAACATGGCATATCATGGAACTTTCATGAACTTTCCACATGATTCTAGATGAATCTAGAAGCATCCATCAATTGTTATAAAAAGAATGCATTGTGGAGAGTTTAGGGTTGGTGAAACTTGAGCCAAGTCAGAGGAGAAAGAGAGAGAGATAGCCATTAAAGCTCTTGCTTCAAGTTGAAGCAACTCAAGAATTCTTCCATTACAAGTCTTCTCCTTCAAGAATTGTGCAAACAGAAGGCTATCCATCATCAAAGGATCATCCTGAAGGATTTGCAAGCCCTGGTTCGAGCCATAGCATCACTCACCATAGCTTCTTGACAGGTTGGTGAACTCATCTCTTTCTCTTTATTTATGCTTAGATAGATCATATTCTAGGTATAGAATGATTGTGTTAGGGTAGAGGATTAATCCCTGAGAATTAGAGCAAGATTGGTGAGGTTGTATAGCAGAACCATAATTCTTTAATCTTCCATGACTGGCTGTGTGATGAGTTTTAATCAGCTTGAATTAGTGTATAATGACCAGGATAGCTTGTAGAATATCTGTAAGCCATTGAACTGAGGTTTGATGAAGGTTGGTATCAGTCGAGCATGGTGGTACCAAGATGTGTAAGCATTCTGTTTGGATTATTCAAGAAGAGTTAGAAGAAACTGATCGTACCATTGTAATCTAGGCATTTAGTAGGTCATTTCTTGTTTTGGAATCGAATCAAACCGTGGCGTGTGGAGAGAGATAGGAGAGCTCGAAGGTTTGCGCATGGGGGAGAGGGTCTGAAAACCCTAGGTTATGTTTGGGACGATGATGGTGAGTCGTTGGATTAATCCCAGAAGTTGACTAATTCCTCAGATCCAATGGCCGTGATCGCGTCTGAGATTGGAGGGAAGATTTGAATTTTATTGAAACGCAGCGTTTCATTTAGAGAGCCATTCTGGGCTCAATGCTATTCGCCCCCCCCTTTATTGCTGGCCCAATGAATTTAACTGGCGCGTATTACTTTTCTAACCCCCCCTCCCTTTTATTTCTTTTAATTGTTTTAATTTTCTTTAAATAATTTTCTGTTTTGTTAAATTCATTAAAAAATGGTAAAAAATGATTTTTAACTCCTTCTTTTTTCTATGAGTAGATGAAAATGTGTAGAAAATTATAAAAATGAAATTGAGATTTTATTTTTAGGTTTAATATTTTTAGTAGATTTTCCAATCAAATAGCTTTTTAATTGTTTAATTTTGTATCATGATTTTGTAGGAATTATTTTAGGACATTCCCTTAGGTTTTTTTACCCATTCTTTTTTGTGCAATTAGATGATGAGTCATAGTTCCCCATAGGATTTTTTCTAGATTTTTTAGAATTAATTTTGATTAGTTTAATTAGGGTTGATTTAGGGTATCCTGATTAGGGTTTAGATTGTGTTTAGGTGATGAATCCCTTTCTTTGATTGAGTTTTATCTTGATTTTTAGGTAGAGACCTTTGTAGATGTTATGAGTAGGTGTTGAGGACCCTTGTGAATATTTGTTAGATTTTTCCCCATTAGTTAGTATTTTTAGGTATTGTCTGAGGTTGCCTGATGATTTGGTCTGTTCAGTGGGTTATCTGTTCATCTGTGGGGATCTTTCTGAGGAATTTGTTGAGGGGCTTGTGTTGCCTTGAAGATATTGATGGAGAGCATCATGAAGTGAAGATTGGAGATCAAAGCTCAGAGACCCAGAGCTTGGCTGATGCCCTGTCTGTGAGGTTTGAGAGCCTGAAGTTTGAAGGAAGTTCATGGTACTTTCCTGAGGAAGGCACTATGAATGACTTTCATCCTTTCTTCTCACCTCTTTCTTAAGTATCCAATGATGTTGGAGCCAACTTGTGAGTTTAAATTCTCCTGAGGAGGAATGTAAACTGATCACATGTTGTTGAGCCACATGGGATGCAACTCCTAAGTGGAAGCCTCCTAGTACTTTCCTGAGGAAGGTCCTGTGGGTCTATTCACTTAGTTCCACTAGTTGATCTAGGATTTCTTAAGTATCCAATGATGTTGGAGCCAACTTGTGAGTTTAATTTCTCATGAGGAGGAATGTAAACTGATCACATGTTGTTGAGCCACATGGGATACAACTCCTAAGTGGAAGCCTCCTAGTACTTTCCTGAGGAAGGTCCTATGGGTCTATTCACTTAGCTCCACTAGTTCAAATAGGATTTCCTAAATATCCAGTGATGTTGGAGCCTGCTTGTGAGTTTAGTTTCTCCTGAGGAGGAACGTAAACTGATCACAGTGGTTGAGCCACGTAGGATATGACTCCTGAGTATACACCTCTTAGTGCTTTCCTGAGGAAGACACTATGAGTCTGATTGCTTAGCTCCCTTTCTTTGGTAAGCTTGTTCTGAAGCTTGAAGACTGGGAATGATTTCCCTTTTTAGGGTTTTGCTTGAGAGCTTTGCTTAGATTTGTTCAGATTCTGTGATTAGGGTTAGGATTAGAGAGTAGATTGATTCTTTCTCAAGTTTGTGTTTTGTTTGCCTGTTGGCACTTCATTTCTCTTACCTGTTCATTGCTTGATAGCATGTTGATTATTTTCAGTATGATTACTGTTATTTCATGACTGGCTTGAGGTCGAGATGAGCTTGTGGAGGCTGAAGCCCCACACACATTTCCTCCCTCACTTGCATTGCATGCATTTTACCGTTAAAGCTGATGTTTTTGTCTGTTTCTGTGTATCATTGTCATGATCCCTTAGGACTCTCATTTCCTTTGATAAGGATTTGATGATAGACTTTTAGGTTGAAACCTATGCATGATAATATCTAGGAGTTCCCTGTTCAAACTTCAACCATAGGATGAATCCATGGCATGATAACAGTAGGACTTGATAGTCTCCCTCCTAGTTGAGCTTTTTCCCGTAGTTTCCCGAACTACGTTTGCTCTGATCTTTCATACCAGATGAAAGTACGTAGGCATAGGATGCGATATCCTAGCGAGCAACCTTCCCCCACCTTCCCCCGTAGTTAGCCAAACTACGTTGACTCTGATTTCTCATTCTCTGATGAGAATACGTAGGCATAAAGTGCGACGCTTTGCCGAGTCATTTTTCTTTTCTTTTTCAGCCAGCCTTGATAGGTAGATAGATTATAACCAACCCGTCCAAGTAAACAAACGAGCGAGGATCCCGTCGAGTACGACGGACGTGAGGGGTGCTAATACCTTCCCCTTGCGTAACCGACTCCCGAACCCAGACAATGGTTGCGACGACCTTGTCTTACCCTTTTTCGTCAGGTTTTTCCGATCGTTTCCTTTCCCGCTCTGAGGGATAAATAACGAAAGGTGGCGACTCTTCTGTCATGCCGGCACCTTATTTTCGCGCAAGCGACACCTATTACTTCTTTCTTTTTGGTGTTGTTAAAGGGGGAGAAAAGACCAAGAAAACACAGAAAATCATCCTACAAAATTAATCAAACGTTCATATTGTTTCTAGATGAATGCATAAAGTTAGGGGGAGGATGATACTACACAATGTGCTCAATTTTTGCTATTGTTTTGACATCATCAAAAACGGGGAGCATGTGAGGGAAAGTTGTCTCAATACTTGTTTTAATGATGTCAAAACATATCTAGTTAGTAATGTATACTTTGGACGGTATCATTGAGTCACACATGCATCCATTGTTCTCTCGGGTAAAGCATTTATAAAAAACATGTGTTTGTTCATATAGAAAAGCATTATATGTGTTTTATGTGAGTTTGATCATGTTGGTAGATTTAGATATGCATTAGAAGTCCTTAGAAATAGCAAGACATGTCAAAAATAACATTTTTGCAAGTTCTGAACCTTTGACTCAACTCAAAGGCTTGCTTAGGTTGACTCATACAGAGTGAATTTTTATTATTTTCTCTCAAGAGAGCTCGTGTCGACCCTTCGATCGACTCATACTATTAGAATTTCAATTTGTCAAAACTGGTTTTTTTTGTGTCGACACATGGACCTGTTCCGGTCGATGCAAAGAGATAATTTTTGCATAATTTTGAAAGCGGGAGAGTTTAGGTCGACCCCCTTTTCTTTAGGTCGACCGTTCGCTCGTTTCACTCTATTTTTCTGTTATGTTTGTCTTTTAAAATGTTTGTTATGTTGGTTATTTGGTCTAAGCTTCACATATATATTGTTTTGGGTCATTCTTTCATATAAAACAAGAAAAGTGAAAATAGACATTGATTTTGCTCTCATCAGCTTCATCCTCTTTATTACATTTTCTCAACAAATACACATAACCATTTTTGTTGTACATTCTACATCATGAGATGATAATGTCCAAACATATGATCATTGTATCGGGTTTGGGTTGAGAGATCAGTAGGCTTTTCTTGAATAAAACCATTAGAGTTTTGTCCTCCAAGAAACTTGGATTTTGGGGGTTCTACACAAATGTTCCTTCATAGATTTAGCCTAGCGAAGGTAATTGAAGAACGAGTGGTTCTGTCAATTTAGTAGCGTTAACCGGGGGATTATGGAAGGAAGCTTTGGGTTCGAATTGTGGGTGTTTAGAATCAATCAGGCCAAAGATTTAAAGATCGTTGGATGGTTCAAAGGTGTTGTCGTAATAAGAGGTTTACTCATCATATTCAAAGGACTTGACTCATCTTGAATCAAGGGAAGAGAAAGCATAGGTTCAGCATCAACGATTAGGATTGAGTGTTTTATTTCTACTGCTTCTCATGTACAAACAATTTGCAATAGGTTTTATATACATGTCTCAATTCTATTTTTAAAATTGAGGGCAAACATACCCCGAGCGAGGACGACAGGGGAACTGCCTCAACAAGTTGGTGTTGTTCTCTCTTTTTTCTATTTTCATTTCTGAATTTTACGTTTGTGTGCAATCAAATTGGTTGACTAAAATTCTGGTTTATTGTAGTGCTGAAACATATTTTAAAAACTCATTACAATCCGTTTGGTTGTAATTGGAAAAGTTTAGCACTACATTTACATAGTGAATTTTACTTGGAGTGCTTTGCACACCACATGTTCGACAAATTGCTTGAACACAAACATTTTGGGTTGTTTTTCAACTTGAGTTTATTTTTCACAAAGCATTGAAAATTGAACAACTTTGAGTGAATAAAATCATATTGATTTGTGTTCAAACTTTTGATTCGATTTCTCATCTTAATTAGTACTCCATATAGGCGTAGCGTATATCTGATCTTTTTGGTAATGGTTCATTTAGATAATTGTAGTTCCTCGACCGCTTCCACTTAAAAAGTTTTAAATACTAATTTATCATAAGCGTCGACTTTGTATAAGAATTAGTGATCTATTCAATCTCTCTTCTAGATCATTGTCGTCGTCTAACATTATATTCTAAATTATTTAAACTAAATAAAAATGTACTAACTCGTATTTCAAACTATCATCAAAATAACCACATAATCAAGATTACTATGCATTCCAAACTACAATTAAAACAATTATATATACAAGAAAATTCTACATCCTTGTTCTTTTAAATTTCTAACACAAGTAAACAAGTAGCCAACACCAATTTTGTTTTACTTCTTTTCCTAAATATTACTGACTATATTGATATAAACATGGCAGGTTCGACGTGGATACTAATATCCTCATTACTCATCTTATCCACGTATTTTGAAATTGTGAAAAACCTAAACTCAAACTCAATTAAAGTAGATTTTTCTTATCAAACTCTAAGCGGATTTGGACGAGTATTTTAAAATGTAGGTTCAATTCGCAAGGCTAAGCATAAACACATTTTCTTGATCTAGCGAGTCTATTTAGATTTTAGATTTTGAAATTCACAAACTTGACTACAGATCACATTAATAAATTATTTCAAATATTATTTATTATAAAAACTTGTTAAACAAGTTATAGTGGTATACATTTTATTTTAAAACTTATTTATAAAATATATTCTAATTTGAACTCATTGCTTTTTTAATTGTTGTTGCTAATTCATCGTAAGCTACTTCCCAAGCAGTGCTGAGTTCATCGCTCCATTTGTCTCCTACCACTTCTTTTATTGTTTTCAGCAATGCTTCTTTAACCACCTTTAAAAATATCAAAATATTTTTTGTTAGCAATTTTATTTTTAGAAGATTGGTAAATATTTTAAAACTCTATTGAAAATAATTATTTTAATATATTAGTATAATAAAAAATTATATAAATTAATTATTTTGTATTTGAGAAGAATACACTAAAATATCATATAATGTTATCATACCACAAAATGTGGACCAACAATTCCCTTTTGAGCGTGAATAGCACCCAATGTAACATCTTCTAAAACTACCTCTCCTTTTGTTCGAAGTTGAACGGCTGAGTCACGCACCTATAATTTAAAAATTATAAATGCATATATTATGACATAGTAATTAGGTTGAAAAAAATATATAAAAATGAAAATTACTAGTAAATATTTGTATGATTAAATATTTATATGATTATATGACGAGTAATTATGTTATTCTTTGAAACATATTAATTTAAAAAAATTACAAAAATTTAAAAATATATATACATATGATCAAATTTCTATCAATTTTAAGAATAACATTGACGTTAAGTTAACATTGAGTAAAGAATAAAAAGTAAAAGAAATTAATTGATGTTAGAGTATACTTACCAACCTAAAAAAATTTTCAGCATGAGCTTGTAATGTTGCATTATGTTGTACTTCAGCTGAGTCTTTTAAAAAAGAAAACATACCTTTTGCGGCAGGTGCTTTCTCCAACAAACTATTTAAATTCAATCAAAACAATAATACAATATTTTTAGTTTACCTTATTCCATTTTAATTAAACCAATCAATAATTAAATAAAAAAACACAAAACCAACACCCTTTAAGAAAAATCTTACATAGTATAGTACAAAACACTATATTGAGGAAGATTTTGTTTGAAAGATTCCCAAGAGCTATTCACCAAAGCCTCCTGTTTGTCGGTGAAACTCATTTTTCTTTTTTTTCTTTTTTATTTGTATTTGTATTTGAATATTGCAGTATAAGAATTTACTTCAACCACTTATTGATATTGAATGTTATAAGGTGTAAATAGATAAATTTACTTGTGGGTATTATGTTTTTAAAATTCATTGGCTTGTGGAAGTAGCCATTGCTTTTATTAAGAGACAAGAATCTTTTTAATAAATTAATAAATTAAAATTAAAATGATTAAAATTAAATAATAATAATAATAAGACATGTATTAAAAAAATCATTTCATCCACCGAATAATTAATCTAATAAAAAATGTAAACAGATAGAAACATCTTCACATTTAATTTTTCAGTAAAATAGTGTGATGAGTTGTTACTAATATATATATTTTTAGTCTCTTATGGTCAAGTTAATATTGGTTATCTAACTTTTATATATATATATATATATATATATATATATATATATATATATATATATATATATATATATATATATATATATATATATATATATATATATATATATATATATATTCATATTGATCCTTATTTAGTCATTTTCATCCATTCCTTTTAAATGACGTTAAAATTCGTTTGTGTGGCATTTACGTCAGTATTTTCATTTTGTCATCATGTTCTTCTTCATTAATCCATTTTGGTTGAGGCACACCTGTTAAGGATTCTTCTGATCATATGAGTTCATTGTGACAAGCATGCCATATCTATTAAGGATATGAAGTCCAAACTCGTCTCAGCTCAGAAAGTTATCGCTCTGCGCCAAGAAATTGTAAAGGTCCTAGTGTCGAAGAAAGACAATCTAAAGGTCTTGCTAAAAACGATGGAATTAGAGGCGCGAACTGACATTGCTGCTACTGCCAAGGTAAAGGGGTCTTTGAATGAGGCCCTAAATTCTCTCAAGAGGCATGAATAAGAAATGTTTACCTTCAAGAATGACTTGGTAGTTACTTCTTATATCTACTTCGAGCGGGTGAAAGAACATGTAACCTTTCTCGATTTAGGGTTGGGCCTAAGTAGGATGTATTTATTTAAAGTTGTTAGGGGATGTCATGCAGACTATGCCCATTGCTTCAGTGATCCTTTAGAGGACAAGTGGTTTAAGGTCTTGGCCCATAACGCCTTTATGAGGGTCTACCCTTATATTTTTGTAATCTGTTACCCACCTTTGGGTCTTTAATTAATAGTATTCTTGTAATTTGTCTATGTATGCCATGTTGTAGCTAGTATTAAAATGGTCATTTTTGGGAGTGAAGATCCCCACTCGGAAATGCTCATGTTATTCCAAAGGCGGCGAGAGGTTTTCCTAGACAGGCTTTGATTATCGTCAGGTGATGAGTGGGCTCCTTCATGGGTATTCAATGCAATATCCATGAAGGTGACAAGAATTTATTTACAAGGATCCAACATTTAATCGCCTCGAGGGGCGACAAGGATTCTTTTAAGAGGATCCAACATGTAATCGCCTCGAGGGGCATCAAGGATCCCTTCAAGAGGATCTAACATATAATTACATCCAGGGGCGACAAAGATTCCTTCAAGAGGATCTAACATGCAATCACCTCAAGGGGAGACAGGGATTCCTTCAAAAATAGGGGTGTTTAGTTAAGATATGTGAACCCTTTTCTAAAAGAAGAGAGCAAAGAAGGATGCAGGGAATAGTTGGACCTATTAGAAGAGTTAGATCATAGTAAAATAGAAAATGGCATTTAAAAATAATAATAAAGTCGTCTCATTACAACTGGTCCTGTGGGACCATGTATTAAGAAAGGCCGACATTAGGAAGGAGAACATTGATAACAGTCTATCATATGATATTTTTACAGTTAAATTCTTTTAATTTTAAAGACCTTTAATGTTAATGCATTTTGCTTTTATAGCTTTTTATAAATATTTCAAAGATTTATGGGAAAGACCAAACCAAGTCGAAATCATTTTAACTAGACAAATAACATAATACTTTTACTATCAAATTATGATGATGAAGCAAGGATAGAACTAACACACGAAGAATAGAAGGAAAATAAAAAATAAATGCAAAAGATAGTGAATCGTGACGCGACCATTCCTCAAGCGTCCTGATCCAAAAATTCCATAAGAATTACAAAAATAATCATCTAATAGTGAAGGGATTATAGGACATCGAGGTGTTATCAGGCTTCAAAAGGAAAACATAACGTTTTCAACAGTATAGCCGCACGATCCAAACTTTATGCCAAAATTCTAAAGTAGAGAAATCGAACAATTTTTGCAAGATTAAATAGAAGTGTGACGCATTGGGACCAATTCAGTTATACCAATGTGTAGTAATTTGATCATATATCGAGTATCTTAACTCTGATTAAAGTGAAACAAGTGAAAAAGAAAGGAAAAATAGTACATGGTACAAACCAATATTCCTTCCACTAAGCAGATTTCGTGGAGTATGAGGTAGTACGATTCTTGTCCCCTCCGTATCAAACCTTTACTCAAGTCGCCGGCTCATTCATGAAGAATAACAGACCTACCCTTCAAAGGATATTTTTTACTGGCTATATAAAGACTTGAAGACTTGAAGAATTAGTGCACACAAGTAATTTACAAGACTATTGTATAAATTTGTGCAAAATTTTCTTTAAGTGTATTGTGCTTTTAACTTGTTTATACCTGCTTGTGTAGAAGCAATCTTTGTAAACACAACTTTGTAATCAAATTATTGTTTGTATTTCCTTAAGGGACCAGTTAGGTCATAATCCTTGAGAAGAATAGATTGTGTGTCTTTGTGGTTTGTTAGTCACCTGTGGTTGCTAGTGCAGTTGTAATCAAACTATTGTTTGTATTTCCTTAAGGGACCCGTTAGGTCAGAAACTTTGAGAAGACATAGACTGTGTGTCTTTGTGGTTTGCTAGTCACCAACGATTGCTAGTGCAGTTGTAATTAGTTGATTATAGGGGATTAAGTCCTTGAGTATAAGGCAAAATCACTTTGGCGAGTGAACTGGATTAACTTTGAGATTTTCAAGTGAACTAGTATAAAAATTGAAGTGTATTTCTCTTTGTTGTTTATTTACGTGATTTTTACTGAGTGAGTAAAAAGCTTTTGTTTTTTAAAACCCAAATTCAACCCCCCCCCCTCTTTCTTGTGTTTTTCTCACCTTCAATTGGCATCATAGCTCCGGTTCCGATTGTGATAAAAGTTTATCAAACACTTAACCGTGTTCAGTACCGATCCATTGTGTATGTGTGTGTATGAGAGAAACAATGGCGGACACCGCTACCTGGGACGAATCTGATTCTGAAGTAGAAGATTCTGAAGAAGAACAAGCTAATGTTGCATTGATGGCAACAACCTCTAATGCTGAAGTCTCTAGAGAACCCGAAGAAAAAGTATCATTAGACTCAGAATTAGAATTTGATCATGATTCAGAAGAGGTATTTTCTAATCTCTCTCGTTCTAATTTAGAATCATGTCTTTCTGAAATACTAGAGAAGTATCAAAGTCTTCAAAGCAAATACAAAGACCTTAAACAAGTCCAAGTAATTGCTTTTGAAACTTGTGAGAAGCATGAAGAGAATATTTCTTCTTTAAATGAAAAATATTTTCTTTAGAAAATTCAAACTCTACTATGAGAAGTCAAATCTGAAAATTAGAAGAAGAAATAAGTCCAGATGCTTCTGGTACCAACTATGTATTTAGATATGACAGAGCTTTTCAGCACTTTCTGACTAAAAGCATAGATAGAAGAAACATTTCTCTCTTAATATATGGAGTTAGTAGAAATGGAAAGAAAGGTTTAGGTTGTACAAATACCTCTAATATTGATGAAATTGTCGTGGTAAAACGAAAACCTCTTTATAAGCACTTTGTACCTGCTGGCACATAACCTGTTTATTTTGAGCTTGCACAGAAACCTCCACCGACACAGAAATTTGTTTCTAAACCTAAATATCAGGCACAAATTCTACTTAATTATCTTGTTGCGCATAAACCCAAAGTTTCTAACACTTTGAGAAAACTAACAAAAAAGGACCCAGAAAGTGGGTACCTAAGGAAAAGATAGTTTATGTTGCAGACATCCTTAGTAACTCCATTGAAACACCAATCATGGTACTTGGACAGTGGTTGCTTGTGACACATGATAGGAAGAAGGCATATGTTCCAAATTTTAGAACTTAATCCTAGAGGCTTCGTTGGTTTCGGAGGAAACTAGAAAGGAAAAATCATTGGCTCTAGAACTATCAGTAATGGTAAACTTCCTTCTATTAATAATGTTCTTCTGGTCGATGGTTTGATGCATAACTTATTGTCTATCAGTCAGCTTAGTGACAATGGTTAGGATATTATCTTTAATCAAAAGTACTGTAAGGTTGTCGGTCAGAAAGATGGCTCAATCCTTTTTACCGGAAGAGGAAAAACAACATTTACAAGATTAGACTTTCTGATCTCAGTAAATAGAATTCCAAATGCTTAATGTCTGTTAACAAAGAGAAATAGGTATGGCATAGACGTTAGGGCCATGTTATCACGAGGAGGATTTCTCATCTAAATAAGCTTGAATTGGTCAGACGCTTACCAAACCTGAAGTTTATTTTAGATGCCCTTTTGTGAAGCATGTTAGAAAGAAAAGTTCTCTAAAACTTCCTTCAAAGCAAAAAATGTTGTTTCCACCTCTAGATCGTTAGAAATTCTACATGTTGATTTGTTTAGACCAGTGAAAACTACTTTAATCAATGGAAAGAAGTACGGATTAGTTATCATTGATAACTATAGTCATTTGACATGGGTAAAGTTTTTAAAACACAAGAATGAGTCACATTTTGTGTTCTCTACCTTTTGATCTCAAGTGCAAATAGAGAAGAATTGCAAAACAGACAAAGTCAGAAGTGATCATGGAAGAGAATTTGAGAATAGATACTTTGAGGATCTATTTAATTCTCGTGGCATTTCCCATGATTTCTCCTGTCCTAGAACTCCATAATAAAATAGAGTTGTAGAAAGGAAGAATAGGACTTTGCAAGAAATGGCTCATACCATGATCCAAGAAACTGATATGGCTAAGCATTTCTGGGCAGAGGCAGTAAACACAACATGTTACATTCAGAACAGGGTTTCTGTTAGACCTATTATGGGTAAGACTCCTTGTGAATTTTGGAAGAACAGAAAGCCCAACATATCTTATTTTCATCCTTTTGGTTGTACATGCTTTATGTTAAACACTAAGGAGAATCTTGGCAAGTTTGATTCTAAGGCTCATAAGTGTTTATTGTTAGGATATTCTGAACACTCAAAAGGCTACAAAGTCTATAACACAGAAACACAAATTGTTGAAGAATCAATTCATGTTAGATTCGATGATAAGTTTGACCCTGAAAAGTCAAAGCTAGTTGAGAAACTTGCAGATTTAGAAATCACATTCTCAAAACCTAAGGAGAAAGACTCTGAAGATAAAGACACAGCTATTGAGACTAAAGACTCAGAAACAACTCCATCTCATTAGAAGAAAAGCATACCAAGAGCTTTTCATTCTGAAGAATTGATTATGGGAGATAAAGGCGCACCAGTCAGAACCAGATCATCATTCAAACCTTCTGAAGAAACTCTTCTTCGCTTGGTCTCTCTCATCAAACTAACCTCTATAGATAAAGATCTTCTAGAGAACGATTGGATTCTAACTATGAAATAAGAACTAAATCAATTTACCAGAAATGATGTTTGGGATCTTGTTCAGAAATCAAAAGGTGTCCACGTCGTTGGAAACAGATGGGTATTCAGAAATAAGCTCAATGAAAAAGGTGAGTTCGTAAGAAACAAAGCACGACTTGTAGCACAAGGTTATAGTCATCAAGAAGGAATAGACTATACAGAAACCTTTGCACCATTTTCTAGTTTAAAATTTATTCGTCTCTTAGTTTCTTTTGCTGTAAATCATGACATCACTTTATATTAGATGGATGTAAATAGTGCATTATTAAATGGGTATATTTCTGAAGAAGTGTATGTGCACCAACCTCCTAGTTTTGAAAGTTCTGAAAACCCAGATTTTGTTTTCAAACTTAAAAAATTGTTATACAGTCTAAAACAAGTTCCCAGAGCTTGGTATGAAAGGCTAAGTAACTTTCTTTTGGAAATAATTTTACCAGAGGAAAAATGGATACAACACTCTTTTACAAAACCTATAAAAATCACATTCTGGTTGTGCAAACTTATGTTGATGATATTATATTTGGTTATGCTAATACTTCCTTGTGCAAGGAATTTTCTAAGTTAATGCAGACTGAATTTGAAATGAGCTTGATGGGAGAACTGAAGTTCTTTCTGGGAATTCAAAATTGATCAACAAACTGAAGGAACATATATTCATCAAAGCAAATATACCAAGGAACTTCTGAAGAAGTTCAACATGTCAAAATGCAAGGCAGTAAAAACTCTAATACATCCTACATGTATTCTGGAGAAAGAAGAGGAAAGTGGTAAGGTAGAACAAAAGCTATTCAGAGGTATGATTGAATCTCTCCTTTATCTGACTACTTATAGACCAGACATCCTCTTCAGCGTGTGCCTATGTGCTCGTTTCCAATCAGATCCTAGAGAAACTCACTTAACAGTTGTTAAGAGAATCTTTAAGTATCTGAAAGGTACTTCTAACCTTGGGCTATTCTATAGAAAATCATCTGAGTATAAATTAGTAGGCTATTGTGATGCTGACTATGCTGGAGATAGAATAGAAAGAAAAAGTACTTCTGGAAGTTGTCAATTTCTGGGAGACAACCTGATCTCATGGTCCAGCAAAAGACAGTCTATAATTGCTTTATCAACTGCTAAAGTTAAATATATTGCAGCTTCCGGATGTAACACACAGATTCTTTGGATGAAAAGTCAGTTAGAAGATTATCAAATTTCTTAGAGTAACATTCCTATCTTCTGTGATAATACTTATGTTATTTGTCTATCCAAGAATCCTATTCTGCATTCTAGGGCTAACATATTGAAATGAAACATCACTTTTTACGTGACTATGTTCATAAGGGCATTTTTCATTTAAAATTTGTAGATACAGACCACCAGTGGGCTGATATTTTCACAAAACCCCTTGCTGAAGATAGATTTGTATTCATTTAAAATATTTATTTATAAAACCGTGTCCAGAATGAGTTGATGAAATTTCAATGTGTCAAGTTACCAGAATTCCAGAAATAAGATTATGATGAATTTACTTATTTATTTGTTTATTTTATTTTTAAATTACACGTTTGATTCTGAAACATGAGCTTTATGAAGTAAGGAAGTTTCATGAATTAGAATGTTTCTTTTCATAAGGAAATCCTTTGATTTGTCTTCTGGATTGTGAACAGTTACAACATTAATTATTGTCTTTTCATTTGAGAATGTGTGAACGCTAGTGGTGACAACTATCCTATTTGATGAACATGCGTAATCATAATTTGACGCATTAGGTTTCATAACCTTCTTGAGAATAGGTTAAATCTTTACGCCTTCCCCCTATAATTGTGCATTCATCAGACTTATATGAATTAAAGATTTCTTAAGACTAAGTATTTCTCTTCTCAATCTTTATTCCATGTCAGATTTCTTTTTCCACCTTTAAGTGTGGGTGTGTGTATATATATATATTCATATTTATTGTCTGATGTTAATACTTGAATAACGTATACTTATTTTGTGACCTTTCGGATATTCTCTTTAATAAGAGACTACTACACTCCTTTCCCATTCTTTGATATTTTTGTCTCTTACTCTGCTTATGCCCTACGTCACATGTCTGGGAAATGATGAATTTTCGTTTCAATTCATCTAAACTTTATTGCCATTTATTGTTGATCGATTACTTCTATAAATATCAAGTTCTTCCTCATTTCTCTTCCTCGGTCTCTCAAATCCTCCTTATCCTATTTTTGTCACTATGTCTCTTAAAACGTTTTATGGAAATGAAGAAGTTTTAGAAGTAATCACTAAGAAAAGGCCTAGCTTTCCTAGACTCAGAGACTCGGCTTTGAACATAACTAGAAGCATGAAGGTTCAAAAATGGTCTAGTTACTATGCAATCTTGCATGAACCCATCTATCCTAACCTTGTGAAGGAGTTTTAGAAATATGCAAGGGTTGGCGAAGATGACAACACTATCTGGTCTCTGTTTATGGATTTCCTTTCATCATAACACCTACCTCCATTGCTGAAGCCATCAACTATATCTAAACTGGAGTCACCGTAGAAGATTTTCATCTGAACTACAACTTTGTTGAGAAACTCATTATCATTCATGATGATTCTTTTCCCATATATGAAGCCAACAATCCTGAAGGGCTCCTTCCCACTGCTAAAGTGTGGTTTCAAATCCTGCTAACCAACTTTCATCCTTGAGGAGTGGCCAAAGATGTTTTCTCTCATGATGACAGACTCTTTATCTACTTTCTGATGTACAACTTCAGGTTTAACCTGCCTCAAACTATCTTCAATCATCTAAAATATTCTGTTGAAGTTTCCAGAATTTGGTATAAGTCCTTCATTCCTTATGGAAGAATTATGTCTGAGCTGTTCTTAAAGGCTGAAATCATTAGATTAACCAAAAGGCTTGGACCAAACAATGTTGCGATTGAAGAAAGATGTAAAAGAGTTGATAAGGTGCGGGATTTTTTATGCTTGTTGGGTCGGTGTTCTTGTTGGTGTATCAGAATATGTTCTTTCAGTTTATGTGTTTTGCTAACCATCTTGTTTGTGTGTCTTGTCTGCCTTTTGTTTGATCATATCCTTGTAACTCGGTTGAACTTCTTTTTGGTTGGATATGATTGATGTGGCTTATGATACACTAAGTCTCAAAATCTTTAGACCCACATTTATCTTTTTGTTGCATCTAGTTGCATGTTATTGCATTTTTTCTTTTAGATTACTGACAAAAAGGTGGAGAAAGTATTGATATACCTAATTTCTCTTTAATCAAACCCAAACATTTCAAATGTTTGCACTAACCCTTGTTTAAAAGGATATTATGTTAGTTGTTTTCTTTCAGGAAAAACTTACTATATATCAGAAACACCTAAAAAATCAGAACAGAACGTATGAAGCCCAAACTCTAAAGATATGCTAGCTTTTTAAAGTTCTGGATCATCTTAAGTGAGAAAAGACTTCAAAGATTATTCAAGTTTATCCAACTGATCAGAAGTAAAACTCATCAGAAGTTGATATGTGTTGTTGTGTGTTAAATCCTTTTTAAAATGCTTAACAACAGTAAGGACAAGTTCAAGAAACTTCTGAAAGATAAACCAGTTCTTTTGAATAGAAGGTTCATCTACTCCAACAAAAAGGTTAATCAGGAAAGTGTTCTTTCATTCTGATTATCTTTTTAGAGTTGCTAATATCAGGGGGAGTTTTATGCTGCTTTCTGATATATGTTTTGATGATTACCCGACAAAGATTGTTCATCAAAATACAATGTTTTTTCATCATCAAAAAGGGGGAGATTGTTAGAACAAGATTTGATTCTGCATCTGTATCTCTAAGTTTTAATGATAACAAGTCAGTATTTGTGTGAGAACAATTTTGGTACTTAATCGTTTGTTGTTGTGTATCTTTAGCAAACAGCTTTGATTATGGCTCTTCAACATGAAAAGTTACAAGTTTCTAAATATATTGATCTAAATCTCTTCTATTCAAACTCACGGATGAGAAGCTTCTAAGAAAATTGTATATTGTTGTTGCAACATTCTCTTGGCTCTTGCTTCTGACGTATGACTCTGATCAATTCACTTCTGAAGGTTGTTTAAGCTTCCGAAGAATAAACACTGTAGGTTTTAAAAGTTGAAGAATTTCAAGTCAGATATTGATATGGTCAAGCTTCTGATTGATGATTGAAGTTTCTGAACTCAAGCAAAATCAACTCTTCTAACTCATGCTTCAAACAACTATTTATGCAGAAGCCACTGAAGAATAAAATATAAGAACAATTTTATACGTGGGAAAAATAGTACATGGTACAAACCAATATTCCTTCCACTAGCGGATTTTGTGGAGTAAGGAAATTGAGGTAGTACGATTCTTGTCCCCTTCGTATCAAATTGTTACTCAAGTAGCCAGCTTATTCATGAAGAATACCAGATCTACCCTTCAAAGAATCTTTTTTTACTGGCTATATAAAGACTTGAAGACTTGAAGAATTATTGCACGCAAGTAATTTACAAGACTGTTGTCTAAATTTGTGCATAATTTTCTTAAAGTGTATTGTGCTTTTAACTTATTTATACCTGCTTGTGTAGAAGCAATCTTTGTAAACATAACTTTGTAATCAAACTGTTGTTTGTATTTCCTTAAGGGACCAGTTAGGTCAGAATCCTTGAGAAGATATATAGCGTGTGTCTTTATGGTTTGTTAGTCAGCAACGGTTGTTAGTGCAGTTGTAATCAAACTGTTGTTTGTATTTCCTTAAGGGACTTGTAGGTCAGAATCCTTGAGAAGACATAAATTGTGTGTCTTTGTGGTTTGTTAGTCACTAGTGGTTGCTAATGCAATTTTAATCAGTTAATTATAATGGATTAAGTCCTTGGGTATAACGCGTAATCACCTTGGCGGGTGGACTGGATTAACTTTGAGATATTCAAGTGAACCAGTATAAAAATTGAAGTGTATTTCTCTTTGTTGTTTATTAGCGGTGATTTTTATTGAGTGAGTAAAAAGCTTTTGTTTTTTAAAACCCCAATTCAACCCCCCCTTCTTGTATTTTTCTCACCTTCAAGTTCCTCAGAATTTGGTCTTCAAAGTCTTCAGGACTTGTTCTTCAAAATCTTGAGAGCTTGAAAACCCTTCACAAGCTCTTTTATCATAGTCATAGTTAGAAGCTTTAGCACAAATGTTTATCAGAACCGTTGTCTAAGAACATTTCAGAACTTGATGTATCTTTGTAAAATGAACAATTGTATCTCTTCAGAGTCAAAGTGTGTTGACTCCAGAGTCTGGTGATGTCACTCATCAATTCTTAAGAGTCAGAACATGTTAGCAAAAGCTATACACTAGAAAAAATTATTCGAGTGCAAAATTGGTCTCTAAGAAACAATGGATGTCAGTAACTCTTTGATTTTTGATGTGGTGGTCACTGAATCTTATTTTGTTTGAGGATTTGAGGACCTCTTTTGCTAGACTTTTCTTATTTTTTGATCACTAACTTTTGCATGGACTGCTTTTGTTTTTTTTTAGTCCATCGAGATTGCCTTGATTTTGCCTAAGTCTCCTTTTTGGGGTGTTCGACTTAGCAGGCTTTCAACTCTTTTTTTTGGATTTTTTTTGAAAGGTTTTGATTGTCAAGTCATTGGTCATTGAAGAACAACCGACATATTTGCAGAATCAGCTTAACTGAACACTACTTTTCCCCTGGTTAAGTGTAAGTGTTTAGAAATCTAAAGGAAACTCCTAATGTTCTTTCACAACCATATTTTATAAATCTAAACATATCTTCTCAATTGTCAATTATGATCTGAGCTATTCGTGAGGTTCTCCGAAAATGAAAAAAAGCTTTTAGTGGTTATGCAAACTGGTTTGTGTGGTATGGATCTGTTACGAGTGAAGATGAAGAAAAGTTGGGTGCAGTGCGTTGGTTTCAAGAGGTTTGTGTGTTAATTTTGTCTTCCTCCTCTTTGTTTCTCCCATCTCTTTTTAAAATCCAACAGATTTTGTATGCTAAACCTCCAACTTGTCCTATTATCGTTATGTCACTTTCAAGGATGAATTTGTGTTTTCTTAGTATGTTCAAATTGTGAGTTTTGATGCTATTGGTTTTTGTACGGTTTTGTGTGTTTTGTTGTATATGCTTTGTTGCAGCAGGATTTTTGTTGAATTGTTATTTTCAATTGTAGGTTCTGCTTTTGTGTATGTTTTGGTTTGGAGAAAGTTTTTGTCTTATTGGAATTTTGTGGCATGTTTCAATGCAAGGGGTTTGTTGGGTTGTGGCAGGTTGAGGCGCGGGTAGCATAGCTGGTATAGAAAGTCTTTTTTGCTGCTTCATTCTTGTGTTGCAGGTCTCCTTTTTTTGAGCAGAATTTGTAGATGTTGCAAGATGTTTGTGAAGTATTTTGGAGTGTAGTGTAGGGTGTATTATATAGGTTTTGGATGGAGAGTGATGTAGGCTAACGTTTGCATGTTTGTGGGTGTTAGCTCACAAATTCGACGCCTCAGGTATAGATTAAAATATTTAAATAAAATACTAAAGTCCTTTTAGAATGAAATAAGGTTTCAAACAAGGAGACCTTCGAATGGGAATTCAAGTGTTTTAGGACTTAGAGGAATTTCCAAACATTAAGGAAAATGGCCTTCGACCGAGACATTGGCTGAAGATTAGTAAAGGTTTTTGAAATCAAATAATGGAGGGAGTAATTATGTTTTCCTATGACTAAGCAGGATCTAGTTTCCTTATGCCCACTATAACCAGTTATTTCGGTTTTATACTAGCAGTTTTAACTATAACTGCAGGTATTTTTATCAGTCTGAGTAAGATACGACTTATTTGATTTTCAATTTAGAGATGAATTGGAAATTGTAGAATATTTTGGATATTCGATAGTTTCTTATCATATTTCTAATTCTTGGTCATTGAGATTCATGGTCAATATAAATACATATTTAAGGATCGATATTATCCCCAAGTGGCATTCGATTAGCAAGTGACTGCATGCACTATGACAATTTTCGAAAGCTGATGGTTTTAGGAGGTTATTGGTAGTTATTTTTACTATTATAAATAAGAGTTTTAGACATAGAATTTAGTGTGTTGTAATTTACTATTTGTACAAGTTACTCCTTAAATTACTCAAAGTACCCGAGTGTAGAGAAACGAGTTCAAGGAGAACGTACATTATGTAAACACATCATCTTTATTTTCAATAAAGTTTAATTTACTTGTTTAACTTTAAAAAGCTTTCCTTTACTTTTTCTGCAATCTACCCCTTCTAAGCATTATGTTTTATTTTGTCAAACTCTTCTCAAAGTTCTTTACTTTAGTTCTTGTAATTCTCTATATTTCCTCTCTTTAGTCAAACAAACATTTTTATGTTAAGTACTTTTACTAAAACACTATCGAAGTGTATAGGTTAGATAGACTAGTTCAAAACATAACTTTTAGCACATGTCCTAGGATCAATCTGATCAATCCTGTGAGTCACCAAAGTTAGATTTGGAAAATCAGCGGTTGTTTTCCATTTTTCAAGGGAAACAAAATGGCACGCCCAATGGGACAGTGCTAAAGAGTTTTTTTTTCTTTCTTAGTTTTTCAAAAAGTTCGCAAAACTGTAGTTCTGTTCATCTTTTGTAAAAATTTGTTACGTGTTGTTATTAAGAAGTGGCAAAATCGCCGCTATAAACGAAGAAAGACTAAGAAGAAAATACGTTAGGGACATGGCGACAAATACAAATCAGCCAAACAACCCTAATCCTCGAGGAGATGGTTCTAACCCTCAACGTAGCACCATTAGTCCTCACGAAGGATTGAGAAATAACGTGGTTCCACCCTCAATACCTTTAACTGGAGAGCAAATAGCACCTCCAGCGAGATTGGAACCAGTACCCTAGCTGGTGTTGGAATATATTGGACCTCAAACGTCGAATCCCCACACTCCGCCAAGAGGAAATTCGATGTCTAGACAGTTTGTCCCCCTAGGGTTTCCACAGTTGTTACCAAGAAATCCTCCATATGGAATGCCAACGATCGTAATGCAGGGTCTCCCGAATGCTACCCCAATATTCTTATATAATGCAATGATGTTACCATTACAAGGATCAGGGTCTGGGGTGAACATCAGCCGAAACCCCCAAAGTTTAGGCTTGGGATATTCCACACAGGGCCCTAATCTGACCAATACTTTGATAGCGTGTTTGAGACAACAAATGGATGAGAGCAATTTGCAAATGGTTCAGACTTTATCCCAAACTATGGGTGAAATCTTTCAACCTTTGATCCAAAATACTACTCTAACTAACTAACAGTTAGCAGTACAATTGACACGGCTGGATGAATCCATGGGTGTACCAGCCGTTGTTAGGAATACAACTATTTGGAAAACATTCCACGACAGGACTTAGGAAACCCACTTGAGCCCAATTTAGAGAATCAAGGGAGGGTCGAACTCCTCAGGCTCGAACTACACAGAGTCGAACCGCCAAGGGATCAAATACCAATCCCGGGAGAAAGAGACCCAGAAGTAATCATAGTAAATTGAAACCAAGATGCGGACAATGTTATTCAACAGGTTCGACGTAACAACATGGCTATCGACAATAATTTAGCGGCCATGGTCAAAAGGATAATGGCCTGAAACGGGGTAAACACTGGTTTTACTAGGCCAAATTACACGTCACCGATAGTGGATTATATTCTCTAGTTAGAATTACCCCCTAGGACGAAGGTGCCTAAAGTCACCAAATTCTATGGGGACACGACGGAATCTACTGTCGAACATGTGGCTTGTTATATAATTGAAGCCGGAGAAATAGCTAATGATGAGAGCCTTAGGATAAAATATTTCCCTAGTTCTCTCACTAAAAATTCCTTTACCTGGTTTACTACCTTACCCCCTAACTCGGTTTGTAATTGGACCCAGTTAGAGCATTTGTTCCATGAACAGTTTTATATGGGGCAAACCAAGATCAGCCTAAAGGAATTGGCTAGCGTGAAACGTAAGTTTTTTGAACCAATAGAAGAGTACCTGAATAGGTTCTGACTACTCAAAGCTAGACGTTTCACTCAAGTACCTGAACACAAGTTGGTCAAAATGGTCGCGAGGGCCTCGACTACTCCATTAGAAAGAAATTGGACACCCAGTACCTGAGGGATATGGCCCAACTAGCCGATAGAGTTCGACAGCTAGAGCGTCTTAAAGACGAAAAATCCAAATTCAATAAAAGTAAGAAAGTAGCTTATGTCGAATATAACGAAAACATCGAAGGTGTACGTGAGGATCCATTATACTTAGACGAAAATGAAGTAGATGTAGTTGAACTAAAACAGGGACCTCCTTACGCTTGCAAAGTATTGCCCCCTCCCCCACTTGGAAAAAGTTTTGTCGAATCTGAGAAGAACGACAGATTCCCAAAGAAAACATACACTTTCGACATCACAAAATGTGACAAAATTTTTGATTTGTTAGTTAAGCATGGGAAAATGATTGTACCACCTGGTGCTAAAATGCCATCTTTAGAACAAAGAAAAAAGAGAGGGTTTTGTAAATACCATAATTTTTTAGGCCATAAAACGTCTCAATGTTTTCTTTTTAGGGATTTGGTGCAGAATGCCATCCAAGAAGGAAGATTGAAGTTTGGGGAGAAAGCCGACAGTCAGATGAAAGTCGACACTGACCCTCTACAAGTAGCGGACGCTCACTACACGGAGCCTACAGAGGCACATGTGGTCGAAGCTGCTGGCGATTATGATTTCTCAATCAACATAGTGGAAATCACTAAGGATTTCGCTGCTGGAGCTGTAATGGCCAAGACCACTGTAGGCTTTGGACAAGAAAACTGGGTGAAGGAGATTGTTGATGGCCTCGACAAGGGTGTTGATGACTCGAGTCAAAAAGACACAGAGAGTTCAAGCCTGATACTGGTGACCAGAGAAACTGCTGATAGTTTCATTAAGATAGCCAGGCCACTAAAGGCCTGGAGCTGGACCTAGGTAAGCTCAACCTGAGAGAGGACATCAACGTGAATATGGTGGAAATAATGCCAGATAAGACCATGGAAAACAATGAATCAAGTTGCCAGGAAGGACACAATAAAGTGGCTTATCCGAGACACGAGGAGTCCATCGTCGAATTCCTCCACTATTGCCAGAAGAAGGGATCCAGTGTCATGCTATGTCCTAGATGTAGTGCCATCTTCAACATGAAGGTTGCCCAGAAACTCGAAGGGGCATGCAAATCAAAACAGAAGTAGGAGAGACCTAGTTTCGACCCTCGAGGCAGTATCCAAGAAAGCCTGAACCTAACATTAGGGCCCCAAGGGCCAGGCCTGCTACCTTTAAGCCATTTGCCGAGATTTCTAACGGCAAGTGGGTGAAACCTAATAAGGACAGACAGAGGGGACAGCAGAAATGGAAAATTTTCGAGGTTAATCGAGGATCCTCAGTTACCTATCAAAAGGAATTCCAATCCTCCAAGACTGCACATATCTCTGAAAACTACAAAGGGAAAAACCCAATGACACGATCTCATTGGAGAAGAGAGCAGCGGAGAAGGAAAGCCCTTAGGGAGGTCTCATTGAAAAATCAGGCAGAGTCCAACACCAATGCCCTTACTGAAAATAAAGGGGGTCAGTCGAAGACTGCTGAAAAAATGATTATGGGACAAAGGTTGTTCCCTTCTCAAGAAGTGGGACATAAAAAAATCAGTCGAAGATGATGACGAGATGACTGATAACTTCGACTCTGACTCTGACGCCTCTCTGGATATCCTGGTTAATGTAGTGTCAGTAATGCCTAGGGAGTTCAACAGAATCTCAGAGGTCGAAAATCTGGACGCCCACACTGAGGCAGAAATGGCGGCACACAAACATGTGTGTTACTATGTTATGCATAATGGCTGCGTGGAGAGCAAAATGCCTTCTTCGAACGGCCCACTGAAGCAATGAAGAACCATTTGAAGCCTCTTTACATCACAGGAAAGGTGGAAAATACGCCAGTAAATAAGATTCTGGTAGATTGTGGAACAACGGTGAACTTGATGCCACATTTCTTGCTGAACAAAATTGGCAAAAATGACACCGACACAAAGCCACTAACATGGTCTTGTCGAATTACGAAGGTAAGGTTGGTTCGAGAATGGGGGTGATACAAGTGGATCTCACGGTTGGAACAATCACAAGACCTACCGTTTTCATGGTGGTGGAAACGAAGGCCAATTATAATCTGCTGTTAGGACGAGAATGGATTCATGGCATTGGTACAGTACCATCTTCAATGCACCAGCGAAATGCCATTTGGAGGCCAGACGACATTGTGGAGAACATCGAAGCTGACCAAGGGTACTTCAGAGGGCCCATAAACCATGTCGACCGGAGGCAGTTCGACAAACATCTGGCTAGTATAGGCCCATGTGCCCCAGCAGATTTCGAACTTATCCCAGATGATGAGACGTTCTGCTCACTGTACTTACACCCCGTCGATGGTTTCTGTTGGGACAAAGAGGTGCCAGGAGAGAGACTTTCATACCTTGAAAAACCTCCAGTACACCCCACAGGTTGGGGAAGCGAATTTAGTGATAATGACTGAGTTCGAAGCATTACAAAGAATTTCGGCCTACGTGGCCGAAACTAAACATCAGGCGGCCTTGGAGGCTGCTAATAACCAGATGGCTGAAAATGCCAAGTTAGAATCTTGCAAAGAAGGTCCTGGAAAGGACTTCGACCCAGAACCACTTGACAAGATTCAGGACGAAGAGCAAGGTCAGAGGCTTGATGCCATCTACGATGAAAAGCCTTTGGGATTCAAAAATGATCCACTGGCGAATGATGTCAAGATGCTAGCACAAGACCCATTGGAGGAGGTTGATCTAACGGAAGGGGTGGTCAAAAGGCCAACATATGTAAGTGCCAACCTTAACCCCCAACTTAAGGTCAAAATCATTCAATTATTACGAGAGTATAAATACTGTTTCGCCTGGGATTATAATGAGATATCTGGTTTAAAGAGGGAATTGGTCAAGCACAAGCTGCCAATCAAGCCCGGGAAGAAGCCAATCAAACAAAATCCAAGGCCTTTCGCCCCAGGAATTCTCTCGAAAATAAAAGAGGAAGTCAAAAGACTCCTTCGATGCAAGTTCATCCGCACCGCCAGGTACGTCGAATGGTTGGCTAATATTGTCCTAGTTATTAAGAAAAATGGGTCTTTAAGAGTTTGCGTAGACTTTAGGGATCTAAATTCAGCAACTCCTAAAGATGAGTATTCCATGCTTGTGGCAGAGATGCTAGTCGATTCCGCCGCAGGACACGAGTAACTTAGTATGTTAGATGGATACTCTGGATATAATCAGATTTTCATTGCAGAAGATGATGTTCCAAAAACAACTTTTCGTTCTCCTGGAGCCTTAGGCACCTACAAATGGGTAATGATGCCTTTTGGCCTAAAAATGTTATGGCAACCTATCAGCGGGCAATGAACTCAATTTTCCATGATTATATAGAGACTTTCATGCAGATATATATTGATGACATTGTGGTTAAGTCAGTTTCAGGAAAATAACATATGGACCATCTTCGACAATCCTTTAAAAGGATAAGGAAATATGGTCTTAAGATGAACCCTCTAAAGTGTGCATTTTGTGTGCAGGCGGGGGATTTTTTAGGTTTCGTGGTCCACAAAAAGGGGATTGAAATCAACCAAAACAAGACCAAAGCTATCATGGAAGCGAAAGCGCAAAACGCAGGCCTTCTCACCACTACTTCGATTCACTAAACAAGGGTTCGAAAGCGCAAAACACATTTTGTATATTTGACATTTTAAATAAATATATTTAAAAAAAAAAAAGTTATCATATTGAAATTTAACTTTATCTTTGAAATCTACTAATTTAAAACCTACACAACTTTCAAGAGATACATTTGAGAGTCTAATTCAAAATCTACTAAATTGAAGATTAAATTTGTCTAAGATTTGGAGTAAATATTTAAACCTAATCTTAAAGACATTATAATTCTTCTCATATGTAATCGAGTTGACTCATGAACCTAACGAGTCGAACTACGTATAGTTCAAGTTCAGCTCATTTAGTTAACGAAGTTAATTTTTCGCTCATACTCAACTCATTTGGTTCATGAACCTAGTTCAACGATTTAATTGTCGAATCGAATTCCGAACTATTTTCGAGTTGGTTTGGTTCATTGCCAGCCCTACCTGGAAGTTATACTTCGACGGCTCCAACCATAAAAATGGGACATGCATTGGTTTGTTGATTATTTCGCCTGATAAAATTCCAAAAAAATTTAAATACAAAGTCGAAGGGTTGTGCTCCAATAATGAGGCTGAATATGAGGCCTTTATAGCGGGACTTGAAATTTTGTTATAATTGGGAGCAACCCGAGTCGAAATAATGGGAGACTCAGAGTTGGTGATAAAGCAAATAATAAAGGAATACAAATGTGTTAAAGAAAACCTCATTGTGTACTTTGTAATAGCCAACAGGTTACTCAAAAAATTCGAAGTATCAACCATTCAACATATACCGTGACTAAAGAATCAAGTAGTAAACGACTTGGCGCAAATCGCCTCTGGTTATAGGGTTTCGAAAGAAAACCTACAAGAAGCAATCAAAGCAAGGGGAAAGTTCATGTCTGTTGGCCTACGTCCGTCAGATTTAGAGGCAACAAAGTTTGGCTATGTTGACGAAGAAAATTTCGAAATTTTCACGGTAGAAGGTTTGACGGATAAAGATTGGAGGAAACCTTTGGTTGAGTACCTTCGAAGTCCATCAGCATCTACAGAGGGAAAGATTAAGTACCAAGCTCTAAGATACGTTCTTCTAGGAAACGAGCTATTCAAAAAGACCTCTAAGGCGGTCTTGCTTAAATGCCTTAGTGAATCTGAGACATATTTGGCCCTATCGACAGTCCACAGTGGGACACGTGGGGCACACCAAGTAGGCCACAAGATGAAATGATTATTATTTCGTCAACGCATGTATTGGCTTACTATGTTAAAATATTGCATCGAATTCGCCAAGGGCTTCCAGGAATGCAAGGTCCACAGTGGCATACAGCATGTCCCAACAAGCGAACTACACTCTATAGTTAAGCCGTGGCCTTTCAGAGGATGGGCCTTGGACTTGATCGGGGAAATTCGTCCAGCGTCCTCCAAAAACCAGAAGTATATTTTAGTAGGAATAGACTACTTTATGAAATGGATCGAAGCGATACCTCTACCAAAAGTAGATCAAGAGGATGTCATCGATTTTATTCAGAAATATATCATTTACAGGTTCAGAGTGCCAGAGACAATTACAACAGATCAGGGGTCAGTATTTACTGATCAAAAGATGCAGGAATTCTCTAAAGAAATGGGATTCAAACTCCTTACCTCGACACCTTACTATGCCTAAGCAAATGGTCAAGTCGAGGCAGCGAATAAAGTAGTGATTGGTTTGATAAAAAAGCAGGTGGGGAAAAAAAATAAAATATTGGCATAAAACATTGGATCAGATCCTTTGGGCATGTCGAACATCCCCCAAAGAAGCGACCAATAGCACCCCTTATCGACTGACTTTTGGCCATGATGCAGTGTTACCTGTTGAGATCTACCTACAGTCAGTTAGGATTCAGGGACATCATGAAATCCCTCGTGATATTTATTGGGACATGATGCTTAATGAGTTGGTAGATCTAGATGAAGAAAGACTTAAGGCTCTAGAACTCTTGAGAAGGCAAAAAAGGAGAGTAGAAAAGTCGTATAACAAAAAGGTTAAGGCTAAGACCTTTCTACCGGGAGATCTAGTTTGGAGAGTGATCTTACCTATGGATCGAAAGGTTAGATATTTGGGTAAGTGGTCCCCAAAGTGGGAGGGCCCATTCCAAGTCACGAAATTATTCTTCAATGGAGCATACGAAATAGAAGAATTAAACGAAGATAGGAGAATCTTAAAAGTAAATGGTAAGTATTTGAAAAAATATAAACCAGCGCTTCTAGAAGTTAAAATATCAACAGAGTAATTCATGACACAAAGCAAAGCCATAAATGGTATTTATATAGGCCAAAATGGCTCAAGTTCGTTACAAGATTAAGTCAAAAGACTATGGCACCCAAGGGCCAAGAAAAAGGAAAAGCATTACAAAAGGTTACAATAAACTAAAAAGGGAGATTCTCCTTCATCCTCAAATATCTCGACTTCTGGAGTTTGAGGCGCTTTTGACACAAGTTCTTGTCAGATTCTAGTTTGGCAACCTCTGCTTCCAATCGTCGAGCCTACTTAGCAAAAGTAATGGTGTGGTTAAGCTTTGTTGAAAGACTGGAGTCATCAAAAGTGGATAACTGCGCATTTCTCTTTTTAGCCTTCGATATCCTATTTCGATGCTTCTTAATCTTTCGATCCCAAGAAGAGATGTTCTTTTCATTGGCAGCAATCTCTTGTTGATTCCTGTTCTTCTTCTCCTCCAGCTCCGCTATTTTACCTTTAGATTCAGCAGCGGAGGTCCAGGAAGCAACCTCACTACCATCTTTAGTCGAGATAGCTTTTCAATCTGAGGTAGCAGTCTGAGGTCACCATAGACTTGGTCGATCAAAGCGCCAATTTTCAGGATGACGGTGGCAGATTTAAGGGAGATGGAATGAATGTCAACTTGCTGAAGAAGAATCTCTAAAGAAAGATGGGTAACTTGGTCCATTTTTAGAATGGACAAAAGATCTCCCTTGAAGATTTTTCCTTTGACCTTCTCGAGGATACTTTTTGTTGGTCTGCTCGAGGCTTGATCTTTAGAAGTCGAAGTGTTGAGGGCCTTGCCACAGGAACTGCCTCAATTCCAAAGAAGAATCTTTACATACTATCGAGGGTTGGTGAGTTTTAAGGCGTTAAGTTCTGCACTGGTAACACTTGCCTCACATATGGTAGGCACTGTTTAGCCCTCCTTAACCGCAACAATGGTTGGAGTAACAGTCATATCGACAGGGGAAGGATTGTTGACTGGACTTCCCTCAAGCTTCTCTTCCTCATTCTGGCCATCACCAACTTGGTCTTCGTCCATTTCATCCCCGGTACCTTCATCACTAGAACCATCTAGTTCTGATTGGTGCATGGTTTCATCCTCGACATCGTCCTTATCCCTTGTTGCTTCAGTATCTTCGATAACAAAGGTATGATCCAAAGGGGAGTTACTTGCGTCAGTTAGAGTTGTATCTTCCTCCATGTGAGTGTCCTTTGCATCGGCTGCCTCGAGAGTCTATGGCGCATTATCTTCTTCATGATCAGACCCATTAGTTTGGGACTGTTGGGTAGTTGTTTTGGTGGGTGAAAGAGGAGCTATTGTTGTGGAGGAAAATCGCCACACATCACATAAGTCTACAAGACATTGGTCAATACAGGTTTCGATGATGACAAATTACAGCCTTGGATAGATTGGAAATTATAAACTTTAGATCTACTAAACAGATGCAACGTATCACCTACCATATCCTTTTATACTTGTCTTAAAACTGCTGTAATAAATATACTATGTGTAGATAAAATGCAATCATGACCAGAGGCATGAAGGACCACAAACTGATGAATTTTTGCAGGTTTGTAGGGCATGAGTCGACCATAGGATCGGCGCATGCATCAGAGCACTTCTCCACTGGTCAGCGCACAAGGCAATGAGTCGACCATAGGGTCGGCGCATGAAGGATAAATTTTCCAACGGGTCAGTGCATAAAGGCATGAGTCGACCATAGGGTCGGCGCATGAAGGAAATAATTTTCAACGGGTCAGCGCATGCCAACTGTATGGTTGACGCATACTGATGAATTTTCCAGATTTCCAAACAACACAGGCCATGTGTCGACGCACAAACCTGTTGCGGTCGACCATTCGCGCGGAAATCCTATTTTTAAATGATTCCCTCTTATATTTGAAATACTGTTATGTCTAAAATTGGGTTGGTACTATATATACTTGTTTAACCACTTGTGTCATATTAACATTTGATAATCTTTGATTCATGTGTTCAAAAACAAGAAAGAGTGAAATAGGTGTCCAAGATTCATCATTTTCATCTTCAACATCTCACAACATTTCAATTACACACAATCATTTTTAAAGTGCATTTGTGAGTGATTCAAGGTGATAAGGTTCGAAGCTTAGATTGGAGAATCAAGTTCGGGTTGAAGCTTGTAACAGGTTCTTTCTTGAATAAAACCATTGGGGTTTTACCCTCCAAGATTGGTTTGAATTTTGGGGGGTTTTGGACGAGATTCTTCATCAAGGGTCAACTGAGCGAAGGTGATTGTGAAGAGGTTTTCTTCACAAGTCTAGTAGCGGATTCAGTGATATTGAAGGGAAGATCTCGGGTTCGATTTGTTGCTGTTGAGATCAGCCGGAGCCAAAGGTTTGAACAACAACGTGTTATTCAATAAGGTGGTTGGAGTCGGAGGTCCATCAACAACAATCGGAGGACATGATTCATCTTGAATCAAGGGGCAAGGAATGAAAGCAACTTTCAACACATTGAGATTTCTGTTGTATATTTGATGCTCAATCCTTGTATAAACTGTTACATTCAACAGGTGATATCTATAAAATCTATCTCAATTCTAGTTTTAGAATTGAGGGCAGACGTACCCCAAAGCGAGGACGACGGGGGAACTGCCTCACCAAATACTTGTCTTCTCTATTTTTCAGCATTTACATTATAGCTCAAAATAAGTGATTTTTGTATAAGCACTATTGTCAAAATTGTGACATCAATTGAGTAAGAGGTTAAAACTCTGTTTTTGACTCCAAAGTACAATTGGACATTGTACTAGGCTAGTTGGAATCACTTACTCAACATAAATATCACTTGGAGTGTTTTGCACACCAAGTGTTTGACAAATTGCTTGAACCAAAATTATCTTACTTGGGTATCTAGTTTTGGTTTGTTCTTTGAATCATTGGAACTAGGAATCCTAACAACTGAAGTAGATAATTGATAAGTGTGATTAGTGTTGTGATTCTATTTTCCAAATTGTCATTAATCCAAAGGCTTACGCATATCCGGTTTTCCAATAACCGTTCGTTTTAGACTATATTTTCCTCGACCGCTTCCGCACTTAAAACAATTTTTAAAACCAATTTTTAATTGGTAACGCCGACTCAAATTTTAATTGGGGATCTATTCAACCCCCCCCCCCTTCTAGATCCGTGCCATAGTCTAACAAGTGGTATCTAGAGCTCCGGTTATTCGGTGCTTCAAATACAACGTAGATAGAAAATGACTAACGAACCAAAAGGGGCGTACAATAGAGCTCCCGTTTTCAACGGTGAAAATTATAGTTATTGGAAAGACTGTATGCGGGTGCATATAAACTCCATAGACAAAAAAATATGGAACGTTATCCTCAATGGTCCAATAGAAATTACTATGACCAATGCGGATAACGTAGTTGTGCCAAAGCCCGAAACACAATGGACCGATGACGATGAGAAAAAATACAATTATGATTGGAAAGCCAAAAATATCTTAATCTCCTTATTAGGTGTAGATGAATACTATCGTGTATCCCATTGTCCTATTGCTAAGGCCATGTGGGATTCACTACAAATAGCCCATGAGGAGACAAACGATGTTAAGTTGGCTAGAATCAACACATTAACACAAGAGTTTGATCTCTTTTTCATGGAGCAAGGGGAAACCATTGCTGACATGCAAAAGAGATTTACTCATCTCATCAATCGTTTACATTCATTAGGTAGGCATGTTTCCAATGATGTTGCTACTAATAAGATCTTAAGATGTCTTAACAGGGAATGGCAACCTAAAGTGACCGCCATCAAAGAAGCACATGATCTTACCTTATTAAACTTGACAACATTGTTTGGCAAACTACAAGAGCATGAACAGGTACTCTTGAGCCTAGACCAACGCGAAAAGATGGAAAAGAAAGACAAAACGAAGGTGAGTGAAAAGAAATCGATAGCTCTCAAGACTTCCTCCTCGAAGTCTCAAGCAAAAGAGCAAAGTGATTATTCCTCAAGCAACGAAGAAGAAGAGGATAAGAGCGAAGATATGGGGTTGTTTGTCAAACGGTGTAACCGTTACGTGAGAAAGAACGACATCCAACATTCCGAGAAGAACTTGGTAAACTTCCGGAAATAATCGAGGTACTCCAAGGGTGATGACTCAAAAGGTAAAAAGACTAGAGGGACGTGCTACAAGTTTGGAAAGCCCGGTCACTACAAACCGGACTTCCCGATGAACAAGAAGGGAAAGGAAAAGGAATCATCAAAGTCACACAAGAAATCATCAAAGCCTAGGAGAGCGTACATAGCTTGGGAAAGCGACAACGACTCTTCCTCCTCTGATGAAAGCTCTAGTGATGAAGAAGAGTCCGTGAATCTATGCCTCTCCGCTCATCAGAAAAATAAGAAAAAACAGGTATGTCACTCTAAATATGATAATTACTCAAATATGTCGCATTCAGAATTACAAACCGCATTTAATGCCTTACACAACGAAGCAGTTGAAGCCTTCAAGAAACTTGCCTCTAATAAAAGAATTTTTACGTATTTAGAGCACAAAGTTAAAGAGTCCGAAAAGAAATTAGAGGACCTTAAGGCTTCCATTGTGAAAGGCAATGAATTGGATTGTAAGGACAATAGAAATCCTTTCGACTTTGGGTGAGATAATTGTCATATTTGGCAAGGTGAGGTTAGAAACCTCAAGGCCAAATTAAACAAGGCACTTGAGCCTAAAATTACATTTGCTATTGATAAAAAGGATTTTAGCAAAAGTATGATTAACCCATACCAAAAATATGCATATGTAATTAGGGATCAAGCAAGTAAAAGAGATTCTAAAGTCGATTTTGCATGCTTATATTGTTGCAAGAAAGGCCACTCCATTGGTAAATGTCGGTTTAGGAGATTTCTTGTTCCTAAAGGCATCTACCAATGGTTGCCCAAACGCAACCATTTTGTTGCTAACCTATTAGGACCTAATATGCCATTGGGTACCTCCCTGTTCTAATTATGTTTTGATAGGTGAAATGTGTCGAGACCACCGAGAGAAGATGGGTTCTCGACAGTGGGTGCTCAAGACACATGTCTAGAGACATATCCTTATTCATAGACTTTGTGGCTAAGAAGAAAGGGTATGTAACTTATGGTGATAACAACCGCGGAGCAATACTAGGTAAAGGTAGTGTAGGTAATCCCTCCTCTACTACGATTTCTGACGTGTTGCTTGTCGAAAACCTTAAACATAATCTGCTTAGCATTAGCCAATTATGCGACAAAGGATACAATGTATATTTTTCAAAAGATTGTTGTAAAATTGTGCATGAAAATGATAAGAAGAATATGTTCAATGGTTTTAGAGTAAGCAACGTATATATTCTTGACTTAAATGAAGTATCATTAACAAGCGACAAATGCCTCATAACTATGAGTGAAGACTCATGGCTATGGCATAGGCGTTTAGCGCATGTTAATTTTGACTTACTCAATAAGGTAGTCTCAAAAGAGCTAGTTTTAGGACTTCCCAAAATAAAGTTCACCAAGGATCACCTTTGTGATGCTTGTCAAAAAGGGAAGTAAACGAGGATCTCACTTAAATCCAAAAAGATAATTTCAACAACGAGACCTCTTGAACTGCTTCATATGGACTTGTTTGGGCCGTCTAGGATCAAAAGTCTAGGAGGAAACTATTACGGGTTCGTAATAGTGGACGACTTTTCTAGGTTTTGTTGGACCATCTTTTTAGTAAGTAAAAGTGATACATTTGCCGCTTTTGAAAAATTTGCTAAGCTTTCCCAAAATAAGTTAAATACAAACATAGTGTCAATTAGAAGCAACCATAGAGGTGAGTTTGAAAATCACTTATTTGAAGAATATTGCGGTAACCATGGTATAAATCATAACTTCTCTGCTACATGCACCCCCCAACAAAACAGGGTTGTGGAGCGTAAAAACCGTATTTTAGAAGAATTGGGAAGAACAATGATTAACGAAAGTGGTTTACCAAAATATTTTTGGGCCGGCACCATTAGTACGGCGTGTTATGTTTTGAATAGGCTGCTTATTCGCCTCATTCTAAATAAAACACCGTATGAACTTTTAAAAGGGCGAAAGCCAAATGTTTCTCACTTGCATGTGTTTGGATGCAAATGTTTTGTATTAAACAATGGAAAGGAAAACTTGGACAAATTTGATTCCAAAGCCTATGAAGGTATCTTCCTCGGATACTCTCAGTCGAGTAAAGCATATAGAATATATAATAAACGATTACTTGCTGTAGAAGAGTCCGTGCATGTTACTTTTGATGAGTCCTATATGAGAAATGTCGGAAAGGATAGTGTTGTTCATGGTGCAGGTACATCCATAGAAGACATACTCAAAAGTGGCGAGACAGGGATTGATCAACCTGACAAAGTCAAAGTTGAGGAGGATAAGGATGTACACCATGATGTAACAGAGGAAGTTCATCCGCCTTCAAACGATGATCTCCCTTAAGCTTGGAAGTCATCTAAAGACCATCCAATTGAAAACATTCTCGGAGACATCACAAAGGGTGTAATAACTCGATCGAAGCTAAGTAATTTCTGTTATCACTTCGCATTCGTTTCACAGATGGAACCTAAAAAACCTAAGGAAGCCCTACTCGATGAACACTGGTTTTTGTCAATGCAGAAGGAACTGAATCAGTTCACTAGAAATGAGGTTTGGGACCTTGTCCCTCCTCCGCGAGGTCATCGAGTAATCGGCACCCGATGGGTGTTTAGAAATAAACTGGACGAGAACGGAGTAATAACTTGCAACAAGGCGCGTTTAGTCACGCAAGGGTATAACCAAGAGGAAGGCATCGACTATGAGGAAACTTATGTGCCGGTTGCCCTACTCGAGGCTATACGCCTTTTACTTGCTTTCGCTTGTGCGAAGGATTTTAAATTATTTCAAATGGACGTTAAAAGTGTGTTCCTTAACGGGTTCATAAATGAAGAAGTCTATGTTGCTCAACCACCTGGTTTTGAGTCTCATGAATATCCTGATCATGTCTACAAACTGAAAAGAGCTTTGTACGGTCTCAAACAAGCTCCTAGAGCTTGGTATGAGAGACTAAGCAAATTCTTACTTGATCAAGGCTACTCAAGAGGAAAGGTTGATACTACTCTCTTCATTAAACGTCAAGGAAAGCACTTAATTCTTGTACAAATTTATGTTGACGATATCGTATTTGGATCCACTAACATGAATCTCGTAAGAGAGTTTGCTGAGCTTATGCAGGGTGAATTCGAGATGACTATGATGGGTGAACTCGCATACTTTCTCGGTTTGCAAATCAAGCAACTGAAGGAAGGAACATTCGTGAGCCAAACAAAATATTCTTTGGATCTTCTCAAGATATTTGACATGGAAAATTCAAAGGCCGTAGACACCCCTATGCCAACATGTGTAAATATGAGCAAAGATGAAAGTGGTAAAAATGTTGAGGTAAAAAGGTATAGAGGTATGATTGGCTCGCTTCTCTATCTTACTCCTTCTGGTCCCGACATTATGTTTAGCGTGTGTATGTGCGCCAGATACTAATCATGTCCTAAGGAATCCCACCTAAAATCTGTCAAACGCATACTTCGATACCTATCTGGTACTCCGAAATATGGATTGTGGTATTCCAAAGGTAATGGTTGTTCATTGGTAGGCTTCTCCGATTCTGATTTTGCCGGTTGCAAATCAGATAGGAAAAACACCAGTGGTACGTGTCACTTATTTTCAAATTCCTTGGTCAGTTGGCACAGTAAGAAACAAGTGTTCGTTGCTCTGTCAACCGCCAAAGTGGAATACGTAGACGCCGGTAGTTGTTGTACGCAAGTCCTATGGCTTAAACAACAACTATTGGACTTCAATTTGAAGCTAGAACGTGTTCCAATATTTTGTGACAACACCAGTGCTATAAATCTTACCAAAAATCCGGTGTTACATTCACGTACCAAACACATAGAAATTCGACACCATTTTCTGAGGGACCATGTAGAGAAGGGTGACGTTGTCTTTGAACACGTTGATACCAAAAACCAACTAGTGAACATTTTCACAAAGCCGCTAGCCACTGAGCCCTTCTTTCATATCCATCGAGAACTTGGTATTCTCGACATTTCTGATCGGGGTTAACAATTACTACGTTCATAATTAATCTATTTACAACTATGCTTTTGTACTACTAACAAGTTTAGCTTTTGTTGCAAGTACAAATATGTGGTTAACAAGTGTGGTCGGTATAGAGGTGATATTGCTCCTTTCTTTCTCTCTTTATATCTCTCTCTCTCTCTCTAAACATTCATGACTTGAAACTAAGTATATCGTTTGACAATCATGGTACTTACATATGTCTATGACTTTTACTGCTAATACTATGTGTGTTAAATGCAAATTATATTGTGAAAGGGTGAATAGGCATGATAAATAGGCAAGTGTGGCATTCTGCATAATATGAAACTGAAAAATTGGGTTTTTGAAGGTTATGAGTTGACCTAAACAGGACAACGGTCGACGCATGCTGTAGACTTTCAAAATTATCAAAAAATGCACAGTATGCGTCGACGCATGCAGGGGCTATGGTCGACGGCTCGCGCAAAAACCCAGATTTTTTTTTAAAAACCGTTCCAAGTTTCTCTTCTTCTCCATTTAATGTGCAATCAACTTTTTGTTATGATTTGATATGGCATTTGTCTTGTAAATTGCATCTAGGCATCTATTGTGTCCTCTTGTCTCCTCCCTCTTACCAAAAACCCTAAAACCTCTCTCTATTAAAGGGAATAGTCTTCATCTTCTCCAAAATCATCCTCAACTACTCTCTTCAAAGTTCATCTCTACAAAATCTCCAAAAATCATCAATGGCTTCTCTTATTCGCAAAAATACAGGTAAGAGATCAAGGGCCTCATCATCATCTGCTTCAGTCCCCATTACCGTTGTCTCACTAGTTCATCCACCCGCTGTTGAAAACTTCAACAAGAGTCTCAGCAAAAGAGCAATCGTTCCACAACATGCCTTCTACCAGGCAACGGGGGAGCGCTTGTATCTCACCCAAATTCTGTCTCTGCTGGAGGTTCAGGGGTTCTTCAAGTTTCTGGAGTGCAACACTAAGTATAGTGAGGATTTGGTCCGGGTGTTCTACACAAATCTGCGGGGTAACTTTCAAGATCAATATTTCCACACTTTTGTCGGCAATAAACTGGTAAACATAAATTCTGAAGTATGGAACAAGTATTTTGATTTGACTGTCGATGCTGATGCACCACCTCTTCATGAGGTGACGGATACTCGTACGGTGCCAGGGTATGAGTTTAAGAGCGCTCTGAATGACATGCTCAAAAGACCCTATCCAGATGCCATTGTCAACAGTGATGCCTTTCCTAGAACAGTCACAGCCAGGAAACTCCAAACAAGGGAGCGCATCCTTCAGTGGATTGTCGCTCGCATCCTACGACCGAAAAAAGGCGGACTGTCCCGTGTCGAACAAGTTGAGGTACATCTCATCTATATATTGAAACATAGGATCAAAATAAACTGGCCATACTATATTGCAAGCAGGATTTTTGCTCTGAGAGACTAAGTAGAGGCACTGCTCTAGCCTATGGGTCGTTTATTTCGGAAATTCTTGCCGCAGCAAATGTCGTATACCCAACATTTCCATGTGTTTCAGTCCCCTCTGACAAAGAATTTAGCACCAAAACCCTTGCCATGATGGGGTATTTTTGGTGTGCTGAACGACGATCATACTGATTTGTCCGTCGAGCCAATATTCCTCGGGTGACTCGTGACAGTTCCGATGACAGCTCTGAAGAAGAAAGTGAAGAACAAGGTGAACAGGATGATGATGAAGAAGAAACAACTGCAGAGGTACAAGAACTTGTATGTGATCCGCAAGACTATCATCAATCGCCAGTTCAACATGCGTCTCCAAATACTGATTGGCTCCATCATTCAGCTCCATCAGAAGCACAAGAAGAAGGTTATACAAATCAGGGATGGGGTGAATGGCAATACACAGGCTGGACTACCCTGGGTAGATTCTACGACCCATATCACGGCTACCCTCAAGACTATCAACCTTCCCAGCACTCATCACCTCCTCCACCATCAGACAACTCTGAAGTCATTAATATGTTGCAGTCCATGCAGTTAGATCAACAAACCTTCATGAGGAGTCAAAATACGCAAATGGAGCAGATTAGAGCTGAGCTTCATACCCAAAATGAAAGGTTAAACTCATTTTCGACTCGGATGGACGCCCGTATTGAAGCTCTGGTTGAATCACATGAAAGGCAAGACTTGGAAATCACCGACTCTCTTCATCACCTCAACATGTCCGTAGAAGCATTTCTGGACTTCGCGGATCCTTACCGCAATCCCGATACTACATACCGGGGGAGGGGCCGAGGTCGGGGATATTAGTTTCATAGTTGCATTTGTGTTTCTCCTATGTACTTTTCATTTTTTCGTGTTATGTTTGCCTGAATATTCACCTATTTGCATGTTCTCTTAATTATCTATTAATTCAAGTTACTTTTGTTCATTATCATTCTTATGTGTGAAGATTGGTAATTGACTATCACCTATTGTATGTTTTCTGTTAATTGATGCGTTCTCCTTCTCTTTTTGATGTTGTCAAAGGGGGAGAAGAACATGTAGCAAGCCAACACCAAAGTCAAGTCAGGATATTAACAACAGTTGATGGTTGTTTGTTCTGCAACCTTATATTACAAAAGAAAGGGGAAACTTGTGTATATATTTCATATTGGTTGTTTTGGTTGTATACAGGTTGTCATCATCAAAAAGGGGGAGATTGTGGAGGCAAATCGCCACACATCACACAAGTCTGCAAGACATTGGTCAATACAGGTTTCGATGATGACAAATTACAGCCTTGGATAGATTGGAAATTATAAACTCCAGATCTACTAAACAGATGCAACGTATCACCTACCATATCCTTTTATACTTGGCTTAAAACTGCTGTAATAAATATACTATGTGTAGATAAAATGCAATCATGACCAGAGGCATGAAGGACCACAAACTAATGAATTTTTGCAGGTTTGCAGGGCATGAGTCGACCATAGGGTCGACGCATGCATCAGAGCACTTCTCCACTGGTCAGCGCATAAGGCAATGAGTTGACCACAGGGTCGATGCATGAAGGAGAAATTTTCCAACGGGTCAGCGCATAAAGGCATGAGTCGACCATAGGGTCGGCGCATGAAGGAAATAGTTTTCAACGGGTCAGTGCACGCCGACTGTATGGTCGACGCATACTGATGAGTTTTCCAGATTTCCAAACAACACAGGCCATGTGTCGACGCACAGACCTGCTGTGGTCGACCGTTTGCGCGGAAATCCTATTTTTAAATGATTCGCTCTTATATTTGAAATATTGTTATGTCTAAAATTGGGTTGGTACTATATATACTTGTTTAACCACTTGTGTCATATTAACATTTGACAATCTTTGATTCATGTGTTCAAAAACAAGAAAGAGTGAAATAGGTGTCCAAAATTCATCATTTTCATCTTCAACATCTCACAACATTTCAATTACACACAATCATTTTTGAAGTGCATTTGTGAGTGATTCAAGGTGATAAGGTTTGAAGCTTAGATTGGAGAATCAAGTTCGGGTTGAAGCTTGTGACAGGTTCTTTCTTGAATAAAACCGTTGGGGTTTTACCCTCCAAGATTGGTTTGAATTTTGGGGTTTTTTGGACGAGATTCTTCATCAAGGGTCAACTAAGCGAAGGTGATTGTGAAGAGGTGTTCTTCACAAGTCTAGTAGCGGATTCAGTGATATTGAAGGGAAGATCTCGGGTTCGATTTGTTGCTGTTGAGATCAGCAGGAGCCGAAGGTTTGAAAAACAACGTGTTATTCAATAAGGTGGCTGGAGTCGGAGGTCCATCAACAACAAGCGGAGGACATGATTCATCTTGAATCAAGGGGCAAGGAATGAAAGCAACTTTCAACACATTGAGATTTCTGTTGTATATTTGATGCTCAATCCTTGTATAAACTGTTACATTCAACAGGTGATATCTATAAAATCTATCTCAATTCTAGTTTTATAATTGAGGGCAGACGTACCCCGAAGCGAGGACGGCGGGGGAACTGCCTCACCAAATACTTGTCTTCTCTATTTTTCAGCATTTACGTTATAGCTCAAAATAAGTGATTTTTGTATAAGCACTATTGTCAAAATTGTGACATCAATTGAGTAAGAGGTTAAAACTCTGTTTTTGACTCCAAAGTACAATTGGACATTGTACTAGGCTAGTTGGAATCACTTACTCAACATAAATATCACTTGGAGTGTTTTGCACACCAAGTGTTTGACAAATTGCTTGAACCAAAATTATCTTACTTGGGTATCTAGTTTTGGTTTGTTCTTTGAATCATTGGAGCTAGGAATCCTAACAACTGAAGTAGATAATTGATAAGTGTGATTAGTGTTGTGATTCTATTTTCCAAATTGTCATTAATCCAAAGGCTTACGCATATCCGGTTTTCCAATAACCGTTCGTTTTAGACTATATTTTCCTCGGCCGCTTCCGCACTTAAAACAATTTTTAAAACCAATTTTTAATTGGTAGCGCCGACTCAAATTTTAATTAGGGATCTATTCAACCCCCCCTTCTAGATCTGTGCCATAGTCTAACAATTGCAAATTCAGGTTTGTTAATTTCACCAAGATAACTCATACCAGAGCCCAAGTCGGAGGTGGGATGGTAAGTAGGCTCACCTTGGCTATTTAGAAGAATGGTTGGAAAAGGAGACTTGGTCGAGGGAGGTTTCAAACCATCAGCACCAGCCTATATAAAGAGGAACCAGATATGAGAAATAAGAACAAGGTTTAAGTGAACCAAGACTTCAAGAGGAACTAAGGCATAAAATGTACCTTGGTGCCTTCATCAGCAAGATTAGAATTGTCGCTCTCGATGGGGACTATGGTTAGAACTAAAGTACCCTCAATCAGATCCTCAACATTATCACGGATAGAGGTAGTCAGCTTCAAAGTCTTGGCTGTTGAAGGTTCGGACAGGGTGCAAGCAGTATCTGTCCCTTGGCTGATCTTTCGCCTATTCTTCAACTGTAATTCTTCAGGAGGAGATTCGTCATCATCCTCTGAGTCAATAATAATTTGGGCAGAAGCCCTTTTAAGTTTATTTTGGGGTGTGGGTGGCTTGCGAGACACCTAAACCATTAAGAGATATGAGAAACAACCAAAAAAGAGAAGAATCAGAACAACAAAGGCATGCAAGTTACCTTATGACCTTCGGCCTTTGCCTTAGTTCTTGGCAGAGGAGTACTCCTTTTAGGGGTAGCTACAAAAAATAAATTCATGTTGGTGTCAGCTAGTAACAATAAAGTTCAGTTAAAGGAGCCCAAAATCAAAGGGTGACGACCTTCAAGGATTTCGGATTTGATGCGAACATCTTTGATACCAACATGAAGGTGCCCTTTGAAATTATCGAGCGTGTGTTTAGTCGGAACCACCCGCTGCGCTTTCGGTTCCGACTGCTGTCAAAGGATTTTTATTAAATCTCCATAGATAAACTAATCTGGAAATTGAGGGACAAGAGCCATTCCAAAGTCAGCAGTTGGCAATCAAGGGATCTTCGGGGGGAATAAAGCGAAGGCTACTGCATAGCGTTTCTCATGAGGAATGTATGAAGGGATTTTTAGATTCTTCATTTTCTTTGAAAATTTTTCCCTCAGGGTGATAGCAGCCTCACAGATGGTTCGACTAACATCATCTGGTCGATAGGCGGTTTCAAAGTACTTCTGGAAGGTTTGAATCTCCTTGATATGAGTAGACGTGCCTTTCTTGATCTTCTCCTGCACATCAATGAAAGCCTGATCAATCAAGCGAACAAAGCTTGAAACGTCAAGAAATTCTGAGGTGTAGTGTCTGGACCACCAGTTGTAGAATTCTTGGGAGCAGAGATAAGAAGGTTCAAAGTAATAGGTGTCAACAGGGACTTATGAGCGTGGCGAGCTAAGTGTGTCGAACACTCAACGGGGTTGAAAACGGTGAAAGGAAGGATAACATAGGCTTTTTTGTTATACAAACATTTAAGAAACGTCTGAATTAAGCCAAATTGTCGTGACACAAGGTTAAGCTGATAGGCCACCAAAGTTGCTTGACCTCTTAGAAGGTTGGGTTTTTGAACTATTAGTCGAGGTGTCAAAAATATTTTCCAAACAAGCTTCGATTCCTCTTCATTCTTATTAAACGGAGGAGGAAAAGGTCTGGTAAACCACTCAAGACCATGCTTCCTCTCTGCAAAAGGAGTCATCCTCTAGGTGAACTCATGACGTTTGGCGAACATCTAGATGAAGCCAGAAAGATTGGCTCTTAGTGTATGACCTTCTTCGCTGGGAGTAAGTTGGACCAGTCGAGTTCATTCGACTCGTCTTTCTGTAATGGCAGAGGATTCTTCGTCAACTTCTCCTTTATGAGGGAGGCTGGTTTCGAAAGTAGCATTGAGCCACAATTGAAGTAACCAGAAAGAACCTGATAATAACAATTTCCCACGACTTTCTTTGTCCTTTAACCTGCCAGCACCTTCACTTAAAGATTCATATAGATTGGCCAAGATCATCTCACTCAGGTAGATGCCTCGATTCAGATGCAGTTGATTGGCCTGTGTGAGATACTTCCTTGCCATCGACTGTGGTTGTAGCTTTGTGGTGATATTGGTTAATAAAATGGGTATAGGTGTGTTTGGTGTTGGAGAATCTTATGGTATCTTGGCAATCTACTTCATGGTCATACACCAACCCATGAGGTTTTAGCCCTGTGATAGCGGCTAGGTCGAAGAGGGTAGGCGTCATCATCCCACACGAAAAGTGGAAGGTATAGTGGGTACTATCTCAGAAGTATAGTGAGGAGCCTAGCATGAGAGGACAATAAGTCGGACCGACCTTCGACATCATGATTAAATCATATATGTAAGTCTCCTTCCATTTGTTTGCCTTGACCTTCTCCATTTTCGATAGCCAGTTCAGCTAAAGATCAGAATCTTTGAAATAGGGAGTGGCTCTGAATAACCTGGCTCTGTCATTGAGATATTTAAGGTCTACCTTATGTAGTGCTATCGAAAATGGAGAAGGTCAAGAGGTTTGGTCTTACGGTAAAAAGGGGAAAAATCTCTAAGGGTGGAATAGTTGAGGCCTAATGGAGATAGTGGACAAGACAGAGCCAAGGATTTACCTGCAACAATAATAGGAATCATTACCTGAGATTCATATGTATATGCCTCTTCTCTTCCAGCAAGGGTTCGAGGACGAACTGTTGGTTCTTCACCATCTTGGGTCCACTTAGCATGGTGAAAGGAGGGAGGAGTGACGCGGTTGATTGCCCTTTGACTTGAGATTTCTTCTTTTGAGCTTGGTTGGTAGCCACGGAGGACGCCATTGGTGAAGTTTGGGGAAGAAATGGGTTTTGGGACAAATTTAGAAGTTGTTTGAAAAAATGCGTAAGTATTTGCTGAAGAAGGGAAAAGTTTGAAGTGACTTTTGGGGAATTATTTATAGGGTGTTTTGAGGTAAATCAGAGGTTTCTATTCATCATTAATGGCTAGGGATAGTGGGTCACACGACGTTTCAAGATTGGAGATAGAGGCGGTGGTAGTTACTACCTAGACCCATGATTGTCTTAGGTCCTAAAAAGAATGATGATGGTCTGAGGATTTTGTGAGAGTTCCAAGAAATTTGTCATAATGACCCATGACGTCAGGGTTGTGCGCGGAGTTAGCGAAACAAGTTTCTTCTTTTCTTCTCTTTTTCTTCCCAAAACATGGGTAGTCAATCACATTGATGCCTGCGTGGGAGTCGAAAGACGACATTGAATTGGACGCTGTCAAAAAATGGATCTTTTTCTACAGAAGGGTCGAAAAAGACATATTTGGGGGGCAATTTGTTAGCTCACAAATTCGACGCCTCAGGTATAGATTAAAATATTTAAATAAAATACTAAAGTCTTTTTAGAACGAAATAAAGTTTTGAGCAAGGAGACCTTCGAATGGGAATTCAAGTGTTTTAGGACTTAGAGGAATTTCCAAACATTAAGGAAAATGGCCTTTGGCCGAGACATTGGCTGAAGATTAGTAAAGGTTTTTGAAATTCAAAGAATGGAGGGAGTAGTTATGCCTTCCTATGACTAAGCAGGACAAGTGGCACTCAATTAGCAAGTGACTGCATGGACTATGACACTTGTCAGAAGCTAATGGTTTTAGGAGGTTATTCGTAGTTATTTTTACTATTATAAATAAGAGTTTTAGACGTAGAATTTAGTGTGTTGTAATTTAATATTTGTATAAGTTACTCCTCAAATTACTCAAGTACCTGAGTGTAGAGAAACCAGGTGGTACTACCATTTGCCCATCCTTAACTAAAAAATCAAAAAATTTGTCACATTTCATGATATCGAAAGTGTATGTTTTCTTCGGGAATCTGTCGTTCTTCTCATATTCGACAAAACTTTTTCCAAGGGGGGGGGGGGGGGGGGGGAATACTTTGCAAGCGTAAAGAGGTCCCTGTTTTAGTTCAACTACATTTACTTCATTTTCGTCGAAGTATAATGGGTCATCATGTACACCTTTGATGTTTTCGTTATATTCGACATAAGATACTTTCTTACTTTTATTGAATTTGGCTTTTTCATCTTTAAGACACTCTAGCTGTCGAACCCTATCAGCTAGTTAAGTCATGTCCCTCAAGTACTAGGTGTCCAATTTCTTTCTAATAGAGTAATCAACGTCACCAGCGGCCATTTCGAGTAACTCGTGTTCAGGTACTTGAGTAAAACATCTAGCTTTGAGTAGTCGGAACCTATTCAAGTACGCTTCTATTGGTTCAGAAAACTTACGATTCACGCTAGCCAATTCCTTTAGGTTGATCTTGGTTTGCCCCATATAGAACTGTTCATGGAATAAACGCTCTAACTGGGTCTAATTACAAACCGAGGTAGGGGGTAAGGTCGTAAACCAGGTAAAGCCATTTTTAGTGAGAGAACTGGGGAAATATTTTATTCTAAGGCTCTCATCATTAGCTATTTCTATGGCTTTGATTATATAATGAGCCACATGTTCGACAGTAGATTCCTTCGTGTCCCCTAAGAATTTAGTGAATCTAGGCACCTTCGTCCTAGGGGGTAATTCTGGCTGGAGAATATAATCCACTATCGGTGACGTGTAATTTGGCCTAGTAAAACCAGTCTTTACCCCGTTTTGAGCCATTATCCTTTCGACCATGGCTGATAAGTTATTGTCGATAGCCATGTTGTTACGTCGAACCTGTTGGATAACATTGTCCGCATCTTGGTTCCGATTTACTATGATTACTCCAAGGTGATTAAGGTGTGGAAATGGAAAAATAAATTTCAAGCTTAAGAGTTTGAATGGGACCTCAACAGAGTGGTTTTGGCTATCAAAGCTTGTGGAAATGGGTGGAATAAGGTCCTTATTTATAGGATAAGAGTTTAGAATGTTGAGGGAGGGTGAATGATGCAATTTAGGAGGAATTCATGCACACCTGTGTCATGAAAGAAATGTGACCTGCATCTTATTAAAACTCATCAAAAACCTGTGTTTCAAAGCTCTAATTAACCCATGCAAGTTTGTTAATCATGTTTAAAGGGAATTTGCGCCTTAATTTGGTGATTAGAGGCCACATTAATCAAATTCACTTCTGGTTTCAAAGGAAATATCTGTTTTAAACATCCAACTTTGCAACCATGGTTCTCACAATGTAGGAGGCTTTATGAACTGATTCTTCTTGCATTGGATAGAGGAAATGGAAAGCTTTGCAATGTGAAAAGAAAGTATTGATTTGGCAAACTGATCTGGGAGATATGGATCTTCAAATTAGCTTGCATCAAGGGATTCACACTTATAAAACACTTAGAAAATTTGGAGTCTTTTTAAAGACTAAAAATGACCTATAATGTTTTGATAAAATCCAAGGCCTTCCATGGGTTTTTAGAACTTTCATCTTGAATCAAAGTTGTAGAGGACATCCTCAAGTTCTTTTTAGAAAAATAATGGGCTTCAAATGATGAAAATTGACCAATTTATGACTTTTGGAAGTTGGCAAGTAAATCTCTTCAAGTCTCAAAGTGACATATAATGTGTTCGTACTTTTGATAACTTTCCAAGCACAATTGGACCTTGCCCTAAAAATAGAGTTTGTTGGGGATGATGAGAAGAGTCCATTGAAAAATAACTACCTAAAAATGTTTAAAATTTAAATAGTTATGCCCTTTTGACCATAGCATCAACAACTTGCTAAATTAGGTCAAACTAACTTGAACCAACTTTGAATCCCTTGAACATTCCTTGCACATTAAGACAAGATGAACCTCATATGACCTTGAAATAATGTTATGATGATGAGGGGACCTTGGGGATTGAGAATGCCACAAAGTTGAGGAGAAAACCTTTCTTGAGGTTTAAGAATCATGTTCTTCTTCTTAAGAATTGAACAAGATATCTTGATCCCCTGCCTAGAACCAATGCTATGCACAAATTATGATGCAAATGAAATGAAACATAAGCCGAGAGATAAGAAAAATATAAGACAAATTTTCGGGTGTTACACACAAAAACAAAACTTGCACATAGCTTGAGATATACCAACTGTTTTGACCTCTTTAATGGCTCTGCAACTTGGATCCACTTGACGAGCTTGAATTGGCACCAAAAACCCTGATTGAACTGAAACAACACTACACGCACATCAAAACTACTAACCTCAGGAGAAACTCAAATGTATGACACTTTCTTATCTTAATCATAAAGGGTGAGAAACCCTAATATTCGCCTTAATTTCACACTGAAACAATGACTTGATGAGGACCAAAACCCTGACTCAGAATCTTTGCCACAACCTGATACCCTGATACTGAAATAAACCACTTGCTTGACCAAGATTAGGTCAAACTTCCACCGAATCTCAAACCACACCACACACACCCTTGACTTGATAACCTTGCCTGATCTTTGATTCAGTCTTGCAAGACTTAAGCCTCGAAGAACTTGTGATGAATCCATGTTGGACTAGATTATTGAGGGAGGGAGATCTCTTGAGAGTATGAGAATTTTCTTGGTTAGTGATCCATCCAAACATTTATTGATCAGTCTATTGAACCCTCTTGAAAAAAAACTTGATTTGCAAGTGAATCTAAACAAAGTAAAAGCTAATAAATGGGTTAGATATGCAATACAATTGACCTAGAATGATATGCAAAAGATAAAATAATCTAAGGGTAAATTTTGGGGTATGACACTCGGAGTTGATGTTTATCCTATTTTTTCCTCAACCTCAGTGTTGATGTTATTTGCCTCTCCCTAGACTCAGAGTTGATGTTTATCTCTCTACTTACAACCTCAAAATTGATGTCATACCATTGTTTCCAAACATCCAATTAATTCAAGTTGACATTCCAGTCATCGTCCTGATGTCATGCTATTTAATTCCTCAGCCGTATTATTAACGACTAACCTTTCAACCTTATAACGCTTTCGTTTCCTTTTGCACCCACATCATACTTGCCTTTTGCAAAAGCAAATTCAAATTTCAATTATACTCGTGGTGTTCACCTTTTACAAATGAATCATTTTCCTACTCTTGTAACCTTGCGGGATATCTCAACCACCAATACCTGCCAAAGCTCATCAGTGGAGGCAAACAAAAATCATTAACACTTTCACCTATCTTTTCTCTTTGAGGAGGGAAACTTTCTGGTCCATATCATACATCATACATCAATCATGCATTTCATACATAATGTGCATCAAGCAATTCTCTTACGACTGATTCGTTTTCTCAGTATAATACTTCAGTTAATCCCCGACAAATAACCTACATCACCATCCCATATCCAATAGACCAACTTTCTATTTCCATCCATTCTTACATGGCCAAAATTCTGGATACTCTAGTATTTAATCCTCTTCTACCTCGAATGTCTGAAAGTCATTGTTATCCATACCTTCAGATCCGAGAAGATTAAATAGGGGCATATGTCATACCCTAATTGTTATCCCTAAGATTCCACCTATTACATCATGTGCATTCCATCAAAATCACAAACATCGATTCTCCTAACTTTCACCTCTGTGGGCATGCTTTTGTAGGGGATCACCGAGCACACATTTGCGTTTCTTTTTTATTTTATGTTTATTTATGATTACTAACCCTTATTCAAAATTCCAAAAACATATGTTGTTTGCTTTCATTTTCTTGTTGTCTAAGCTCAGGTTTTGCAATGGTGAATCAAAGCTCATTCAAATTTATCAGGTCAAGTGTGTGTGGATGTTCATTGATGGTTGAGATTCAAGTAGATTTTGACCTAATCTTGGTCAAACAAGAAAGGTTTGCTTCATTCTCAAGTTATCTTGGTCATGGATTATTTTGAGGTCAAGGATATGATAAATTCAAGTGCTTCATGGTTGAAGATCATCAAGGACCAATTCATTTCCAATTAGGGTTTTGTGCAGATTTAAGTCTAGTGCAATGGGCTCATATTTTAAGACATGATTCGTTAATCTCAAAGCATGTCCATGTGGTCCATAATGTTATTCAAGAAGATTCAAAGGATTTTGGTTCATCGTGATTAAAGTGGTCAAGTTCAAGATTGATTCATATCTAGCTTTATTTTTCAAGGATTAATTTAAGATATTAGTTATTTCAAGTGAAGAATTCCAAGATGTTCAAAATTAGTTTCAAGTGAGGTGTTCATATAGAAAATTAAATCAAGTTTCTTAAGCATTTATCATTCAAGTTCAATTATGATGTTTCAACATGGTTAAAGAATAAGAAATATGGAGGGTGCAAATTTCAAATTACAAGTTGCAAGCCCATTTCACTAAAAAAAAAAAAAAGAAAATCAGCAAGTGAAGGTTTTATTCAAGGCCCATTCAAGTTACAACAAGAGATCCCATTGCCAATTACAACCAAAAAACAACAAAAATGTTCAAAGCAAGCTCATGAATTACAAAAAAAAAAAAAAAGTTGCAACATGAGGAAGCAATACATGGCCAGCAAAAACGCCACTACATGTACACAAAACGCAAGCATTACAACTAGGAAGAAGCAAAAAGGCTACTACATGATGAAATGCAGGCCATAAGCACAAAACGGCAGCTTCAAGATTCACAACCAACTTCAAATTTCAAAGGCAAAATTCACACTCCAATCCTTCTATAAATTAAAGCTTATTCCTTACTGCAAACCCAGCTTTGATTAGCCAAGAAAATACGGCAAAAACTTTCACCAAAAGCTTCGACCATTGCAAACTCATATTCTCACCGCTTATTAAAACTTTCAACCACCAAATTCAAAACCAAAACCTGCAAATTCACAAAACTAGTTCATCAATTGATCTTCATCACATATTAACTACATACAACCAGCAACAAACCCACACTATAACATCATATACGCACCACAGCTACAACAATTACTATGCATTCGTAAACAACTCCACACAATTTGCAGCAACAACAATTTCTCGCAACACTTCGAATCCGTACAACACATTAATAATTCAACAGCCATGAGGATTTGTGAAGCAAGAACAGAGAGTATAATTCATACCTATTATGATTCAGAGTAATTTTCATTGAATCAATGGTGGATTGAGACAAAGCAGTTGAAAGAGAATTAAATGATGTGAAGTTTAGGGGGACTGAACACCACAACGCTGCCATGAGGCGTGCCAATGCGGTGATGTTGTTGTATTTTTGGCGGGTATGTGCGAAAAAGAAGAGCAATACGTTCTTCTTTTTTAGGCTGTGTGGTTTTTCTTTAAGAACATCACTCCCTCATGTTGTATGTGGGCTAGGCCCATCTGATCTCACTATTTACACCATAGACTCCCATGCGCACCCTCCTCTCTTTATTTATTTATTTATATTTATTTTCTTTCCTCTTTTTTTTCTTTGTTTTTTTATCTTTTATTTATTTTTCTCTAACTTCTACTATTTCTTTTTCATTAATTTAGTTAATTTTTGTTAAATCATTCTTGATTCAAATTTTATGCAATATTTGTGATTACTTTTGATTCTCTTTTTTTTTTTTTGGTTGATGAAAATCTTAGAACTCATGGAGTGATGATTTCAAGGATGTTTGAATCAATATTCCAAACATGTTAATGAATGATCATTAGATCATTGTTGACACTTTGAAATATTGATAGGTTGCTCTTTGTTGATCATTTGAAACTCTTGATTAAAGATGAGACCATTTTCTTTTTGTATGTCATAACTTTAAGAGAATGATTCTTGTATCATTTCTCTAACATGCTTTAATACAAATATTGTTATTGAACAGTCTCAGATATGTGCGATTTATAAATAAGTCCACTTACTATTGCTTAACGTAGCGCTAAATTGGTCCCGATTTGAGAATTCGATCATTCGATCATTAACCACTAACAACTAACTTCTAACATCTAACTTTACTTTCTTGCCCTTTATTTTTCCGCAATTTATTTCTCATCATTTACTTTTTATCATTTACTTTGTTGTTCATTTATCATTTATGCATTTATTTTATGTCATCTTCTTTCTTCTTTGTAATTTATTCTTCATCTTGTTAAAAAATACAAAAACATGATAAAAATGATTAAAACCCTAAAATACATTAATCATGGACTATGGTTACTATCCCTTGCATGGAGTTTTGGACCTTGTACTTGACCCTAGCAAAGGAGACTTGAACTGGATTTCTTTATTTCATTGTCTTAGCTTAGGACACCTTGCACACACATGACTTTCTCTTAAGCTACCTAACAACGAGACCCTTTATTTCTTACATAATTCCTTTGTAATTTTCATGTATCCCTCTCCCCATTTTGGTGTACTTTCTTTACTTTCCCGCTTTCCTTTGATTGTGTTTTGCTTGGTAGTTATCCTTAGGGACTAGGATCGACCTCAACTTTTCTCTTAACCCTTGTAAGTCAATCTCCTTGTGCATCACCATCAACCTTTCCATTACACCACTTTCTAAAGCCCTTGATCCAACGTCAAACGACATTTTTGTTAATAAAACCCTTGATCCAACCTCAAGCAGAATTTTCTCAATAAACTAAAAAATACAATAAGATACGATTAGGATTGTGCGCCATAAGCCTTAAGTGGTGGAGAAGGAGTTGGAATGGAACTTTCTGCCCTCACTCTGAGTATTTTGGACACAAGACGCTTGACTTGGTAGTTTGAAATATTCACCTCTGCCCATAGTCTTTTGTGCAATCCTAATCAAGAACAATCCTTTCAGAAACCCTAAAAACAACATCCACTCATCAAACTTTTTTGCACCTTAGGGCATCACTCTCAAAACCCTTATTCGAGGTAAAATCAACTAACACACAATCATTTTCTACTCCAAACTATGAAACTTTGATTCTTTATTACACAATAAAGATACGTAGGCACGAGGACGCCAATCCTTGACAAGCACCATAATGAAAACTCTCCATTTTCCCTTTAGCAAGTAGACCTTTAGGTAACGACCCCAATTCACGCTTAGACGACCTAGACGGTTCCTGTTGAGTACAACGGATATGAGGGGTGCTAGTACCTTCCCCTTGTATAACCGACTTTCGAACCTGAATTTGGTTGCGAGGCTATTTTCTTCACCTTTAGGGGATTTTATCATTATTTTACCTTTCTTCGAAATAAATAAAAATTTGTGGTGAATCTGTGCATTTTTTCGCGTAGTGACAACCATGATTGGTGTCTCAACTTTGTTGCTAAAGATATTTGCAACATAAATTATTTTGTTTTTAGGTACCCACATTTTCTTGGGTCCTATATGGTTAGTTTTCTCAGAGGTTTTACCAACACATGGTTTTTGTGCAAAACAAGTGTCATGTGTGTGGCGATAAGTAAAATGAGAATACAGAGATTTTGGTTTTATCACCATTTCTTTAGGTTTAGAATCAGACATAGAGTTCATTGGTGCAACATAATCAATGCCTTTTTTTCCCCATTTCTACTTACTCCATGGATCATGGAAACCATCTTGCTTCTATCTATGTTTCTAGCTAGAAATTTTTGAAAAAATGTTTCATATTTATTTTAGACATACTCGGAATCCATGGGAGTTTCTGAAAGAACTTCCTTATCATGTTTTTCACTCTTGCTTTTGGGAGTAGAGTTTTATTTTTCTAAACTGTCAATTCTTTCTTTAAAATAGAATTTTCTTTTATAAAATCACTATGGGATCCATAACCAATTACCTGAATCTATTTTAGATTCTTGTATCGTTTTTGACTCTTTTCAAGAATTTCAACTAAAGCTAATTCAAGTTCAGAATGAGTTAGATGAGAAAATACCTTTTTAGAGTTTGAATATAATTATGATTCTTATTCAGAGGCTTTAGTGCTAGCCATAAGTTCCATGTTAGCTTGCTATTCTTCAGAGTCATCCTCGGAAGAGCCAAAGCCATCCCATGTTTACATTAGCTCTTTATTATTCTATTTAAATAATTTCTTCTTAGGTTTTTCTTTATTGAGTTTGGGACATTCATTTTTGTAGTGACCTGACTCTTTGCACTCAAAGCAGATAACCTCTTTGTCAGCTTCAAACTTTCTCTGCCCAAAGGTTGACTCAGAGTGTCCACCTATTCTTCTACAACCTCTAGACTTATTCTATCTTTGTTTCTAAAGTTGGTTGACCCTTATGAACAGTAGAGATAACTCGTCCTCTTCATCAAAGCCACAAACTTCCCTTTCCTATGAGGCTTATCCTTTTCTAGCTTGATCCCATGGCTCCTTAAAGAGCTTACAAGCTCTTCAAGAGTTGTGATATTCAGATCCTTTGACACCTTAAGTGTTGTTACCATTGGTGTTCATTTCTTTGGCAGGCTTCTAATGATTTTATTTACATGGTCTGCAGTGGTGTAACCCTTGTTCAAAACTTTAAAGCCAGCAACAAGAGTCTGAAACCTTTCGAACATATCCTCAATAGTTTCATCTTCTTCTATTTTGAAGGACTCATACTTATAGATAAAGGCCAGAGCTTAGTTTTCTTTACTTGCTCATGTCCTTCATGAGTCATCCTTAAGGAATCAAATATAAACTTAGTTGAGTCTTTATTTGTAATCTTCTCATACTCAATATAAGAAATAGCATTCAACAAGATTATTTTAGACCTGTGATGATTCTTGTTATCCTTCTTTTGTTGTTCATTCATTTTGTTTCTTTCAAGCTTTACACCATTTGAATCTATAGGATATGTATAACCATCTATTACCATATCCCATATATCTGTATCGTGCCCAAGGAAAAAACTTTCAATTTTATCTTTCCAATAGTTAAACTTTTCCCCATAAAAGATTGGAGATTTAACATAATAATGATATCTATCATTATTGCTTGTGGATGTCATATCGTGTTTCTGAAAGTGGATATTTATTTGACATGGTTAAGTGTTTGACACGAAAGAGTCAATACCATAATTGAAGCTTTGATGCCAATTGAAGGTACAAGAAACTCAAGAACCAGGTTTCTGATATGACAAATTTTTCCCAAACCACTCACAAACCAATGACACAAACAACAAAGATGAAAATACACAAGGATTTTTATATTGGTTCACTATTAAGTTGGTTAATATAGTCCACTCACCAAAGTGATTTCACCTTCTCACAAGGACTTAATCCTCTAATAAATCAGATTACAAACTCAAAAACCAACTGCCAATGTCTTCTTAAGGCTACTTACTAAACGTATTCCTTCAAGGAAAAATTCAAAGACTAACTGTCAGTGACTTCTTGAGGCTACAAACTAAACTTAGTCCCTCGAGGAATAAATCAAATTTACAATAAAAGATATGTGTTTACCAGAATACTTCATAACAAGTAGATACACACAATGAAATTCAGAGTTTACACTAAGAAAAATATACAAATGAAAAGCTCTAAGTGTAGTGAGTATGTTCTTCTTATCTTTTCGTTGTTGTAAGTTACTCCACTATTGTTGTGTCTTTCTCTTCGTATTTTGTTGTCTTTCACAATGCCTTTTGTCATCTTTATATAGATGATGAATAGTGTCGTTAGAGGATAGAATTAAATACTTCTTCAATTTCACAATTGTAATAGTGGTATGAGATTGAGCCGTGAAATGTGGAGTACTGTTGGTAGTACATTCCTTAATAATTCCAGCATATTTCTCCTTCAAGGAAACATTTGATTTTGTCGTTTGAATGTACGATTATTAAGAATATTGTTTCCATCGTCGTTCTCTAAATCATTGGCTTAATATTATAGATGATTTGAAGCTTGATCAGATTTTATAGCCTTGAAGATAGACTTCAGAGTCTAAAGAATATGAGGTTTGAATTTATTAGAGTAGTTTTATATTGTCTTTTCAGAAGCATTGACTGGGTTATCTAGAGTTGACTTTTAGTTAAGCACTTATTTGTATTATAACCTTGGTTCAGAATCTAATGGTGTCCAGAGTTTAGAGTTTGATGAAGTCCAAAGTCCAAAGTCTCTATATCCAAAGTCCAGAGTCTGATGATGTCCAGAGTCTCTTTATCAGAGTCTAGAGTTTGATGATGTCCAGAGTCTTTTTATTAGAGCCCAGAGTCTGCCTTATTCAGAGCTTGTTTTGTCTATATTTGTTCAGTGTATGGCTTGTTCATAGTCTGCTTTATTCAACATCTAACTTGTTCAGAGTCTGCTTTATCCAGCAACGGGCTTGTTTAGATTTAGCTTTATTCAACATTTGGCTTGTTTAGATTCTGAACACTTAGCAAACTATTAGAGTACAAAATTGTTCTTTATATTTTATTATCACCAAAACTCAAGGGCTGTATATGTAGAACCAAACCTGTTTCAATATGCATGTCTAAGGTGGTATGTCTAGTAGTGTCTTCTCATACTCTTTATGTTAATGATACTATGCCCTTCATTAGAGGTAATCACCACAGTAAAATTGACAAATTTCGACGGTTCATTTTGGCAGATTACGACCTTTAGAACTGCTGCAATTTGGATGTTACATCGGTTGCATCTCCGTCTTAGAAACGTGCGTCGTGAGGCTGTATTACGACGATTATCAAAACTGTCACACCAACCGTCATTCTCTTTCACGACAGTTAGGGAACTGACGTAACCTGAATATTGTGATGGTTAAATACCATCATAAAATTTCATTATGATTTTTGTTTTCATTGTTGATTGTGACGGTAATTGTGGCAGTTTGAACCGTCGAAAATAGAAAATATTTTAAATAAAAAATTCTACCCTAATTTTTTAGCATTATTATAAAAAAAACTATAAATCTATTCTAACTCTATAGAAATTTACTTGATTTTCTACACCAAAACTTGATATCTTCCATGACTCAAACACAATAACGCTTGTCTAGAAACTTGTATTCTCTATTTGCGGAAAAAAAATCCCATATGTAGACAACTTATGTAATAAATATAACATTCATTCAACTCACTAAAATAATGTAATAAATATAAAATAAATACTATGCAAAGCACTTCTGACAATTTATCATTCAAATACTTACGGTAGGCACATCATAAATCATTATTCAAAACAAATTGACATTAACTTCAAGGACGTGTATTATACTTGGAATGACTTTGCTTGTGGCACTTTTTGAGGATGCTGGAAATGCACCATGATTATAGAATTGCGACCATTCAACTTGTAAAAGGCAATATATTGGATAAGGATTCTTACGATGGTATCTTAAAACCAAGACAAGAAAGCTCTAGGGGTCATAATATTGCAAATGGAGTTCCTTTTCGGTTTCCCAACAATTAATCAGTACAAATAATATTATCATTATCATATTGAAGCCAATATCAAAATATATCAGGATGCAAATCCAAATATAGATTAAAAATAAAACAAATCACATGCTAATGGCACAATTAAGACACCTGCCTCTTTTCCATCCCTCAACAACAAGAGAAGTTACTTGATCATACAAATTTGTAAATTTGTCTTCATCAAAACAACTCCTTGAGAAGCTTGTCTTCACAATCTTCCTCTTTTTTATGATGACAATTTTTTGAAAATTTGATGCAATTTGCTTTCTCTAACAATGAAGCTCCCCCTTGATCAATGCTCCTATTTGATCCATGTTTAAGAGAATTTGAAAGAATATATGCTTATTGCAATTTGTTAGAGATATACACATACAACAACATAGCATCTTCTCCTCCTTTGTCTTTAACAAAAAGGATGGGAAAAGACTTGACAATTTAATCATACAAGTTGCATGTACCAATAGAACAAATAACATACTTTATAACGAGAATATAGTGTCATACCCTAATTTTTTAACCCTAAGATTCCACCTCATTTTCATCACTTGCATAACATAAAGATTTTCATTTCTATGTCTTTTATATATTACTAATCTCATTGAAAATACAAAAATATGTGTCTTGCTTTATTTTGTTTACAAGTTAGGGTTTTTGGCACCAAGGAGCTCAAGAAGTTGATCAGTCAAGAATTTGTGTGGTCCTCAACATCCCAAGTTCCTAATTCATTTCAACATGATCAAAAGTTTCCTATAATTCATAATCAAGTGAAAGATTACATCAATGCAATTTCATCAAGCTCAAACTCATCTGGTACACCAAATTAGGGTTTTGGTCATAGTCAGCTCAGGGTTGACTTTTTGATCAAAGCATGATCTCATCCATCAAGACATAATTCAAAGGCCTAAAGTACATCATTTTAGTCCATTCATATGTTTGAATTAGTTCAAATAAGCTTGATTTATTGATAATTGAAGAATTCTAGTTCATTGAGAAACGTCAACTATTAATCAAAGTCAAAGTTTGACTTTTGAGATTTTTGGTCAATTATGGACTTCACATGTCAAGGATCATGAAAATATGAAAGATGATTAAGTTTGATCATGATTAAATCAAAAAATCATTCAAAGATGTAAAATTGTCAAATTAGGATTTCTTGAATTTTTCTAAGTACAAATTTGCATGATCAAGTGACCTACTTTTCAAAGTTGTAACTTTTTCCTCAAGCATCCAATGGAATCACTTGAGAGCTACTTTAAAAGATGGCATTTGATTCTACAAGTTGATGAAAATTACAAGTCAAAAGCTTTTTTGAAGTGGAAGTTATTGATGTTCAAAGTTGGAGTTTCAAGTTGTTTGAAAATCCAAGACACTTAGAAATTTTTCTAAGTTTTTCACCTTGTCAAGTGCATGATGTTGTGACCACTTTGTGATCAATTCAAGCAACCATTTTTCTAAGTTTTTCACCTTGTCAAGTGCATGACGTTGTGACCACTTTGTGATCAATTCAAGCAACCATTTTTCATTCCCAAAGGATGTACTCAAAGATGGCATTACATACTTCAATATTGTTGAAGAATTGGATCAAAAGCTCGTGAGAATTGAAAGTTATGAAGTGTCAAAGTTGAGATTTCAAAGTTGTTAAAATTGCCAAAATACCCAGAATTTTTCTAATTGTCAAACAGCTGAAAGTTTCAATTTTGATGGTCAATTTTGTCCATGATGCAAGTTGATTTTCTTCAGGTGATCAACATCAAAGTTGTAGTATTTTATGTCTTATGTCCAATGGTACTAAGAGCATAAATTTATTTTGCATGAGCATGAAGTTTTGAAAGAGGGAAGTAGCCATGTTAGAGCTGATTGTCCAAACCATAATTTTTCTAAGTTATAGGACAATTTTGGTGACACGAATTGGAGACACCTTTTGGGCACTTTTCAAGCCTTTTTCCAAGATGCTATCAACATGAAACTTGTAGTATCACACAATATCTTCACCTTGGTACCAAATTTCTACAGGATTGATCTTAATACAATGGAAGAAAAAATGGTTCAATAGACCATCTTAAATTGCATTATGGACAATCTTTGAAAAATGCTTTTGGCCATAACTTGTTCCATAAGTCAAGAGGATTTGATCTGCATGCTAGAGGTAACTTGTACAACCAAAAGAATAGTTCAAGCATGTCAACTTGAGGGTTGCACCAAGAGCAAAAGGTTATGTGTACTTTCACCAACTTTATGGAAAAGTTTGTTTATCCATTGAACTATGCTTATGTTTTGTCCAATCTTGTTTGCTCATCAAAATTCCATCAACTACTTAAGCCAACCTCATTGTACAACAAATACATAGAAAAAACATTAGCAACATCCATCTTCAAGCAAGAAAAAGCATAAGAATCATTCTTGAGCATTTTGTCACATTTTTACTCCATCTTGATCTCCAAACACTCCAACCATCATACATTCCATTCATAATCCATTCCACACATCACAAATGAACTTCTGAAACACTTAAAACTTCACCCTTCCATCAAGAACCAGAATCAAAATTTTCAAAACTCCATTTTTTCTCACAAGCCAAAACTTTAAATCTCCTTGTTCTTCCATTTTTTCTACTTTTCCAACATAAACACATTTCATACACATCATAGGAACTTTTGTATGCATTGAACACTCATTGAAACACCTCTAACTCCATAATCACTTTTCATTTTTATCACTTGCAAGTGGATTTAGGCAGAACAATTTGGAAAGTTTCAAGACAAAGTAAATACACCATAATACTCATGGAGGTTCAAGGAAGCTAAAGGGATTAAAATTTCTTATCTGAAAGTGCTCTAGAAGGTGCAACGGACACACTCTGTTAGGTAAAATTTCCGGTTACCATTATAGTTACCATTATACCTGCCTTATACATTCAAGTTACCATTATACTTGCCTTAACATGTTGGTTGAAAGCCTCATGAAAATGGGCATTGGTTGATTGTGTATGGAATTTGATTTTAGTTTGAAATTTTAGGTTTTATCTGGTTTTGCTTAAACTTCATGAGTTTGAGATAAAATAAATCAAATCTAATGGTATATTTGAAATCCTTGTGAAATTCTTATCAGGATGCTATACCCATATTCCTTTGGTTCAAAAATAGAAAAAATGCATTTTTTGGAAATTTGAAATTACAATAACGATAACACGGGGAAGAAGATGAAGTTTTGTCGTGTTTGTTTTATTTTTAAATATTTTTTTAATATATTATTTGTTGGTTGCGCATATTGAATGACAAGGTAGCCTTGACCTAGTGGTCGTGATGTTGGTCTAGCATGTTATGTAGGTAGAGAGGGTCTTAGGTTCAATCCTCCTCCAGACCTTTTTGTTTTTTTTTCACATTTTCTTCCTTTTTTTTTCCTTCTTCCTTCACTTCTTTTTCTCTTTTTATTTATTTTTAAATTTTTTTCAATTTTTCTTTCTTTGTTCCAAATTTACTTTTTATTTTTAAAAACTTTCATCTTTATTTTTTTTAATACCTTTAAAAATACCCAAAAAAATATTTAATTATTTATTTCTAGTATGTATTTACACTAAAAATTAGAAATATTAATTATTTTTTTATTTTAATTTAAACTTTAAAAACTAAAAAAAAAATATTTCTATTCTTATTTATTTTTATTTCCCATATATAAAAAAGGTCAAAATATTTATCCCTTTTTATTTATTTATTAGGTTTCTTATTCATTTATTTATAAACATGCCTTTGATTTTTATTTTTATTTTAAAATACTTTGTTGAATATGATGGTCGGTTATGATATTCATACTTGCTTAAATAGTCTAGGACTTTGTTTATTACATTGTTGACCTAAAACCTTTGAGGAATCCATGTTCTTGTGTCTTGTTCATGTGTTAATGTTGTCTTGTATAAATATTGATGACACATACCATGTTTGTGCTTAAAAATCATGTTGATATTGTGTATCATGTTTCCTACACTTAGCTTTGTTGTTGAATATGATATATGTTTGTGTATTCATGTTCATCTTATCCTATTATTGTCTAATTCAATGGGAGAGACTTCTTGTTGACTTCGTCTCATTTGCACATGCATTCTTGTTCTCTTTTGTATCTCTCCCTATTGCATGATCCTTACCCCTTAGTTTGTTATCCTTAGCATGTTTATCCTTAGGCTAATTCACCCTTAGATGGTTCAATCATTTAGTTTCCCTTCTTTTCAAACTTAAACCTTTTTCAATAGAAACCTTGACCTTAAGTAATTGATTTTCCAAAATATTTTCTCAATAAATGCTTCAAGACATCTTAAGCATATTCAAACTTTTTTATAAGACTAAAAGACACTAACCTTATTCTAAACTTTGCCACTTAGATTTTTAATTTAAAACCTTTTCTCAAAAGAAGATTAAACATTAGTCATCCCTAGTTGGGATATAAATCTCATACCTCATGACATTGTTGAGAAAGATGTTGATTCTTTTCCACTTGGGAGAGGTATGTGGCATACTTGTTGATTATACATCCAAGTTGGATCCATTCTCTTAATGTGAAGCAAAGTTCCATCTTCCACATATTTGTGGTGGATTAGTTGAGTATTCTCCATAAGATGACAACTTCTCTCTTCTTTATTAAAATCCATTGTAACAAACCCCTTTCAATTTATACCCCAAACTACAAGGTTTTGATCCTTTATTGGTACGTAGGCACTAGACTTTATGTTTTGCCAAACACAAAAATAATAAAAAAAACATTTATCTTCTCATCTCCTCAATCATTTTAGAAAACAAATCTAACCTAATACAAATACAACAAGAGGTTCCTATAGGATACTATAGATACGTAGGGTGTTAATATCTTTCCTTAGTATAACCAACCCCCGTACCTTAGATCTCTTTATTGCTTTGTTTTTACATTGCATGTTTATGGGTTATTCTTTCTTTTCCTCTTCCCTTGGATAAATCAAAGATCAGTGGTGATATCTTATGATTTATGAAGTCGAGTTAACTCAATAGATATGGTCTCTGATTCTCACTACGACAGAAATGGTGACTCTGTTGGGGATAATCTCTCAAGAGGGTTACAACTATATTGTTACTATTTATATTGTTATTATTTGTTTGTTGTTTATTAGTTTACTTTTCTGTGGGTGTTTTGTGAAGGTGAGAAAATACTTAGAAGGGGGGGTTGAATAAGTATGAAGATAAAAACTTAGAAATAAAAACTCAAGTATTTTTATCCTGGTTCGTTGAACTCAACTACTCCAGTCCACCCTTCCTAGAGTGATTTGCCTTTCTCAAACAAGGACTTAATCCACTATTTAATCAACTGATTACAATAGTAAGCACTAAGAACAATTGTTCAAAGTCTTCTCAAGAACTATTGATCCTAACTGGATCTTCTTAAGGTTTTCTTACAATCAAATGTAATGATAAATACAAGTGTTTAAATTGCTTCTAATAAAGCTTTATCACAACTGTGATTTTTCACTTAATATTAAGAACAAAGAAATTAATTCTAGAAAGAATGTGAAAAGTATGAGAGCTTTGAATATTGATTTCTTTTCAGGTAAAACGTCAACTGAAGAAGATGGGTGAAGACTTGCTTGTATAGGCAGCTTGATCCAAGAGAACTTCACGTTGAGAAGAGTGTACCAAAAGGTCTGAGCCTTTTTGTCTTCATATCAAGTGACCTTTCCTAGAAGAAGAAAGCACAGAGAAATCCTTTTTGTCTGTGTTCTTGTGTCTAGCATAAATAAGGAAAGAGTCGTTTGGATTATTCCAACGGACATAATCTTTGAATTCTTCTTCATCAATTTTCAGCAAGAACCATCAGAGTCTAATTTGATTAGAGCCTTCTGATGTTGATCAGAGTTTTGCTGAATCAGAGTCTTTACAGCAGGTGTGCTTTTAGCGTGTATAAGTTCAGAGCATATTTGAGTCAGATCCTCAGTACTGACAGCTTTAGTACTTTCAGAATCTTCTGTAGTGACTATGCTTGAAAACTCTTCATACATAATTCTTCTTTGGTTCAGATGCTTCTGACTTGCTTCAGATTTTTCTGGAGCTTCTGCTTCAGATCCTTCTGGAGCTTCTGCTTTAGGATCTTCTGTTGACAGCATTCAGAATCTTCTAATGGATGCATCTGGCGCTTCAGAGTCTAGCATATTTCTTATGTTCAGTTCTGATTTGCTTCTGGAGTGATAATTACTTTAATATCTGCAGCAAACACTCTCAAGCAAATTTTAGAGTATATAATTCTTAATTACAAAATTTTATAATAGTTATCATCAAAACATAGAGATATTATTAAGAACCAATCTGTGTTCTAACAATCTCCCCCTTTTTGATGATGACAAAAACATCAGAAATTTTGTTTAATTGAAAATAGAATAATTATAACTCCCCCTGAGATGATGAATCTCCCCCTGAATTAAATATAAATAAGGAATAGAAACTTCCCTTTTGTCTTGAGTATTTTTCTGAGTTAGAGCTTGATTGTTCTTTAACATTTGAGAGTCAGAGTGTCTTGCATATTTCAGAGTCACAGTCTGATAATTGTCAAAATGATCTGATAGTCTCAGAGTTTCTTTTACATAGTCTACTTATCAAATGTTCTGAAATACTTAGAATTTTTGTTAGATAAAATTAATATGTCTGAAGTTTCATTCTTGTGAAGTTTAATTAAACAGTTCAGATCTATATTTTCTCCCCCCTTTTTTGTCATAAGCAAAAAGTAATAACTTTGAAAAGACAAATAAAAGGTAATAGAAAATGAGATAAATCATATGGAGAAAAACTTTGAAACATTCATTCATTCATAGCAAGAGTACACACATCAGAAGATATTCAAATACAGATGCAAAACATTTAATGCAAACAACAGAAGAAAAAATAAATAAACTAAGAGTGTTTTGACAAAAGCATCTTCAACAGATCCGTGATCTCAGAAGAAGACTGTTCTTGTTTTGACATCCACTTAGCCATTGTTTCATTCTTCTGATCCTGTTGGGACATCCACTGAGTCATGTCTTTAGACGTCTTATCTTGTTTAGCCATCCATGACTTGATTTCTGATTGACCAGCTTCTAGAACTGCAATCTTATCTTCAAGATCTGGATGTTCTTTCTTAATCTCAGATGAAGAAGGTGGAACAGTTTCTGAAGCCTGAACAAAGTCAATTTCCATAGGGGCTTTGGAGCTAGGAGCAGTAGAGCCAGAAGGATGTTCTATCAGAGTCATGGCTAGAGGGTTGTCTTTAGATGCAGATTCAGTATTCTCTTCTGACGATGAAGGAGCATCTGTAAGAAGCAGTGATCCAGATCTCTTAACAGTCCAGAACAGACTTCTAGCAGCTTCAGCAAATCTGAGCTTCGCATCATCAGAACATACGTTCTTCAGATTTGATGCTACAGTGTTGAATCTGTTTATGAAGCCATTCCAAATGACATCAGATTCCTTTGCATCCATTGTTGCTGAACATTTCCTCTGTACAGAACCTAAATACATCTGTATTTCTTGCAAAAAACATGTAAATAAATGATCAACATTTAGTCTAGGTCTGGGTTGTAACAGAGTTTCCAAGGTTATTGGTTTGGGTTGGGGAGTAGGTGGAAATATGGATTTATGAATGGAGATCAGAGGAGGAGGGTAGTGGGGTATGAATGGAATTTCAGAGGATTTGACAGGTTTGGATCTGTTTAAAGCATTCATCAGATTTGGTTTTGCTTTAGTTTGATAGGAAACCATATCAAATGGTTTATCAGAGTAAGGTTTGAAAGCAGATTTAACAGGTGTATCAGGAATAGCAGGTTTATCAGATGAAACAAGTATATCAGATTTAGTAGATATAGCAGAGTATGGTTTTGGATCTGATGAAGATATTGCTGACATTGTTTTAATATAGGATTGAAGTATAGATGGTAGAATGATGGTAAGTTTGGGTTTGAGAGGAGTGATGGTTTCAGATGGTTCAAATCTGTCATAGAAATCTTTTATTTTTAAACCATGGGGAAGTTTGTGAAGGTGTGATGAAAACAGTTTAAGAGAAGCAGAGGGTACACACTCAGATGTGCTTGACTTGGGTGTAGGATTGGGAATGATGATTTCAGAAGATGGTTTAGGTGTTGGAATAGGATTTGGAATAAGAACTTCAGAATCAACAGGTGGTTCTGGTTGGTTTACTTCAGAAGTTCTGTGAGAGGGGGATACCAGAAAATCTGGGTGTATATCAGATTCTGATGAATTTGATGATGTGGTTGGTGTGCAAGAGGTAGAGGACACTTGAAAGACAGTTTTGAGAGCTGTAACATTTAGAACCTCTGTCTCAGGGATATTGGTTCCAGATGGGTTGGTTGATTCTGAAAGATTTTCAGAAGGTTTTGATGGGGGTTCAGATGTAGGTGGTTCTGATGTGGGTAGATCAGATGTAACTTTTATTGGTTCAGAGGTAACTGGAACAAATGCAATGGGTTCAGATGTGTTTGATGGTGGTTTTCTGGTTGTTTTTCTTGTTGTTGTGTTTGTGGTTCAGATTGTTTTTCTTGGGGTTGTTGTTGTTGTTGTTCAGATGGTTTTTCTTTTTGTTGTGGTTGTTGTTCTGATTGTGGTTGTTGTGGTGCAGATTGTTTTGTTGGTATTTCTGGTTGTGAAGTCTGATTTTGTGGTTTTGTTGTTGTTGGTTTTGGTACAGATGATTGTGTAGTAGAAGGTTTTATAGGTGAGATGGAAGCAGAATTAGATGATTTTTGTGGGGATGGAACAGATGTATGAGGTGGAGCAGTAACAAATTGTTTCTGAGTAGAAGGTGGTGTAGGGATAGACTTAAATGTTGAATCATTTACTACAGTATTATTTACAGAAGATACAGAAGGTTTGGTACCTTTAATCTTGATACGTTTTGCAGGAACAGAAGGAGTGTCTCCAGATGCTTTCCTCTTGATCAGCTTCTGAGGCTTCTCAGTAACTTTGGGCTTCTTCTGAACAGGTGCAGCTTCTGCTTCTGATTGACTTCTTTTTCTTGGGATCTCTTCTCCTACAGTAGGCAATGGTTCCCTTGCTCTCTTCAGAATATCTGCAGGAATGAGCGTTCCATCTGCCTTGCAAGCATCGATATAATTCACTATAATCTCTCTTGGTTCTTCAGCAAAGAACAGAGGGTAGTCATCTACTGGGATTCTCTTCTGACTGAGTTCAGTGATATTCAGCTTCTTGGATGTTGTTGTGAGTTCTTCTACTATTTTTAGTCTCTGAAGACTCTTTGCATTAAGAGGTTTTCCAAGAATAAATTCAAGTTCATCTGTGACGCCAGCAGCATATAGAGCAGTCACCAATCCATTTTCTGTCAGAAAATCTGAGATTAACCTTCCAAAGGGAATCCAAGTTCTGATCTTCTGACCTTTTTCTTTCACAGATTCTCTGGAGGCATTTATATGATTCCATAAGTGCATAAACAAAATGTAGGGAAGATCTACCTTGCTGCTCTGACTTAAGCAATACATAAAGTAGAACTGTTCATTGTTTACATAGTCTGGAGAATTTGTAGACTTTCTGTGATGAATGCATCCCATGAAAATCTTTGCCCATATCTTGTAGTCAGGCTTCAGATCTTTGAACTTATTAGAGGCTTGTCCAGCAGTCATCACTTCCTCATATACTTCATCCATATCTACACGCCCAGCTGGCAGATGAGATACTCCATCTGTTTCCTCATATCCAATGAGTTTCCTGATCAGATCTTTTGTGATGATTATCTCTTTACCCAGAACAGAAGATAAAATGAACTTAGGGTATACAGCAGCATGGATCCAGAATTCTTTCACTAGAAGGGGGTAAACTGGTCCAAAAAGTCTATCAAAGTATTTCACCCATCCTTGAGCATCAATTATGGAGCGAAACTCAAACCCATTCTCAGCTAGTGAATCAAATTCCACCATTGATTCACAGAGAACTTCCAGTTTGTCAACAGGTGTCAACAAGGTTCTCTTTGGTGTCGTATATGGAGTCACACCCATATTTGCATAAGTAATTGCAGCCATGGTTGATTGAAACTGAGCAGCAGTGGATGATGAAGTTGCCATTGAAGATAAGTTTGTCAAACGCTTAGGGTTTTTGTGAAGAGAGAAAAGGAGACAGAAATGCATAAACGATTGAGATGTGAAAAGTGTGAAAGTGGTGAGAAGTGTGATATTTATAGTAAACACTTAGGCATACAAACAGTCAGATAATTGCACGTTCACACATATCATTTAATGAAAAAGAATAAAAATCATTTCAAGCATTTATTGATTCTGACAAATTGGGGGAAAAATCAAGATTTTCACTATTCAAACTTCACCTCAAACGTCTCTTCAGTAGTGTGCATGCCACCTTTGCAGATTCAGAGTGACACATGTTTGCTTGCATGTGCTACTGAATTCTCTTGAGAAATGAAACGTTAACCAACATTCAGATCCTCTGAGTATTGTTAGTTCAGAGTTTCACACAAAAAATAATTAAAGGAAATGAATAAGTAATCAGAAGAAATACTTCAGAACATTAAACATTTTTGCATCTGTAAAATTTGCTTCTGACAGATATTATTCTGGACATAAATCCATACCAATATTTTTCAGAATTTATCTTCAACAAGGGGTTCTGTGAAAATATCTGCCCATTGATGATCTGTATCAACAAAGGCTAAATTTATAATTCCCTTCTGAACATAGTCTCTGATGAAATGATGCTTAATTTCTATATGTTTTGCCTTAGAGTGTAAAATGGGGTTTTTAGACAAACATATAGCAGAAGTATTATCACAGAATTTAGAAATGTTACTTTCAAATATTTGATAATCTTCTAGCTGACTTTTCATCCAGAGCATCTGCGTGCTACATCCAGCAGCAGCAATATATTCTGCCTCTGTGGTTGATAGTGCAATTGTGGGTTGCTTCTTGCTGTACCAAGAGATTAGATTTCTTCCTAGAAATTGACAACTTCCAGAAGTACTTTTTCTTTCCACTCTGTCTCCAGCGTAGTCAGCATCACAAAATCCAACTAATTTGAAATCATCAGATTTTCTATAACACAAACCCACATTAGAAGTACCTTTCAGATACCTTAGAATCCTCTTGATAGCTGTCAAATGTGATTTTCTAGGATCTGATTGGAATCTAACACACAAGCATACACTGAACAATATGTCAGGTCTAGAAGCAGTTAAGTAAAGAAGAGATCATATCATACCTCTGTAGAGTTTCTGATCTACTTTCTTACTTACCTCTTCCTTGCCTAGTGAACTAGTTGGGTGCATGGGTGTCTTTGCCAGCTTACTATCAGTCATGTTAAATTTCTTCATAAGTTCTTTAACATATTTGGTCTGATGTATGTAAGTGCACTCTGGAGTTTGGTTGACTTGAATTCCCAGAAAGAATCTCAATTCTCCCATCATGCTCATTTCAAATTCTGTCTGCATACATTGAGCAAACTCTTTTCTCAGCATAGTATTGGTAGATCCAAATATGATATCATCCACATATATTTGGCAAATTAGAAGATCTTTCTTAAATGATTTACAAAAGAGTGTTGTGTCCACTTTGCCTCTGATGAAAATTTTCTCCAGAAGAAAATTGCTCAATCTCTCATACCAAGCTCTGGGAGCTTGTTTTAAACCATACAAAGATTTCTTTAATTTGAAAACATGATCTGGAAATTTTTCACTCTCAAAACCAGGAGGCTGGTGGACATAAACTTCTTCTTCTATAATACCATTTAGAAAAGGCACTTTTAACATCCATCTAATACAGAGTGATGTTATTTTGTGCAACAAATGAAATAAGAAGGCGTATGGATTCTAACCTTGCCACTGGAGCATAAGTTTCAGTATAATCAATACCTTCTTGTTGACTGTACCCTTGAGCAACAAGCCTTGCCTTATTTCTTTCAACTTCTCCTTTCTCATTAAGTTTATTTCTGAAGACCCATTTAGTTCCAACTATATTGAATCATTTTGATCTTTGAACTAAATCCCAGACATCATTTCTGGTGAATTGATTTAACTCTTCTTGCATGGCAATAATCCAATCATTGTCTTGTAGAGCTTCATCTACAGAAGTTGGTTCAATTACTGACACCAGTCCAAATAATGATGCTTTAGATGATCTAAGAAAGGATCTTGTTCTGATAGGATCATCCTTCTTTCCAATAATAACATTCTCTGGATGAGAAGCTTTGATTCTAGAAGATGGTCCTCTAACAGTTGATTCTTCAGAAATGTTTAAATTGTTCATCTGAGAAGTCAAAGGAATTGCATCTGGCGTTGCTTCTGGTTCCTTCACTTGAGCTTTGTCTGCCTTTGAGCCTTCAGAGTCTGTGAAAACTACTTCTCTATCTGCAAAGTTTTCAGACTGCTTTGGCTTTTTAATGCCAAGCTTATCATCAAATCTAACATGAATAGATTCTTCCACAATCTGTGTCTCAGTGTTGTATACTCTGTAGACTTTAGAGCGTTTAGAATATCCAAGCATGAAACACTTCTGTGCTTTGGAATCAAACTTGTTCAGATTTTCTTTAGTATTTAACATATAGCAAATACATCCAAAAGGATGAAAATATGAAATGTTGGGCTTTCTGTTCTTCCACAGTTCATATGGAGTCTTCTCCAGAAGAGGTCTTACAGACACTCTGTTCTGAATGTAACAGGCTGAGTTGATTGCTTCTGCCCAAAAGTGTTTTGCCAGATTAGTCTCATTGATCATGGTTCTGGCCATTTCTTGCAGAGTTCTGTTTTTCCTCTCTACAACTCCATTTTGTTGTGGAGTTCTAGGACAGGAAAAATCATGAGCAATGCCATTTTCATTAAAATATTTTTCAAAATATTTATTTTCAAATTCACCACCATGATCACTTCTGATTTTTATAATTTTGAAATCTTTTTCATTCTGGACTTGTTTACAGAAGTCAAAGAACACAGAATGTGACTCATCCTTGTGTTTTAAGAACTTTACCCATGTCCATCTACTATAGTCATCAATAATGACTAATCCATACTTCTTGCCTCTGATGGATGCAGTTTTCACTGGTCCAAACAGATCAATATGAAGTAATTCTAGTGGTCTGGAAGTAGAAACAACATTTTTTGATTTAAAAGATGATTTTGAAAACTTCCCTTTTTGGCATGCTTCACAAAGAGCATCTGAGGTGAACTTCAGATTAGGAAGTCCTCTGACAAGATTAAGTTTATTAATCTGAGATATACGTCTCATATTAATATGCCTCAATCTTCTGTGCCAGACCCATTCCTCTTCATTAACAAACAAGAGGCATTTAACATTCTGAACCTTAAGTTCTGAAAGATTTATTTTATAAATGTTGTTTTTCCTCTTTCCACTAAATAGGATAGAGTCATCCTTTTGACTAATAGCTTTACAACATTTTTTTATTAAAGGTAATATCATAACCATTGTCACTTAATTGACTTATGGACAATAAGTTATGCTTTAACCCTTCAACAAGTAAAACATTAGTAATAGAGGGAAGTTTACCATTTCCAATGGTTCCAGATCCAATGATCTCGCCCTTCTGATTCCCTCCAAATTTCACATCACCTTCAGATCTAAGCTCCAGACTTTGGAACATAGACCTTTCTCCTGTCATGTGTCGCGAGCATCCAGAGTCCAGGTACCATGATTGGCGTCCTGACCTTGCTGCTAAGAACATCTGCAACAGGAATTATTTTACTTTTAGGTACCCAGATCTTCTTGGGTCCTTTAAGGTTAGTTGTTCTGAAGGTTTGCCTAAACTTCTATTTTTCAACATAAGGTTTATTCTGACTAGCCTTAGATTTAAACACATGAATATTCTTTTCAGAATGTGTTTGTTCAATATCATTCAAGTGACCAAATTTAAAGTGGGAATATAAAGAAGTTTTCTTGATGATAATTTTATCAACAGGTTTTGGATTTAAATCCTTTCCAAAGGAAGATTTATATCCAATTCCTTTTTTGTTATTTCTGCTAACTCCATAGATCATAGAAGCTATTTTTCTTCTGTCTATGCTTTTAGCAAGAAACTTCTGAAAGCTATAATCATATTTTTCAAAAATATTTTTGCATTCAGATTCCGTTTCAGAATCAGAGTTTTGTTGAGCTAATTCAGAATCATTTTTCAATTTTAAGTTCTTTTCATTTAGCTCAGCTAATTCTGATTTTAGAATATTATTCTCAGATACAAGATTGCTTTGACGCTTCTTGTATTTGAGCTTAATATTGTTATAGCTTTTCAGAACTTCTGATAACACTTTGATAAGTTCTTCTTTAGTGAGTTTAGCCATTACCTCTTCAGATTCAGAGTCAGATTCAAATCCTGAAGTTCCTTCCTCCTGATCTTCTATGTCTGCCATCAAAGCTACATTGGCACATTCCTCTTTTGACTCAGATTCAGATTCAGATGTATCTGAATCATCCCAGGTGGCCATTAGAACCTTTTTCTTCTTATCATATTTTCTTTTAGGTTTGTCTTTCAGCACCTTTGGACATTCATTTTTGTAATGTCCAGGTTCCTTACATTCATAACAGACAATCTCCTTTTTGCCAGATCTTCTGTGTCCAGAAGATTCTTTTCTTTGGTCAGGCTTCCTGAAGTTTCTGAACTTTTTTCCTTTATGCTTCCAGAGTTTGTTTATTCTTCTATGCAACATGGATAGTTCATCTTCATCTTCAGATGAGGATTCTTCAGAGCTTTCCTCTATTACCTGCAATGCTTTAGCAGATTTATTAGATTTTAAAGCAATTGATTTACCTTTCTTTTGAGGTTCATCTTCCTCAAGTTCAATTTCATGACTTCTTAGTGTACTGATTAGTTCCTCCAAGGAGATCTTGTTCAAATCTTTTGCCATTTTCAGCGCAGTCACCATAGGTCTCTATCTGGTAGGTAAGCTTCTGATGATCTTTTTTACATGATCAGCAGTAGAGTATCCTTTATCCAGAACCTTTAGTCCAGCTGTAAGTATTTGAAATATGGAGAACATAGCTTCAACAGATTCAGAGTCTTCCATCTTGAAGGCTTCATACTTCTGGATTAGAGCCAGAGCCTTTGTTTCCTTGACTTGAGAGTTTCCCTCATGAGTCATCTTTAAGGACTCAAACATGTCAAATGCAGTTTCTCTATTTGTGATCTTTTCATACTCAGTGTGAGATATTGCATTTAACAATATTGTTCTGGCCTTGTGGTGATTTCTAAATTCTTTCTTTTGAGCATCTGTCATAGATTTTCTGTCTACTTTCTTGCCATTCCCATCAGTGGGATGAACATATCCATCTATGACCAGATCCCATAAATCAGCATCATATCCAAGGAAAAAACTTTCAATCCTGTATTTCCAATAATCAAATTTCTCCCCATCAAACATAAGGGGTTTGGTGCTGATTCTGTCCCTTTCTTCATATTTGTTGTTAATGTTAGACATTGTATTATCAGCCACAGTAACAACCAAATATATATCAAAGTTTTTCTCACTGGATCTTTACTGTCACTATGAAGTGGTAGCACACACAGAACCGGAGCTCTGATGCCAACTGAAGGTGAGGAAATACTTAGAAGGGGGGGTTGAATAAGTATGAAGATAAAAACTTAGAAATAAAAACTCAAGTATTTTTATCCTGGTTCGTTGAACTCAACTACTCCAGTCCACCCTTCCTAGAGTGATTTGCCTTTCTCAAACAAGGACTTAATCCACTATTTAATCAACTGATTACAATAGTAAGCACTAAGAACAACTGTTCAAAGTCTTCTCAAGAACTACTGATCCTAACTGGATCTTCTTAAGATTTTCTTACAATCAAATGTAATGACAAATACAAGTGTTTAAATTGTTTCTAATAAAGCTTTATCACAACTGCGATTTTTCACTTAATATTAAGAACAAAGAAATTAATTCTAGAAAGAATGTGAAAAGTATGAGAGCTTTGAATATTGATTTCTTTTCAGGTAAAACGTCAACTGAAGAAGATGGGTGAAGACTTGCTTTTATAGGCAGCTTGATCCAAGAGAACTTCATGTTGAGAAGAGTGTACCAAAAGGTCTGAGCCTTTTTGTCTTCACATCAAGTGACCTTTCCTAGATGAAGAAAGCACAGAGAAATCCTTTTTGTCTGTGTTCTTGTGTCTAGCATAAATAAGGAAAGAGTCGTTTGGATTATTCCAACGGACATAATCTTTGAATTCTTCTTCATCAATTTTCAGCAAGAACCATCAGAGTCTAATTTGATCAGAGCCTTCTGATGTTGATAAGAGTTTTGCTGAATCAGAGTCTTTGCAGCAGGTGTGCTTTTAGCGTGTATAAGTTCAGAGCATATTTGAGTTAGATCCTCAGTACTGGCAGCTTTAGTACTTTCAGAATCTTCTGTAGTGACTATGCTTGAAAACTCTTCATACAAAATTCTTCTTTGGTTCAGATGCTTCTGACTTGCTTCAGATTTTTCTGTAGCTTCTGCTTCAGATCCTTCTGGAGCTTCTGCTTCAGGATCTTCTGTTGACAGCATTCAGAATCTTCTAATGGATGCATCTGGCGCTTCAGAGTCTAGCATATTTCTTATGTTCAGTTATGATTTGCTTCTGGAGTGATAATTACTTTAATATCTGCAGCAAACACTCTCAAGCAAATTTTAGAGTATATAATTCTTAATTACAAAATTTCATAATAGTTATCATCAAAATATAGAGATATTATTAAGAACCAATCTGTGTTCTAACATTTTGGTGGTCCATATGAGAGGTGAGATAACTTCTAACTCGGACTTGAGAATATAAATAAGTTAGGAGGGTGGTATAGTCAATAAGGCTTTGAGGGAGTAATCCTGAATAAGTTGACTTGAGAATCCCCCACTCAATAGAGGCTCCTTTAAGGGTAGTATTTGTTAAACGACTAATCGTGAAAACATTTTCTACTTTCGACCTGGGAGCCCGAGAAGCTGAGGACTTTAGTATACCTTTACCCCACTCGGCCTTTTAGTACGTAGTGCAGTGGCTATGAAGGTGTAAACCTGAAATAGTTGATACGTGATACTACACTCAGACGAGATTCTCTTGAGAATATTATTGAATCCCGAGTAATCGGTGTGCTAGTAATATTCAAAAGATGGATCAATGACTTTGGGGACTTTTTAGAACCTTGTTCTACAGGTACAAAAAAATTTATTACATACATGTTGGGATGGTTAGACCCACGACTTCATACTCGTGACGTCGAACCTTTGAACCTCATATGTTTGATCTTATTTGTGTTTGTGCATTCATACATTCATGCATTCATAAGCATCATTTTTAACCAATTCTTCAAGAAACTTAGGGCTGTTCTTTGTAAACATCATAGTATTTTTTCACCATGGATTTTGGAAGGAGGAAAACACAAAAGTTCACTTTCAAGAATCCTAAATTTGAAGATCTGAGAAAGTTATGAGGTTTGGTGGCTGATCCTGAGGCTTTCAAAAACAAGTATGGTAGACTTTTATCTCTCTTGAAGCTCAACATGGTGGATGGGATTCTTGCCATATTGGTTCAGTTCTACGATTTGATGTATCATTACTTCACCTTTTAAGATTACCATCTTATGCCCACATTGGAAGAGTATTCTTGTTTGCTTGGATTACCCGTTTTAGACTATTGTACCCCCAAATTTGCTCAACCTTTTTTCTCTACTTGACTTATGTTTCATTTCTCTCTTTAGCATTTGCATTTGCATAACATTGTCTTTTGCAGGAGATCAAGGAAGTGTGCCATTCAAGAGAAGGTTATCAAGGGTTTCAAGCTCAACCATGATCCTTAGTATCCTTACCAAAAGGAGATTTTGCATCGGGTTCTTTTTGTTTTGCTACAAAAACCTTTTTCCTAGTGTCAACTCCTTTATCAATAGTTGTACTCCTATTTATCTTTTTGCAGTTACCTACATTATATCCAATGATTTTACAATGGTCACAAAAATGAGGGATGTTTTCATAAAGGACTTCAACAAAGAAGACAAAACTTTGCCTTTCCACAAGAATATTGTTCATCAATTTAGCAGTTAGATCCAAATCAACTAAGATCTTGGAAAAGTGGCCAAACGACCGGTCAAACAACCGATCAAACATAAACTTGGTGGTGGTTTCGTCCATACAAATGGGGCTACCGATAACACTAGCCATGACGTACAAAATCTTGGGTCTCCAGTATTCCTGGGAAAGTCCAGCAATTCGAATCCAAACCTGCGTAGAGGTCTGTTGCCGATCATTTGGGTTGAAATCTTTTGTCCAAGCAAACCGTTTTAACAATCCAGGGCTTAAATTCCAAGAACTGGCCGCACGAACCCTTTGAAGGTCTTCAATATTGGAATTTTTTTTCCAAAGAAACCCTTCCCTGAGGAGATGAATCCCCATTTGCCCAAAAAACTCCAGATGGAAGAAAGTTTAACCTTCAAAGCATCCACCTTTAGAAGAATCGATCCTTTTGGCCATATAATTCGACCGTGAAGGTTGTGCTTGCAAGAGGCCAGACCAACTAAGTATTCATCTTTAGAGACTGTGATTGAAATTTGATCTCCTTTAATAATAGATAAAGGGAATTTACTTATTGGGATGTCACAAATATTAATGACCGCTTGGGCAAATAATTTTTTTAAAATAGGCGGTGGAGCAAAGGACTTAGCGGATGATTTTTAAAAGAAAGAGTCCAGATAAGCCCAAGGAATAACCACCGGAGCCGCCATAAACGAAGAGGCACATGAAAGTTTAAACGGTGGAGGTCTACTTCATAAACTATATGTTTTGAATAATTCTACAAGTATTTTGAATAATTCTACGAGTATTTTTGATTTTTAAGGATCGAACCATAGCAATTCTCAATATTTTTATAGAAAAACATATTGGAAAAAATGACGCGTTTTTTCTTTTAAAAAACACTTTTATTGTATCTTTTTAATGTGTATTTTTTTAAACTACATTTATTTTGTGAGGGAGACATTATTTGTTAAACCCTACTTCCCCACAGTGCGTCGCTAAAGTGGAAGAACCACAAAACCCGAGAAATCGATTCACCGAACGAATCAATGGCGATTGAACCGGAAGAACAACGCTTAACCGAATGGCGTCTGCATCGCGGCCCTTACCTCGGTGACATTTCAGCGCTCTGTTTTCTTCACCTTCCCAATCATCCTCTTCCTCTTCTACTAGCTGGTATTGTTTTCTTCCAACCACTTTCAATAACCTATTATTCATTTGTTTTCAATCTCACTTCAACAATCTGTTACCCATTTGCTTCAAAATTTAGGGTTGGGTTCGGAGATTCTGTTGTACGAGTTGGAATTTGGAAAGATAATGAAATCGTATTCGGTTTTCGATGGAGTTCGTGTGCACGGGATTAGTTCTAGTTCGGAATGTGTAATTGCGCTGTTTGGAGAAAAGAGAGTTAAATTGTTTAGCTTCTCGTTTGAAAAAAATGGTGATACCGGGAGTCCACGGTTAAGACTGATTCATTTGTTGCCGAAATTTAGTCACTGGATTTTGGATGTTTGCTTCCTCAGGGTGAGTATTCCATTTCTGAATGAACTGTGATATTTTGACTGTGATAAGTGATAACTATTTGAATTTGAGTGATTAATCCAATTCAAATATGTGTTTAGTTACATTTGGCGGTTGATTAATTGATATAACTAGGGATATGTTTAAATTAATGGAATGGGATGGAATGGTACTGTATAATTTTATGTTCTATTGTTAGGATTAATTAAAAAAAAGATGGAATGGAGTGGAACCGGATCGGATGGAATGTATTCCATCCTATTCCATCACTTTCCATCAATTTTTGTACCCTCTGATTTGGGCAGAATGACAAAATTGTTCTGTTCGGTTATGAAATACCTAAACAATGGAATGACATTTTTTATGCCATTCCGCTCCATTTGTTTTACAATATCCAAACATAGCCTAGGTGCTGGAGAATTGCGGTTAATTAGGTTTAGTGAGTGATTAAAGAGTTACGACACTTCGTTAGATTCATACCTGCTGAACGGAATTAACTGCATATTTGAACTGGGCTAACCTTTTAAATTGTTGTTAAATTTGCGTGTCAAGATGTTATTTATGTTTTGAATAATGAATGCTTCTTTTGTTCTAACGTGTGCTTTTTAATTTTAATTTATTTCTTGCTTGTGACTTGTCACTCGATAGTAGGGCTGTTTACCATGTTCGAATGTGGAAAACCATTTTCTTGCTATAGGATGTAGCGACAATTCAGTTCAAATATGGGACATTTCTAACTCTAATACGGTTCTCAAGGTTCAATCACCAGGTTGGTTTGAATTTTACTACATGGGCTTGGTTTCATTTTTTAAAATATTATTTTATACCTAATGAGATAGTATTTGTTATTGGATAACAGTAAGGTGCCTTTTGTACTCAATGCGATTATGGGGTCACAATCTTGAAGTTCTCCGAATTGCATCCGGTACAATATTTAACGAGGTAAGAAATCTGCTGATACTTGATGTTTGTTCATTGTTAAGCTTGAAATCGTGTTGAATTTGTTTACAACATTCTGCTTCAAGTCTCGGTTAGATTATCTCCTGAATAGAGTCATTGATTTCTATAGACTAGAAAACTCATATTGCAGAAACACTTAAGCGGTTAAAGTTAATTACAGTTCTTATCTTGATGAAATATAACACAATTGCTGTTCTTCACATAATATGACACTGCATTGCTTTTCTTTTTATTTAAGTTCATGCATTAAGGATATATTTTATGCACTGTTTGTCTATATGCTTTATTGAAACTTTATCTTTAGTTTCTGTGTATATTGATTGTCTTGTAGTTACTATAGTTGACAGCTTCCTTGGAAAACTTTCTTTCTGATCTGTTGTTTAATGTGTCAACCTTCCGATTTTCTTTTAATTACTTTAAAGAGTTTGGTTCGGGCAGATTGTTGTTTGGAAAGTGGCCTCTCAACATGATAAATCTTCAGCAACTCCAGAAGACCATGAGCACCAAGGCTCCAATTGCAGCTCACGAAAAGATAATCTGTACGAGGCTGTTCACGTGTGTAAACTTGTTGGACACGAAGGTTCAATTTTCCGAATAGCATGGTCGTCTTGTGGATCTAAACTGCTATCTGTTTCTGACGACCGTAGGTGAGTTAGTTTTTCTAATCTTATTGTATCAACTATCACAAATTTATATTAGGTACAAATGACAATACATGGCATGATTATTTTTACAATGCAGCGCACGTGTCTGGACAATTCCTACTGAAAGGGAAGATTCATTGTACCATGATCCCATTGCCCTTGTCTTATTTGGACATAATGCTCGAGTTTGGGACTGCTGTATTTCTGATGATGTAAGCCATTTATTTCATGCTTATAAAAAACTTAATCTTAAAAAGAAATCTTTACTGACATTGTTTAACTCTATTAACTTTTTGTTCATTATATCATGCCGTGCTTTTCCATCTCCCAACAAAATGGGAAAATCATTAGTATATAGTATCCTATTTAATAGATATTTTATGTTTGTTAGAAAACCATATCAGGTCTTTTTAGTTAAAAACCTCTCTTTAGGTAGATCTTATAGGGAAGACTTCAGATTTTTAATGCTAACTATCTCCCTTATTGGTGCTGCTTTCATCAAAGATAATTGGCCTAGCCACTTCTTTTTTTGTTGGAATTTGTAAACTCTTCCTTTAATTATCACAGACCAATAACCGCGTAAGTTTGTGATGTGCAATAATATTTCTAAAGACACTCATGTGCTGCTAGCTTAAAATTACATTATCATTTTTCTTATTAACTTATCATTTATGTTACTTTTTTCTACTTAGTAGTCAGTTTTTGTTGACATTTTCAATTATTTTCACCGGTCTTTTTAGTTTTTACAGATCATAATAAATTTACACATTGATGTATTTTCATTTATCTCATGACTGGTTCATTACTATAAGTATATGTTTTGTAATTGGTAAAGCTATTCTTCAAAATATGGTAAATTGTCTTCAATTAAATATTACAAATTTCTCAGTATTTAATTAGCCACAGTTTCAAGTGGCTAATATTACACTAGTCACAAAAACATGCTTGGAACATATTTGACAGCATTAAAATTGTATTTGTACTGTGCTTAATTTTCTGCTTAATTATGAATCTTTATTGTTGACTCATGCAATTGAAATATCCCCTTTTCTAATTAATTTTTCTGCAGTTTATTGTCACTGTCAGTGAGGATTGTACATGTCGTATATGGGGAATTGATGGTGAACAGCTGCAAGTTATTAGGGAGCACATGTAAGATCTAAACATAGATTATAGACTGTTGAGTATTCAATTTCTAATTGCCAATTGGTTGAAGGTCTGTAGATCTGATTGAATAAACATTGGATATACTTGATTGTCTGAACTTTTTGAGTTTTGACATCATGTGAACCGAGTATCTACACGAAATAGTTGCTGACATTATACTATCTCGAATCCCTTGGTCTTGTAATATCTAATTAACCTTATGTTTAGCCCACTCAAATAAAAAAAACACTTATTAATTTTTATTGATTTTCCTTGATTCACTTTAGTGTTGCCGTATGAGGTTTACATGAACCAAAAAATTTCATAACCCGTGTGATTGGTTTTCTTACAAATAGATGTTTGAATTCCATCCTTTTTAGGCTTTAAGAATGACTGAAAGAGTGATTACTTGCAGTTGAAAACAATGAAAGTTTCTATTTCTTTCATATCTTCCAATTATTGCGTTCTACTGCATCACTAGAGTTTTACGTGTGACACTCACATTGTTTTCTGTTGGGTCTTTTGACATCAGATTTTTATTTTCATATTTTTTTAATGAAATGTGTATTGTTTCTATGTACAGAGGAAGGGGTATATGGAGATGTTTGTACGAACCAAATTTGTCACTTCTTATAACTGCCGGGTTTGATTCTGCTATCAAGGTGCACAGGCTTCCTGCTTTTCTGTCCAGGGGCATGGCTGAAGCACAATTGTCCCACGGAAGAACAGAAATGTTTTCCATTTGCATCCCTAATGTGCTGCAGCATATTGGATTGACCGACAGGTTGGATCATTATTATTTTTAATGCGATCACTTTGGATGCACTATAACATTACAATTTTTTAACTGGGTTTGAGGTGCCGTTGTCTATAGTCAGTAATGTTTACTATATTCCATGTTGACTGGCCTTTTTGCCTCCTTATTTGTTGCAGCAAGAGTGAATACGTTCGTTGTTTGCGTTTTTCCTCTCAGGATTCTCTTTATGTTGCTACCAATCATGGTTATCTCTACCATGCTAAATTATGTGAAACTGGAGGTGCTCATTGGAATCAGCTTGTTCAGGTCAGCAACGGGCCTCCAATTATCTGTATGGATTTATTGTCCAAGGACTCATTTGAACATGGATGTGGTGATGAAGATTGGATTGCCATCGGAGATGGTAAAGGAAATATGACAGTTATTGGAGTTACTAACAATGACTCTACTCCTACAGTTAGATTGAGCTTTACATGGCAAGCTGAAATGGAGCGACAGCTTTTGGGTACTTATTGGTGCAAATCCTTGGGATGTAGGTAATGAAGGACCTTATCTTCTTATCTTTCAATATTAGCATCTACTTATTGACGAGATACTTTATACTTACCATGCACAAATAAGTTATGCAAGTTGATGCAGTGTGGACCAATTCGTTTGTACTCACTGCCTAATAAACGTCTTGGCCTCACTATCAAAATGCGTCTAATTCATAATAATCTCTGCTGTGCACACATTATGAGATTTACTAGAGAAGCGAAATAGGCCTATTATATAGCTAGTGTAGTTCAAGTCATCTCTCTCTCTCTTTGGTTGACTAGCCATTATGATCATACTAATTTAAGCATAATCATGCAATAGTTTCATCTAAGTGTACATATTATGTGGTGATCAAATGGGAGATCCTTGTGTTTTCTTCTATTTCATAGTTTACCTCATTCAGTTTCTTTTATTAGTCTCTTATTTTGTTATTCTTATTATTCTCATTTCTTTTGCTTTTGTTAGAAGAAAATTTTAATACCTTGAAATCATCTCCAAGTATCTTAGATTGTCTCATAAGATTAGTTTCTTGGCATAAAGTATTATAGACCATCTCTTAAAATCAGTTTCCATCTTTCTGTTATTATCATGATTTGTTTCCCTTCAAATTTGAGCCTCTTGTTAATATAAATAATTGTTATAGTTTATGGAGTCATTGTTCGTCATATCAAACCTTAATCAAGTCCTTCGTCTTTTCTCCACTTTATCTGAGCACTGTAACCTCAATAACTTTGTTTCAATCTAATGAAATGAAATGTATTTTTGTCATTCTTTGGTGACACAATCGTGTAGGTATGTCTTTACAGCCGACCCTAGAGGAAAATTGAAACTCTGGAGGTTGCCCGACCCTTCACAATCTAATAGTCAGAGCTCCATGAGGGATAGCATTGTGTCACATACAGCAGAGTTCATATCAAGTTACGGAATGCGGATCATGTGTTTGGATGCATGTTTGGAGGACGAGGTATTCATCTTCTCTCCCTTTTTTACTTTTTTAAAACGTTTTGTTGGGTGAGTTATGTTTGGTATTGTATGATGGAATCTGACTTTATGTGCAATGAAAATACCTTTTTAACAAAACCCGCTTTATGTAAAGGTCGGCCTTGATATGACACTGTTCAATAACTAATTGTGAGGAACAGTGGCATTGTTCTAAAACTACATTTTGTCTTCTAATTTAATAAGTAATCGTAATTCATATAAATATAAGTAGCTTATAGTTTAGAAAGGGAATCTCATTTGGAATTTGGATATCAATTTCTTTGCAGGTCCTAGCTTGTGGAGATCTACGTGGCAATATGGTTTTATTTCCCTTGCTAAAAAATCTGGTGCTGGGCAAATCTGTTGCACAAGAGATGAAAATACCCCCAGTAAATCATTTTAAAGGTGTTCATGGGATTTCAAGCGTCTCCAGCGTTGTTGTAACTAAGCTTGGTTACAATCAAATTGAGATACGCTCAGTATGTTTAACCATCCATCCTTCAAATTGTGATAAGCTTGGTTTCAATCAAATTTTGATATAAGCATTTTTCAAATAATAACGTCAAGAGCATGGTTAATATCAGTCCGACAAGTAAAGTTATGAACATGCTCTCCTCTAATTCCAATTGTTGACTTTTATTCAAGTTCAGACTGGAGCAGATGGTTGTGTATGCTACCTGGAATATGATAAAGAAATGCAGAATTTGCAATTTACAGGGATGAAACAAGTGAAAGAGTTGACTTTGATTGAACATGTTTCTGTTGATAACATGTCAGAAGCTACATCATCAAGAAGCTATGCAGCAGGTTTTGCATCTGTAGATTTCATAATATGGAACTTAGTCAATGAGAATAAGGTACTTTGACTATTTTTTCTCTTTACTATGCTTAATTAATATTCATCTGTTGGTGCATACATTACCCGATATTATACCTATGATATAAAGTGCATATGACATTATCAGGTGGTGAAAATTCCATGTGGTGGCTGGCGGCGTCCTCATTCCTTTTTTCTAGGTGATGTACCAGAGATGAAGAACTGTTTTGCCTTTGTTAAGGTTTACTTTTTGCTTTGAATACTTGACTATTGAAACAACTTAGTAAGCAAATTAATATCGTTAAGCTTTATCTATCCAAAATCACATAACACCTGCTCATACTGAAAAAATTATACTCTTCCAAAAAGTTATACTCTATATTTGAGATCATTTTACATTTTTGGCTTGAATAGGAACTCCATAAAAGGGCTTTTAGGCCTCACTTTTTTTATTGGGTTGAACCTAACAATGGGGATGAACTGGATAAAGTTAAATAAAAGAATTTGGCTCCTCTGTAGTGGGACTACACTTTAGATGATAATAAGTTGATAACCATTTAATTTAAAACTATTTGACATTATGATAAAATGCTTTCAAAGATAACAAATTATGAAGTTGCAAAAATCCGAACTTTTGAATTTTCAATCAATGGTTATAAATTATAATTCCAGATTTAATTCTTTAAAGTGCATCCTTCACTTTAGAGAAACCAAATCCTAAATAAATGTCAGTTAAATATAATTGCCTTCTTGTGATATGTGCAGTCTTTAGATTTCAAAATTTCTATCCATATCGATGGGATATGAAACAAACAGTTTACCATATGCTCATTATTTAGCTCCCTTTATTTTATTGCTTCATTTACATGGATGTTGGGGAAGCTTAAAAAAGTGCTAAAATTATTGCTATTCTGAATGCATTAAATTTCAACTCTATTTTTAGCAGTAGCTACTTTTTAAAATTTACCAATACGCAATACCCACCTTACACTGGTCCTATTTTCTCATGGGTGGCTGTTCTTTTGTTTTCACAAATATATTTTTCTGAATATCCCTAACTAATAATTCCAATTTTTACAGGATGAAATGATATATATACATAGACACTGGATTAATGATAACAATGGGAAGATATACCCTTTGAGTTTGCATATGCAGTTCCATGGGAGGGAGATACATTCATTGTGCTTTATACATGGAGATATGCTCCTGGGAGATTATTATAAGCGTGCATTGTTTTCTAAATCAAGTTGGATTGCAACTGGATGTGAAGATGGGACTGTGAGACTGACTTGGTAAACCGTTATTCTCTGCTGTCTATAGAACTCCCTTGATTACCTCATAAACTCCTAATATGTGTTTTGTTTGTTTGACTTAGGTACTCTCCAGGTATTGAGAACTGGTCCACGTCAAAATTGCTTGGTGAGCATGTTGGTGGATCAGCTGTAAGATCAATTTGTTGCGTCTCAAAAGTACACATCATTCCATCAGCTGCAACCACTGTATCTGATGACAGGAGCGAACTAAATGTTGCTGATGTGGACAAAGATAATCCAACCTTACTGATATCAGTGGGTGCAAAGCGTGTCTTAACTTCTTGGCTACTCAAAAGTACTAAGTTGGAGAACAAAACCGACTTCCCCGCTGATAATCAGCAAAATTCAAAAGAAGTTGATGATCAATTTTTGTCAAGTTTGTCTTCTTCAATGACGTTCCAGTGGCTTTCCACTGACATGCCAACCAAATATTCAACTACACACAGATATGCAGAAAATAATGCGGGGAAAGCAGATGTTGCTGAAAATGGTTCAAATATAAAAATTGATGCTGAGCCTAGAATGGTGAACTTGGTCAGAGATAAACATGAGGATGACTGGAGATATCTTGCAGTCACTGCTTTTCTTGTTAAATGTGCTGGTTCCAGGTTAGAGGAGATGCCTAGCATTTGCTTCTTGATTTTTTATATTGTTTAACAATTTATTTAACCCAAAAAAAAAGAAACTATGGTTTTATTTTGTTTGTCTTTCAGGATATCTGTCTGTTTTGTTGTCGTTGCTTGTTCGGATGCTACGATTATGTTACGGGCTTTAGTTTTGCCCTTTCGCTTATGGTAACTATGATTTCCATCAAATTCTATGATTTTTTTTCTCTGTTTTCTTGTATTTCCTATTAAATCTTACTCGGCTCTTTCTTTTTTACTTGATGGCAGGTTTGACATTGCATTACTTGTTCCTTTATTGGCACCCGTTTTGTCATTGCAGCATATCATCTTTCCTACTCGTACGCGCCATAAAGGTTTGTCTGGCACTCTATTGCAGTAATTAGTTTCGAGAGACCTTGAGTTATGAACCACATAATCCCGTCCTTTCACATGTGTGTAGAAGTTGCGTTGTAGTGCTAATAGGATTTTTTGAAGCCTGCCTTCAAAATTTAAGGCAGCAATTACCTGTCGCCAATATCACAACTAGTGGTGATGCCAATATAGTGGGGAAAAGACACGATGTATGGTGCCCTCATCTAGAAAGCCTAAATTGAAAGGGGAAATTTTCTCAATGCTTTGGTTTACTTATGATTATAGGCTTCTTTTGATAGTCAAAAGACAGTTCGATAAAATAGTTGATAGGTAACCCTCCCCAGTGCCTCCGCCTCCATCATGAAGAAATTGTCTCTACCGTGTTCCTCAGTATATGAAATGAAGGATATTAGAATAAATTGAGGTCCTCCATATTTTTTGTGTGAACTATTTCCCTGCTTTAATATGTCAACTTTGTTTTGCAGATAGTATCCAAGTTGGAAATGCTTACATTGTGATTAGTGGATCTACTGATGGGTGTGTTACATTTTGGGACCTGACCGACAGTGTGGAAGCTTTTATGCAGAGAGTTTCGGTTTGTGATGTAGAGAAGCTTTTTGATTGTCAGAAACGACCGCGCACAGGTAGAGGAAGTCAGGGGGGCAGACAGTGGAGATTTTACAGCCGTGGGTTATCAAAGAAAAGACAAGATAACAATATGGCGACTTCAAAAGCCAAAAACAAGGACGAAAGCATCAATTCTACCACACATGAGACCTCTTCAGTGCCAAATAAATCTGAAGACAGCAATACGGTTTGTTCTCAAGCCATGCATGCAGCTTCCCCTGAGTTAGGAAATAAGACTGATAATTCATCAGCAGAAATATGTGAAATACAGCCTTTACGCCTTTTGAAAAATGTTCACCAATCTGGTGTCAACTGTCTCCATGTATCAGAGATAAAAGATGGCCAAAATAATGATAGTTCTCGTATGTACAGCATAGTTAGTGGGGGTGATGATCAATCACTACATCATCTTGTGGTTGAGTTATCACCTAAAGTAACAAATCTTAATGGGATTTTAACCCCAGATAGAACATATTTGGCCACTGAACCTGACTATGTTAAGGACACCAATTTTCAAAATCAGAGTAGAAGTTACGAGATCAGATTCCTAAATTCTGAAAAATTTCCTTCTGCCCACAGCTCTTCTGTGAAAGGTAAATCCGCATAATTAAACTTCTCCGTCTATTTGCTTTTCTCCCTGTTTATAAAGAATTGTAGGTATGAAAGACGTTCTTTATTGGACACTAGCTTTGTTGGCTTTCCCACTAATTTTTTTCATTTACTTAATCTAGCATTTTGTTGTTCCACTAAAAATGATAAACCTATTATTCTCTATAGAATTGTTCCTTGTTATGAGAATACTTGTCTTTTAGAGATTTGCATCTGCATTTTTCTTAATATGGAAATCTGCTGTTATTCTGCTAATTTTTAGTATATTTTAAAAAGAAATTTGGTCAATCATACATGACTATCAACCTTTATTTTGTGAAGGTGTCTGGACAGATGGATCTTGGGTGTTTTCGACTGGACTTGATCAGCGGGTCAGATGCTGGCATCTTCACCAGAGTAAACTAATAGAACGAGCACACCTAATAGTTAGTGTTCCGGAGCCAGAAGCATTATCTGCTAGGGCTTGTAGCAGGTGATTAATTTAGTAGTGAATAACCCAGGTACGTGATTTATCATATAGTTCTATCTCTTAGTTCTTGCTCGTGCCTTATGCAGGAACCATTATCAGATTGTTGTTGCTGGACGAGGGATGCAAATAGTGGATTTCTCAGGATGCTAACACAATTGATGAATGGCGTGTGGATGAAGTGACTGTTGTTATTTTATTCTATATATCAGAATAATTTATGGAGGTGCAATTTGTTCAACCTCGTTCAGTTGTATCTATATCCTGCTGGTATTCACTAGTATATTAACAAAATGGTCTGTGGTTGATCCATGCCCCTGAAAACTGTATTGGTATCAGTGTAACTGTTCATGTGCATCTTATGATGTTGGGAATCTTTATACTATTTAATTGTAACTTGTACTATAAATTAGTATTTAAAATCTAAGGATAGTGTGTCACGTTGATGTTTCACACTTGTTCCCTTTCATACAAATTTATTACTATATGAAACGACAATTCTTCATTATATACTTTTCTCACTTGGTGTTTCCTTGCCATTTCTTAGTTTATGTATATCATGTTTCTTAATTTAATAAAATTAAAATACTACCATAGTGATTCATCGTTTGTATTTGAAATCCTAATTGCATGTCTTGGAGGGAGGCGTCAATAACTCAATATCATACATGCACATTTATTTATGATCAACAAAAAATATTTATACACACTATTGTTAATTTATTTATTATTGTTTTGATAATTTAATAATTATTGATTTGTTGAAGGATTTATTGTCTACAATGTACGTATTGTTGTTGTTGTAGGTTCACTTTATCTTTTGCTTAACAATGATAAATATAATATATTTCTATGATAAGAGTGAGTCAAACTTTTGAGAAATTTTATATAAAAAGTTAAAGTTAATTTTATTTTAGTTGTAATTTTTTTTTTTACAAAATTTATTTAATCGTAAAATATATGTATGAAGATTCTTTTTATTACTATAATTTAATAATAAAAAATTATGAGCCTCACTACCTTACGCCTTCAAAGTTGTGCCTATAATTAGTGATCGATGAGTAAGAATTACATAGGCATTTACGTGTTGTTTGGTTTTGTGTAAAGGCCACAACTTTTTATCAGGTTACACTCAAATTATAGTAACGACCTCTCAAAATCATAGCAGGACACATTCTCCATATATTCTTTGCCACGATCTTCCTACTTCATTGGTTTCTTGTTTGGCTAGGATACTGGTGATCCCTATTATCTTCTAACCTATGCTGAATTACTGCATCTTATATAATCATATTTAAATAAATAATTTAACATATATTTGAATAAATTAATCTACTTAATAAATAGATAAAATTAAATTCCATTTTAAAAATTCTTATGTATGATATTATAATTTAATTATACTTTATTATAGTATACTTTATTGTAGCCATATTTTTTTTAATTAAATAGTCTTATGAGAAAACATTAACCTTTCTATTTAAAAACAATCTAATATAATCTGAATTCAATAGAGAAATCTTAATTTAATAGAGATTAAGTCATAAGTCTTGATATATGTTTGATTTTTATTTTGGAAAACCATCTAAAGGGATGTAATTGATTTTAAAATAATTTTGATATTTCTTCTAATTGATTATACGTCTAAAATTTGTCATACTTAAAAGTTAGTGTTTGTAATTTTTGAGTTTATATATGAATTTTATATTTAAATTTATTTTTAAAATCAGTTTTTATATGAATGTATTTAAACATTAACCTTGTTAACTCCGATTCACCTTAATTTAAATTAATTTTATAAATTCAATTTAATTCAAATCAATTAGGAGTGGTAAAAGGTGTGATATGTTTGTTTTTATGCACTTTTGCGAACGGATCCGATTTTAAGTATTTACTTCCGTTCCGCATCATCTCTTTTTTTCTTTGGGTTTGTGGTTTTAAAAATTAACATAATTTTTTAAATGATTTTTAGACTTAATAGATGTAGGATCCGTGGGCCCTCCCTTCCCATCCTCATTTTTTGGTACGGACCAAAGTTTGAAATCCGCACACAATACAATTTCTATTTCACTCCGTCTTATTTTTTACAGACTTTTGCAAAACAAATTTAAACGGAGCAAACATGCTCATTTGCCACACTACACTAAATCATTAAAGTTTTGGGTAGATATGTGATATCAAAGTCTCTTGAATCCATGAACATTTAATCCATGGACACTTTCGGTACCCCCGGACTCCCCAACAAGTGATATTAAAGTCTGGTTAGGCACAGTGGAGGAGCAAGGATCCTTATGTAGATAAATGTTAGTGATGTGGACGACTCACACTTATGGAAGGGATCGTGAAATTCAAGTGTGAGTGGTTAAGTCTCACGTCGACAAAAGTGATGAAAGATTAGAAAAGAAAAGGTGCGATATAAACGAAATTGGAAGAGAGAACAATAACATAAAAGTGAGAAGGTGAAAAAGAAACAATATAAGAGAGTAGAGATTAAAGAAGAAGAGACAAGATGTATTTGGAGAAGAAGACGCGATATTGCTGAGAAAGATTTTAGAATGCTGAAATTGAAACTCTAAGTGTGAAGAAGAGAAAATTGTTCGTAATTATTAAGGATAAGGCATAATAGATTTATGTTTGGGTTGTATGTGAGTTAAATGAAATTTAAGTTGTAATATAACGTGGTTTGATTCAGTTTGGTTTGTTTTGCAAAATTCAAATCGCAAACCTAATCGAATTGCGCAATTTTGTTAAAATATGACTCAAACACATCTGAAACAAATCTAATTTTTTACGGTTTTGAGTTTGGTTTAATTTATTTGTGATTTTCTATTAATCTGGTTCAGTTTTGAACACTAAGTGTTTAGCGATGCTGTAATTTAAGTTTTGTATCTCTTTGTATGAAATTATTATGATTACGAATTGAATGTGAAAATTATTGGTGCAACTCACAACATTTATGATGACACTCCACTAGATAGAAAATTCTATTTTAAAATGAGTGTCGTTTTAACAAATAAAATTTGTTTTAAAATAATTGTTATTTTTACTTTTTAATGTAGAATTGTTATTTTTTCAATTATGTTCATTAATTATTACTTTTTACACTATTTCTAACCTATTAATATGATTAATTTAATAAAAATGTAATGTTTTATGATAAAATTAATACATTCTTAATCTGTGTGTAAAAATTTTAAGCGACACTCATACTCACAATATATTTAGGCATATGTCAGCATACTAATTGTAAATTGTTATTTTTGTATTTTTTGTGGCATATGTTAGTATATTAGTAGGAGTAATTGTTATCTTTGACATCATGTTATTCTATGAATGTCACATATCACAAGCCTTGTCTTAAGGGTTGTTCTAGTTGGTTAATTATTCACATGATTGTTAATTGTTCACCTCCTATAATTACTATACATGTTGCTGATAATTTATATCTATGTATTTGTTAGAGAATCAAGACACAAACAAACATATGAACAACAAGGTGAAAACATCTTGATATGTGTATTGTTGGTTCTTGGAGTAAGGTAGTGATAAATAATTACTATATTCAATCTTGGCGTGGTGCATATTTAAACAACAATGTGAAAACATCTTGAGATGCTCCAACTTGGTGTGATGCATATTTGACTATAACTATTATTATTAATGATAATATATATCTCAATGTTACTCATAACTTAGAGAGATATTGAAGAATTTGAATTATAAAGATTCTTAAGAAATTAAGCCAAAATATATCTTGATAAAGAAGAGACATTGACAACTATTAAATATTTGTAGAATCATTCTACCACAAACAAATAACCTATTATAAAATTAATTTCTAAGAAAAAAGAGAGTAATATTTCAAAGTGATTCCAGCTACATAATATTTGTTGAAAGACTATAAAAATCATGTAATGTGAAAGTCTCTTTTCATTTTGTTTTTCTTTTCTTTTTTATTAAGCTTATGTTATCTCAATAATCTATTATTTTAAAATAAATAAATTCTTTTGTTTATTTCACAAACATTCAATTGAAATAAGATATGATATGCTTATCGAATCTTATTTTTCATTCTACGTAAGTAGTGAGTCTTTAACATTTAGACTTAGCTAATTTTATAGTGCCCAAGTGAAGTAGTTGTTGTCCCATGCACATATTTATTTTCATTTATTTAATTGATAAATCTTGTATCATTTGATCATGTGAGATAGAGCGGAATTTATTCATCAAATAGTAAAAATCAAATGTGACTATGGTAAATACAATATTATTTAGGGTTTATTTGGATAATTGATTACAACTTATATAAAAGATGAAAAATAGTTTGTAATCAATGTTAGCAATGAGAATAGTTTTCAAAACACTTTAAAACAATTATAGATGAAATATGCGAGTTTGTAATGAACAAAAGTATTGATTAAAATATAATTGTAACATATATTTTGTGTTTGATCAATTCATCAATATTTATTTGTCTCTTGCGAAGGTGTGAAAAGTATACAAGAAGGGGGATGAAATTGTGTTTCACATTTTCTTATTATTTAACTTCTGATCAGAATTTCAGAATCAGAACTGATGTTCAGATTCTGAGTTAATTTAGTTGGCAGTAGATACAACAGAAGTAAATAAAATAACAGCAGAAGACACAAAAGATTTATATTGGTTCCTCCCTTAACTGAGAGTAGTTCAGTCCCCTTATTTCACAAGAACTTTTCATTATAACTACTTCATGATTATAATCGCTTATGCTTCTGCATTACAACTGCTCAAAACAATTGTCTGAGACTTTCCTTACTTAGAGCGCGTGTCTAAGACTTACCCTTTGCTCACATCATCAAACTGAACCACCTGCTCACCTGTCTTCTAGTTGAGACTTTCCTTTACTTAGAGCACATGTCTAAGACTTCCTTTGCTCATTCAGACTCAGTCGTCTGCTCATCTGTCTTCTGATTGAGACTTTCCTTTGCTTAGATCACATGTCTAAGACTTCCTTTATTCACACCATCAGACTGAGCTGCCTGCTCATCTGTCTTCTGGTTGAGACTTACCTTTTCTTAGATCACATGTTTAAGATTTTCTTTTCCTCAATCAAACTAGCTGAATAAGACTTTCACAGCTCAAGCACTTAAGCAATCAAAATTACGTGGCTTAAGCATCTCGACTCAAGACTTGTTGCTTGAATCCCAATGAGACAAGACTTTTTGCTCAAGCACATAGCAGGAGACTTAATATAAACTACTGAAGGCTCAACAAAATAGAGAGCAAGGTGTACATGATGCATGCATCAGAGGTACGAGAGATCACCATAACAAAAACCTAAAGCATTTAAGATTTCTAAATATATACAGGGGTAAGAAATCTTAAAGCTTTAACAATTACAACCTAAAAACAGAAAATCTGCATATTACATAGAGTTGATAATTGCTTGATCTTGCTACTTCTTCAACAGAAGAATCCTTGTTAAAAATTCAGGCTTGAATCTTCAGCCATATATATATATATATATATATATATATATATATATATATATATATATATATATATATATATATGTGTGTGTGTGTGTGTGTGTGTGTGTGTGTGTGTGTGTGTGTGTGTGTGTGTGTGTGTGTGTGTGTGTGTGTGTGTGTGTGTGTGTGTGTGTGTGTGTGTGTGTGTGTGTGTGTGTGTGTGTGTGTGTGTGTGTGTGTGTGTGTGTGTGTGTGTGTGTGTGTGTGTGTGTGTGTGTGTGTGTGTGTGTGTGTGTGTGTGTGTGTGTGTGTGTGTGTGTGTGTGTGTGTGTGTGTGTGTGTGTGTGTGTGTGTGTGTGTGTGTGTGTGTGTGTGTGTGTGTGTGTGTGTGTGTGTGTATATATATATATATATATATATATATATATATATATATATATATATATTCAGAAATTAGCCGTTGAGAAGGTGACTTGATCAAGTGTATTTGTTTTTGCTCCATAGTACAAGAGATGTTGAAGATGAATGTACAGTAGATTTCAAAATCCAATGTGTAACACGTTTAACCTTTGAGTCTTCAAGAGGTTATGTACAAATAGAGTCGTTGGAAGCAGACATCCATAGAACGTACCAACTTTTCTTGAGCCTTGCAATCTTGTAGACTCGAGCTGACAGGCTAATAAGACAATACTACATGCTTTCAACAACACAGATAGTCTACAGCTTTATCACCAACTCTAAATGGTACCAAAAGCTGATATATAACTACTAAGTGTAAAAAACTCGTCTGAATATTGAGGCCTTCAGTTCAGAGTCTTCGTCAAACCACACTAAAAATTGTTCTTCAGACTCTGCCACCAGAAGCTATCAATGAAGCAACTCCAAGTGTATCTTAAGTAAAACAGATTCTGATCATTTATGTACAAAAAGAAGAACCTGCATAAATAAAACACACATCAAATAAACCATTGTTCTTTTAATACTTTTGTTATCATAAAAACTAAAAGAGAATATGTCAAGAATAAATCTTATTCTAACAATCTTCCCCTTTTTGATGATGGCAAACATAAGTATTTAAGAACATTGTTGGACATTTAATTTTCTGCAACAACAGGGTACAAGGTTTGTAAGCTCCCCTTGAGTCTGATAGTTCACAGCTGAGCTTGTTCTAGCATTAAGAACTATTTTTCAAGAAAAATAAATTAGTCTTCTTAGCAACATCAGGGTCCGAGGTTTGTAAGCTCCCCCTGAGTCAAACAGTTCCAAAGTTGAGGTTTGTAAGCTTCCCCTTAGTTCCATATTTAAGAACACCAAGATAATAATATTTTAACTCCTTTTGGAAATACTAGAATACGAAGTTTGTAAGCTCCTTCTATCTTAACACTATGTACAAGAGAGTTAAAATATATCTCCCTTTTTAACTTTACTTGACAACACCAGAGTATGAGGTTAGTAAGCTCCTTATGGGTCTGATAGGCTAAGTCAGAGGTTTGTAAGCTCTTACTTAGACCTATGTACAAGAAAGTCAAAAATGCGCTCTGGGTGAGTAACAAAAAATAAATGACAAGATGATGCAACTCTTCTTTCTCTACCGGGCATACGATAGTGCGTGATGGTGCACGTGATTATTCCAGTAGCTACTTTTTTCACCCTTTTTGGACTAGAACTTCCTCTAAGTCCCCTTCTTCCATACTTGGCTATTTTTCACTCATTCTTGGGTCTTTCTTCATCATTTTGGCTCATCTTTCGCTTATTTTTTCCTAATTCTTCGACTAATTAGATGCAATGACGAATTGTCATAACAACCCGAAACTTGAATCTTTGCTTGTCCTCAAGCAACTCGCCTGCAACTACACATTTCAACAGACAATAAGTCGTACAATAACAATTGAACATCACCATAATTTTTCTGTTACCTGACCATTATTCCAGCTTCCAACTTCTATCCGAAAAATTCGAAAAACGTCCTCAACATTGACGAGTACTCGACTTGTCTCTCAGCTCACTTAACTCGCTCAATGGATAGGGTTAACACTCAATCAACATGCAAAATACATTATACTTGGCTTGATCATGTTCTTATATAGTTTATCTTAGAAATCATAACATACATACATAAGAGGATTTTTCTGGTTTTAACTTGACTTATGTTCGGGCAAGAAATTTTTAGGAGAGTTAGTTTAAACCTTTGGAGTTAGGTGCCTAGTTCTCCTTCTTTTTTCTAACCCTTTTGTTCCTTCTTAATGGTACTAGAGATTCAGTCGTTCTTTTTTATTCTTTCTCCATTTTTTAATTAATTTTTGTTGAAGAAGTAACTTTTTCCACTTCTTATATTTTTTTTTTTGTTGAAAATTTTTAAAATTTTGCACACTTATCTCTAGTACCCCAACCCCAAACTTAGAACTTTCCTCACTTCCAAGAGCAACCCCAAACTTAATCTTTTTCATTCACCTTAAGAACTTAGATTCTACCTAACTCCAAAGAGAGGGTGGAAAGAAAGGATATTTCAAGTCAAATGACTAAGATTTTTAAGCTACATCACTGCAAGAAACACTTAGGCTCAAAGTGGCTAGCAAAGAATGTTCCTAAAACTACAGGCTGGCTTTAAAGGCTCAAAGTTATAAGCAAGGAATTTGCCTCGTGTGTGTTAATCAGAATATAAAACTCAATTAGAAATATCAAACCAGATAAAATAAAATTGCATGGATAAGCTCTAAGAAAGAAAAAGGGAACAATGGAAATATTTAGGCTCAAACCTTACCAAATGAGGTATCTGAATGTTGAGTACAAGTTTGTTAACTCTTTTATTTTCCTTTGCCTTCATGTCATTGGTTGCTTTCATTATGACCAAGTCACTTCTTTTTGTTCTTTTCTTGGATCATGTGTTCAATGCTAAAGTTAGAACTTGTAAATCTGGAAAAAAATAGCTAAAAACAAGTTTACTAAGAACCATATTTTTGATAATACAAAGGAAAGGGGAAGAGCATTTGAAACACTGTAGCTCTTCTCTAGGTACATCAATGGAAAATAAAATTTTAACTAAAAGTCTTCTAAAAACATAAAATAACTAACACTGTAGCTCTTCTCTAGGTACATCAATGGAAAATAAAATTTTAACTAAAAGTATTCTAAAAACATAAAATAACTACATGTATCTTCACATATCATCATCGCGGAAAAGAGCATGCATGTTGTTCATAGTGTTGTTGAAGTCATTTTTCTGCATGGTCCATTTTGCTTGCATGTGATATCTCCTTCTTGCTTGCTCCCGATATTGGTTGATGAAGTATTTCTCCATGTCTTCAGCTGATGCAAACAAGGCTCTTAAGCTTTGAGCCGACATGTGGTCTTCTTGCTGGTTGTAGAAGTCTCAGAATGATAAGGTGAACCTTAGAGGATTATCATACAAGGTTGACGACTCCTCTTCAATCCATCTCGTGACTCCTATGGCATGATCTTTCATTCTTCTTTAAACTTCTGGCGTCACTTGACCCTGCATATGTTGAGTTTGATGTTGCAACAGTGGTTGGTAGAACTTTCCATCATGGCCTTCTTGGTTGTCGTCTTGATTCTTTTGAGCAACCTCTCCTTGATGCATGTTCTCTAGCCTACTAATAGCTGACGAGTTGAGGGGTGCTTTTAGAAGAATCCTCTCATCTTCGGGGTACTCGGGTACACGTGTTGTCCTGTATAATTCATTTATAACACAAATATACCTACAAGCTCGTTGTGCAGCGATAGCCATGTATCTTATATTTTAAGCAATCAACTACCCCAAATCAATAGGTCTCCCACTAAGAATAGCTAACAACCCTAAGTACCACTTCCTAATAAATTATGATTGGTTTGATGTAGCTTTCAACGTTTGTACAAAATAAGATGCCTAAGCCCTAGGAATCTGGCAGAAGTCGGCGGTTTTGAGAGGCAACATTAAACCACGCTCCATTGTCCAAACCACGCCAGGTCTATAAAAAAGGTCAGCAGTATCTTGGCCTAATTACTTGGTCATAAGTTTATTATCTTGCCTATAAGTCCTAAGGGCGCATATAGGAGGAGAATCTAAATTAAAAACAAGATTAATAAAAGTAGGAGAGTAATCAATGTACTTACATCGAACATAGGATTAGTAGGTACCTTACGTGTCATATGCAACATTTTCATAAAATTCTAACCCTATAATTTTGATGGTTTTGTGAATCAAATTGTTAAATCTTACCCATCGCCTTTGTTGGAGCGCTTGGACCACTTTCTCAAAATCTTGTAAATCGTCACACTCAAAAGCCCTTTCCTTCACAATGTGGTAGTCCAAAATATTGAGATTTTTTTAGCATGAGCCTTAGATAAGAACTTGTGTTTAGGGTAGGCGAGAGCGTTTGGAGTGGGTGCATTCCTTGAAGAAGGTCCGCGTACAACTCTTGATCTTTTGGCTGCCATGGTACCTACAAAAACAATATAGATAACACACATGCAGAGGAAAAAGAAGGATAAATTTCTCAAAGAATTGTATCAGAGAGTAGAGAAAGCAGAGAAGAAATTGTGAGAAAAAGGAGTGAAACGGGAGCCTATTTATAGCTCTTCTAACAATTGCTTATCGTGAGCCTTATAGATAAATCGCGCGCGCGAAAGCAACGATTATGCCCAACGTCTCTTCAAACGATAATATTGCATGCATTATGAATTCATTGTGCACGTGATGAAAATGGTATAGAACTTTCCCTAACGTCTATATCGCAGACACGATCCACATCGCGTGCGCGATGCATACTTTTTCTTTCTATTTTCCTTTTTCCTTTTTCCTTTTTCCTTTTCTTTTTCTTTTGTTTTATTTTCTTCTCTTATTTTCCTGTTGGTTTCTTCTTTAACACTGTTTTCTTATTGACACCATAACGACATTCAAATATGACACGTTAACGATAAAATTGAAAGCAAAACACAAAATTAATTTTTATCGATGGGTTGCCTCCCATCCAACGCTTTTTTTCTATAACTAGATTAACGGTTTGTGCCTAAGCAACGTCAGGCACTAGGGAAATCCTTAGACCGGTCAATTTGGTTGTTTTTCTTCCTTTATCAACCTTACAACCTTTTTCCTGCATGTGGTAGCATGTATCCAAATCTTCCCCACACGGTGTCCAATCATACACATTGAAAACCATTTTCTCTTTGTTGAATTTCAAAATAAGTTCACCTGTTTCAATATTGATCTTAGCTTTCCCTTTCACCAAGAATGGGCATTCGAGAATCACAGAGTTTTCTGACCTTTCTTTCATGTCCAATACTACAAAATCTGCAGGAAAAGTTAAACCATAGGCATGCACTAACACATCTTGTATGACAGCAACCGGTTGGGTAAAAGATGAGTCAACTAAAGCAAGAGTTATATTGGTCGGTATGATCTCCCCTAATTCATATTCTTTAACTTTATCTAGTAGAATCACATTTATACTCAAACCTAAATCATATAAGGCATGTGCGATCTCCATCCCACCAATTTTACAAGATATAGAGAACTTACTTGGATCCTTAAGCTTTGGTGGCAATTTTTTAGGCATGAACTTGTCATTTTTTTCAGTCATATTGGCTTGCACCTTTTCCACCTTTTGCTTGGTAGCCTTTAATAGTGCCTTCATAAATTTAGCAAACTTAGACATAAGTTCTTAAACCTACTAGAAAGAGATGCTTACCTACAGTGTCTTGGGCATCTCTTTAAACTTGGAAAACATTTTGGCCTCATCTTCATAAATGGGTTTTTTCTTGATTATAAGATATGGTACCTTAATATAATCAGGTTGTGGAGGATTTGGATCATTAAGGATTTGCTTCTTTGTTCTTCTCCACATAGAGTTTTTGTTTATTAACTAGTCAATGGTGACTCCTCTCTCTTCTTGGTCACCTTGAGGTTCATTCTCCTTGTCTATTGGCTCTTCTTCCACTATCTCATCTCTACCTTTATCAATAATGACCTCAAAACGCGTGTCCTCCATGATTCATTTGTAGGTAATCCATAATATTACCAGAGAATCCTCCACTCAAGCTTAATAGAGTAATGACTTGTTTCGGTAACTGACTAATATGTGTCTCCAAATTCTTGATGGACGCCTCATGGTTTCTACTCATGGTCTCATGATTCCTATTTTTCTGTTCCAAGCTAAGTTGAGTGGCTTTCATAAACTTTTCCAAGGTCTCTTCCAACTGTGAGGACTTCCTTTTGAAATTAGAAGCTTGTTAGTTTTATTGCATAGCTTAGTTACCACTTTGATTTTGGTTGTTGTTCCAACAGAAATTCAGGTGATCTCTCTATCCCGAATTATAGGTGTTGGAATAAGGGTTGTTCTTTTGAAATTAGCAAATTGGACCTCTTCATTTGACCCTTCCAAGGAATACCTTCAATTCTCGTGTCCTCCTCCACAAAAATCACACTTAAGCTTGATAGAGTAATGACTTGTTTCGGTAACTGACTAATATGTGTCTCCAAATTCTTGATGGACGCCTCATGGTTTCTACTCATGGTCTCATGATTCCTATTTTTCTGTTCCAAGCTAAGTTGAGTGGCTTTCATAAACTTTTCCAAGGTCTCTTCCAACTGTGAGGACTTCCTTTTAAAATTAGAAGCTTGTTAGTTTTGTTGCATAGCTTAGTTACCACTTTGATTTTGGTTGTTGTTCCAACAGAAATTCAGGTGATCTCTCTATCCCGAATTATAGGTGTTGGAATAAGGGTTGTTCTTTTGAAATTAGCAAATTGGACCTCTTCATTTGACCCTTCCAAGGAATACCTTCAATTCTCGTGTCCTCCTCCACAAAAATCACACTTAAGTGCTTGTACCTGGCTCATGTTAGCTTTATTTAAGCAGCTTTCAGCTAGCTGATTATTTAACAGTTCAATTTGAGCTAATAAAATAGTTTGAATGTACATAATTAACATAACTTTGGGTGTCCCAGCCGTTTCAAAATTTATTGATATTTCACTCTTAGTGAGGTATTCGTTCAAGCAAATTTTCTCAATTAGGTCCTTGACTTGTGGCTCGGTCATCTATCAAATTGTGCCTCCCGCATAAGCATCCAATAACATGTGTGTCTGACTTTTCAGGTCTTTAGTGAAACTTTGCATCTGCTCCATATTATTCAGATTATGGTTAGGGCACCTACTTAGCAATAGTTTGAACCTCTCCCATGAGTCATACAAAGACTCCGCATCTTGTTGCTCAAAATTTAAAATTTCAGCCCTTCTCTCAGTGAACTGGGTAGTGGTGAAGAATCTTTCCAGGAACTTATCCTCTAGCTCCTTTCATGTTCGAATGGTTCCATTTGGAAGGAATGATAACCAATCTTTTTCTCTTCCAATAAGCGAGAAACCAAACAACATCAACTTCACTTGGTCCTTCGTAATATTATCCGACTTGCATATCAAAGTGGTTTCATAGAAGCATGCAAGATGAACCCGTGGATATCTATGAAGGTGAGAAAAATACACAAAAAAGGGGGTTGAATTGTGTTATTTGTTTCTTTACTTTGCTTCTGAACAGAGTTCACATTCTAAACTATTGTTCAGATTCTGATAATTAATTGCAGCGGAATAAAAACAGAAGCAAATAAATAACAACAAAACACACATAGTTGTATATTGGTTCCTTCTAAACTAAGAGTAGTCCACTTCCATTTCAACACAAGAGATTTTCCAATATAATTAAAACATGATTACAGTCGCTTATGCACTTAAGCATAACACTTTTCTGCTCAGACCCTCAACCCATGACTTCCTGCTCAGATTCTATGAACCCAAGACTTTATGCTTAGATTCCACAAACCCAAAACTTCCTTGCTTAAACCCCTCAGGTTCAATACTTTTGCTCAAACCCTCGGTGCAAGACTCTCATGCTCAGATTCCACGAATCTAGGACTTCTACTTGGACCTGCAGTCCAAGACTTCCTTCTTAAATTCCACGCATTCAAGAATTTATTGCTCAAGCTTTCTAGGCTCAAGACTTCTGCTTAGACCCACGGTCCAAGAATTTCTTGTTCAATCAACAACTGATTAAGACTTCAATGCTCTAGCACACTTACTTGGCTCAAGCTTCACAACAAAAGACTTTGATGCTCAAGCATATAGTAAAAGACTTTATCTAAACTACTAAATAACTTGCTTAGTAGAATAAAGAACAAGGTGTACTTGATACATAATCAGAGGTACATGGAAATAACCATAACAAATATCACAACCCTTAATATTTTTGTAGATGCTTTTGATTAGTTGCATTTTGTGGCAAAACATTGATGGATATATGAATGTTATGACTGATGTTATGACATACATAATAAGTATTCAGCAGGGTAAGCTTGAATAGCTAAGAGTCACTTAAGTTGGATGTCATGACTGAATGTTATGACATCAAGCGTATGACATCAGGGAGCGAAGTTTTAGTTTTTCTGTTATTAGCTCGGACTATACTTCAGGAAGAATTTTAGGAAGCCTAGCTATCTTAGGCGACATATCAGGCATTGATGAGGATAACTTGGAATGCCCCTGACCCAATTGGAGTGCGCAACTTTATGAAGAGAGGGTTTACTTGGGTAAACCTAACTTGTGCACGAAGGTCTAAAGACAATCTGCTGCTATAAATAACAGAAGATCAATCCTAATCAGGGAGAGATTGAAGTGTGTAGTTTGTGAGTGAAGAAGTCTGATTGTATCAGTTATTCTTCACGTGTGTATTGTGTCTTAGGATACTTGTATGCCAAGCAATTTTCCGTTGCATGATTGCTTTGGTTTAATGTGTGTGAACTGTTTGTTCAGTGTTTCACTCTAAGCTTTTAAGCAAGAGTGGTGTGTCACTTGATCAAAGCTGTGAAGCAAGATCAAGGTGTGTTTGAAGTGTGTATTCAATTTCTCTTTTGTAATCTTAAATTGGTTTATATCACTGTTGTGATTGAGGGGGAGTGAGTTGGTAACTCTGGTCTAGTGTTAGGCTGAAGTGTCATTGGGTAGGTCTTAAGTGAAGAGTGAAAACTGGTTGTTTGACTCTTAATTAATTCTACTAATAATGAATTTCTTCTCTGGCTTGGTAACCCCCAGATGTAAGTGTGGTTTGCACTGAACTGGGTGAACAATTACTTGTGTTATTTACAGTTTTCATTTATAGTTTGATATTAAGTTCAGTAGTCTGTGTTACAGTGGATGTCATAACATCCGTGATAACATCCATTGTTGGGTACCTAGAATTTCAATTGGCATCAGAGCAGGCACCCTGCCTGTTATTTTATGGGTGAGATCTAGGGAAAAAAAATTCTGGTACTATGGATAAGGATATAGGATTCATAAATAGACCATCAATTCTGGATGGCTCTAATTATGACTACTGGAAACCTAGGATGATAGCCTTCTTGAGGTCTTTAGACAGCAAGGCATGGAGAGCTGCAAATTCAGGATGGGAACATCCAGTGAAGACTGACCAGGATGGATTATCTGTGTTAATACCTGAGGAAGAATGGACCAAAGAACAAGAGGCCTTGGCTCTTGGGAATTCTAAGGCTTTGAATGCCTTATTTAATGGTATAGACAAGAACATCTTCAGACTAGTGCATCATTGTGAACTGGCTAAAGAGGTTTGGGATACTCTCAAAACTACTCATGAGGGAACCTCTAAAATCAAGATGTCAAGATTACAAATGCTGACCACCAAGTTTGAAAATCTGAGAATGAAAGAGGATGAGACTATTCATGAATTCTACATGAATATTCTTGATATTGCCAACACCTCAGGTGCTTTAGGAGAAAAGATGTTTGAAGAAAAGCTTGCGAGGAAGATTCTAAGATCCTTGCCTAAGAGGTTTGCCATGAAAGTCACAGTTATTGAAGAAGATTAGGATATATCCAACATGAAAGTGGATGAACTCATTGGTTCACTACAAACTTTTGAGATGGGAATGTGTGATCAGGTTGAGAAGAAGAACAAAAGCATAGCCCTTATCTCAAATATTGTAGATGACTCTAAGGAAGACAATGATGAAAGTGAGGAGAATCTGTCAGAAGCAATAGCCTTGCTTGGAAGACAATTTAACAAACTTATCAAAAGAATAGATCACAAGTCTAAGCCTAATGACAAGAACACTACTTCTGACATCAGCAGGAGAAGTAAAAATGAAGAAAGGACCAGCCAAGGCAAAGAAGTTCAATGTCATGAATGTGAAGGATATGGGCACATTAGAGCTGAATGTTCTACCTATCTCAAGAAGCAAAAAAAGGGCCTAGCAGTCACTTGGTCTGATGGAGATTCTGAGTGTGGATTAGAAGAAGAGTCTGCCAAAAATATCACTGTTTTAAACAGTGTTTGCATATTTGATGGTGACTCAAGTGAAGATGAGCTGACATTTGATGAGCTAGCAGTTTCATATAAAAAGTTATGCATTAGAAGTACAGAAATATATCAGCAAGGAGAGCAACAGAAGAAATGCATAGGGGAATTAGAGGCTGAGAAAGTTGAGCATCTTGGAACAGTAGACTCTCTCAAAAGTGAGGTCAGCTTGTTGGAATCTCAACTGGATCAAATGTCAAAATCCATAAGAATGCTAAATCCTGGGACTGACACTCTAGAAAAAATCCTACAGAGTGGTCAAAAAGCTGGAAACAAGTCTGGACTGGGATTTGTTGGAGAACAGAAACCCATCTTGGGGTCCAAGAAGTCAAAGGTTGAGAATCAGAAGTCAAACTGGATGTCACGACCAATGTTACAACATCAGAGGAACAGAAGTAGGAACCTGACCAAGAATAAATTCCAAGGGTATAGAGTTACTACTGTGGGAGACTTGGACACATTAAACCTCCCTGCTTCAGGCTACATGGACTTCTCAGTCACCCTTATCAAGGAAAATCCAAACAGGGTATTCATGCCAAGACAAAGCATCAAGTTAGACCAAAAAAGGATGCTCAGGTCTGTCGCTACTGCGAAAATCGGCGCCGGCTGAACAGAAGAGTCGCCACCATGCGTTATTTATCCCACGGGAGGGAAAGGAAACGCTCAGAGTAAACCTCGCACAACACGGGAAAGGTATGGTCGTCGCAACCAAAACCTGGATTCGGGAGTCGGTTACGCAAGGGGAAGGTATTAGCACCCCTCACGTCCATCGTACTCGATGGGATCCACGCTTGTTTTCGGGTATGGATTGTTATTCTATCTAAACTATAGGTCAAGGGTTAAAAAGAAAATAAAAATGACTCGGCAAAGTATCGCACTTTATGCCTACGTATTCCCGTCTGGAACGAGAAATCAGAGTCAACGTAGTTCGCCTACCTACGGGAAAGGAGGGGAAGGTTGCTCGCTAGGATATCGCATCCTATGCCTACGTACTTTCATACAGCATGAAAGATCAGAGCAAACGTAGTTCGGGCCACGTACGACACAAGTCTGTCCTTGATTGATTTTATTCCTTCTGAAAAAGGTTTTTCTGATTAACAGTCCAAGAGGACAAAAATGACGTCTTGATGAGTTCACATTCTTTTACGGAAGAAGTGTCTTTTATTGTGTTTGAAATCTTTATGTGTTTTTCTGTTTGTTTTGAGAAAGGAAGAGACAGAACTCTAACCTACGGTTGCGAAGGGAAACAAACTAGCCTAATGTTATCATGCGTGGGTTAAGACCTAGTGTCTATCATGCTCCTCTCTTGCACAGAGAGAAACAGAGATCCTACGGGATAGGCAGAAACAGCAACAATACCAGATATATACAGTAAAGCAGTAAAATGCATGGATGCAACAGCACAAGCGAGGCAAGGGAGTCCCACTCAACCTCGAACCTAGAAAACAATAGGCGAAAGTGAACAGGCTTCACTTTCAACCCAACAGGGTAAACAGCAAACAATACAGTTCAGAAAACCAATCAATACATCAGAAATGAAATACCGCAAAAGAAACAGCATCAGCAGCTCTAAATCAACAACTGGCTTCAAGCAACCTCCAATCAGCTACAGGCTTCAACAAGCATCAATCTCCATCTTCATGGCCTTCAGACAAGGGCTTTGATCATCAGTCTTCCATCTGCAATGGCTTTTCTTCAAACTCAAACCTCCAGGATGAGGGATCAGTCACAAGAGTGAATGGGTGTTAAGCAATCAGCTGACTACCAAAGGTGGTGAACAGACTGCTTCTAACACAAGAGACATTTTCTCTCAAGGGTTCTATCTCATAGATACTGTCACCAAGCCTTCCAAAGGAAGGGGGTGAGTGTCTTAGAGAGACTCTGAATCACAGAGAAGAATGGATGCAGACAAGGCAATCCATGTTTGAGAAACAAGATTTCTAATCTAGAGCTCTGCCTAGCTCCTAAACCCTAGTCTCCTCAGCAACTGCTAGCAAGAAACTCCTCCTCAACTCTGACAGTTGATCTTCAATCTTTGAATCTCCCATAGCTTCATCTCCACAAATCTTCAGCTTCCCCAGGGCCCCAGACAAACCCAATACCCATACAAACAATCAATAAACCCCAGAGGGCACACCACACCAGACAACAGATATACAGACAGTAATAATAGCAGTAGGGGAATCCTAACTGTTCTCTAAGGGATCTAATAACTACCCATAGCCCCTATAGTCCCATAACTAATCTATTCAAACCCTAAGTCCTAAGGGGAATGAAATCAAACTCCTAAGTTGCCACCTAAAAACCCTAGTTTTGTTCCTGATATTCAAGCATCTATTAATCACCTAAAATTAACCTCTAAAAATGGGAACTAAAATATTTCTACAAGCCTAATATCTCATCTAAACAATATGAAAAGAATGATCAAAAAATATCAAAGCATGTGAGAGAACAAAAATCATAAAAATGATGCATGAAATGAATTATTTAATGTGACATTTATTTTAGAAAATATGTAAAAAATATGAAATAAAACTAAAAATGAAATTTTCTTTTCCTATAATATTCTAGACATTTTAATGAAAATATGGTAAAAAGAATGAATTAAAATGCATTTTTTATGAATTATTTATGAATTAATGAAAATGGTAAAAATTAGAATGAAATAAGAAAATTAAAATTGAATTAAATGAGGGAGGGGGGTCGAAATAGAAACTACGCGCAGTTCAATCCAGGATGGGCCCTCACAATGGGGGTGCAGATAGCGAATTGCCAAGGCCCAGAATCCATTCAGAATTAAAGAAATAACCAAAGAGCGCTGGGGGGTGAAGGAAGTAGCGAATTCACGTTAGAACCTGGTTTTGGGCTCACACGGGGGTGGGAAAAGCAACCCAAACTCAGGCCCGCCCGTTTCAATTAATGAAACGGTGCGTTTTGGCCAGGTCCTTCCCTCCACAAATCAGATTAAACGTAGGCCACACGATCACGCCAATAGTCAAAGGTCCTACTCAAAATGGAAGGCCACGATTTCGTCTTCCCCAATGGTTCTGCAAATTAGGGTTTTAACTCCATGAACCTCCATGCACGAACAATATTCCATCCCTCTGTTCTCACTCTACAGGCAACCAATCCCCACGATGTAAACACAAAAACCACTCCAAATTCTTCCCTCTACAAGCCTAGGGCATTAGATTAACTTGAAACTCACCATAACAACAAACACGATTGAATCAACATCTGGCCACCATTGAAATGCACTGATACGAACCTTCACCATTCTTCCTCAAACTTGACCTAAACTAACCTATGCCTAATGGAGGTTAATCTGATGCATCCAACTAACATTCTAACGCCCTAATCCAAGAGATTCGAACACTAACAGTTTGTTGCACCTGTCACTAACCATCACCAAATCGTTCCAAAATCATCTAACTTAATCTCCTAACCACCTAGATCAAGTCTACACTAATAAAATCATGTGAAACTAACAGAATCAAGCTAATCGAATGAAAACTTACCTGATGAGAAACCTTGAAAACAGCTATGGAAATGTGGATCTGAAGCTTCTAAGTGTTGAATCTTGATCAATCCTTGAGGAACTTGATTCTGTATGCAAGCTTTGGATGAGACTTGGCCAGAATTATGCTATCCACTTGAGATTGTGATTTTGATGATCTTGAGAAAAGCACTCGAAAATGGATGATAATCACTTGATCCTTGCTTCAATTCTGATCTATGATGAATATTGAATATGATTGGATTGATTTTGAGGAAGATTGATGAAGATTTTGGAGAATTGGAATGAAAACTTAATGAGAAAGCATGAGAAAAATTTGTGGAATTCTTGGTGCAAATGAGGCCAACCCTTGCCAAATTCATCTTTCATGAATATATAGACCCCAATGGTACATTCTAGATCCATCTTGCACATTCCCTTGTTTTCAAACTTTGGCTCATTTTGGATTATGTTTCTTAAAAGGTAAGCAACCATGGATAACTTCATTTTTTCCTTCTAAACTCAAAAAAGTGTGTGAACCATTGTTCTTAGAATTGTTTTTCCATTCAAAATCATATATTGGAAGTCTTCATTTGGACTTGTAAATCTCCCAAACCATTTTTCACTTTGAAATTATTCACTTTATAAGCCTTTTTAGTTCATATTTTGACCAATTATGTAACATCATGCTATGAGTTTCTCCAATAATTTGTGACCTTCTTTCTAGACTTAAAATCCCATTTGGAGCAAGTTTGATGTTGTAAGTTTTTCCATTTGAGGCCTCCTTGTATGAGTTTTGGGTATAGGTTAAAATGACCTGTAATTCACAAATGCCCAAAATACCCTTTGCTTGTCAAGACCATAAGTTGAGTTATACACATCATATGAAGGCATACCATACCATTCTAGAAAGCTAAGACAATGAGGAACAATTCTTATGTTGACCAAGAATTCATTTGAAATCTCCCTGAGGGGCAAAACTAGCTTGGAAGTCAAGTCACTTTCACAGACAAAAATTCAGACACCCCAGATGACCTGTAACTTGCAAGGACCATAACTTGAGTTCTATAAATCTCCTTGAGGTCTTCCACCACTCAAATTAAAGGTCTTGAGATCCTCTACAAGTTTCATGTTGGCCAAGAAGCCATTTGAATCTAGCATTTTGACTTATCTTGCTTGGAAATTTAACCTAAACTAGGGGATTTTACAGAGAAACCCTAATTTAGTAACTCCTCTTCTCCTTGATTTCTCTTGAATTCTCCTTGGCATATCTCCATATCCTTCTTCATATGTCAAATGTTGATCCCCACATCTCTCCAATAGACTTGAATGCCCTCTTAAGTCAGTCAATTGACCTAGGGTTGACCTAGGGTTGACCCAGATGAAGCCCTAGTTGACTGTCTTCCACTATAGCTCTTGTGCTTTCATCAATGACTTGCTTTCTTCTCCAAATGACTTTGTAAGTCTCTCATAAGGTCTAGATGCTTTCCATGCTTTCACTTCACAGTTCACAACCCTCTTGTTGATCCTCAGATACCCTCAGCTAGGAGATGGACTCAAGGCTTGCTCTGCTGAACTCTTTGCTTTCAAATTCTTTCCTGATGACTTGAGTAGGGTGGAATTAGGATAATAACCTCTTGCTAGGCCTCTAGAGATGAAAATAATGATTGGTCCCCTGTTGAATGACTTGCTATGCTTATGCTATGCAGATGGTTAGTCTATGTACATGACTCTACATGCAAATGCTAATGATAATGAAACATAAATCCAAGGAATAAGGTTGAGCAAATTTTAGGGTGCAACAGCTGCCCCTATTCAAGCGACTTGGACCCGATTGGATGAAGAGCCCGGAGCCTTCAGACATTCGCGGTACGAGACGGTTGAATACTAGTGAAACCAGAAATTTGCCAACCGCGGAAATAAACTGCGCTCCTGCTTGCGGAATGACATTCGTCAGCTGAATCTGACTGTTAGAGCAACCCACTGATCTTGCGCGACCGTGCTGGGGATTGTCTTCATCGTTCTGAAGAGGATTTTGTCATAACAGATTGCTTGCTTGTCCATGCTAGGACTCTGTCTGTTGTCAATACGAAGAACTCTCAACTAGAACCTGTCCACGTCAGGACTCCACTTGCTGTCAACCCAGAAAAAATCTCGGCAACTCCGCTGGGGATACTTCATCTGCATTTCCGTAAACTGAATCGCCCACGTTAGGAATAACACTCTTCCACGTTAGGAGTAACACCTGTCCACGTTAGGAATCACATCGTCCACGTTAGGAGTAACGCTTTTATCTTTCCACGTTAGGAAGCAATCTTCTTTCCGCGTTAGGAAACTATATCAATCTGTCCACGTAAGGACTCCAATGCCATTCGACATGTCCGCGTCAGGACTCCGATCTTTCCACGTAAGGAATACAACCATTTCTGAACTTGTCCACGTCAGGACTCAACTTTTCTTGCATCTGTCCCCGTAAGGACTAATTTCCTTCTTCCACGTTAGGAATATCTTCTTCGATCTGTCCGCGTCAGGACTAAACTCTCTTTCCACGTCAGGAATAATCCATTTCTTTCCACGTCAGGAATCAATCTTGATATGTCCGCGTCAGGACTTTGATCTTTCCACGTCAGGAATACCAACTTCTTTCTGATTTGTCCGCGTCAGGACTCATTTTTCCACGTAAGGAATGCCATCTTAATCTGTCCACGTAAGGACTCTCTTTTTTCCACGTTAGGAATACTGTCATTTCCACGTTAGGAATCACTTCTGATACGTCCGTGTATGGACTCCATCTTTTCCGCGTTAGGAATCTCCGTCTTTCCACGTTAGGAATCACCTCTGTTGATATGTCCGCGTAAGGACTACATCTTTCCACGTTAGGAATAATAATCTCTTTGATCTGCCCGCGTTAGGACACTGATCTCGTCTTGATTTATCCACGTAAGGACTCAGGCGCCTTCGACTCACTGAGGAAATAAGACTTGTCCACGTAAGGACTCACACCTTCGACTCACTGGGGAAATATCCGCGTTAGGACTTACACTTTGCCAACAACACGAAGAAGGATAAATTTGTCCACGTCAGGATTCTTGTATCTTGTCATCACAAAGAACTACAAACTGGTCCACGTCAGGACGCACATTTCACCATTACGAATAAAGATATCTGCTGGAAATAAATTGTCCACGCCAGGACACCAACACGGAGAGTAACCAATCTTGTCCATGTCAGGATTTCACATCCGATCAATACCGAGTAATCAAATCTGTCCACGTCAGGACTAGCACATATCGTCAACCTGAGGAAATGTCCACGTCAGGACCCCACCTTCCAACCATTCTGAGAAATCGAACATGTCCACGTTAGGACTAGCACCTCCCATCAGCCCAGGGAAATAGACCTGTCCACGCTAGGACGCCCACTTCTGAAGAAATCCCGTCATTCTAGGAGTAAATGGTCCACGTCAGGACTTAATTCTTCAATGATCCTCACCCACAAACTTCTTAGCACTGACGTGACAGCGACTTCGAGATGAGCTCTACTGGGGATGTCTGAAAACCAACTATCGGACGCCTGCTCTGATAGCCGGCGGTGGTCTCTGAAATTCTGATTCATGCGACTCGTTGATGACAAACGAACTCTGCTTGGGGATAAGGAGATTCTTATCCTGGCCACTCTGGCTGGGGAAAATAAGATACATTTGCATAAATGACTCTGCTGGAGACAAAGAAAGTTTTACCATGATAACTCTGTGGGGGAATACCGCCGAAACTGACATTATCATTGAATATCTCCTGCCGAGATCTTGACTGTTTGGTGATTTATTTGAGCAAGAGCTCTCTCCACCTGAACTACTAGAGTACCGAAACTGCTTCAGCAAAATAAATGCTGGAAGGGTAACGCCGACTCGCCGGGGATAGCCTGATGCTACAAAATCATTCCGGCAAAATAAATGCTGGAAGAGTGAAGTCGACCCTGCTGGGGAGTTGGGAACTCAAACCACACGTCTTGTTGAAGTAACCCCCTGCTGGGGAATATGACTTTGCTGGAGAATAACAGATGCGCACAGCACGATCGGACTTTCTGCTGGAACGTGAACCGATATCACCAGTATCTCTGACAAGATAAATGACAGGACCCAACCTCAACTCTGCTTTGGAGAGTCTTGACCTTCGAATTCCGCTGGAAGAAAAGAACATTTGCTGAAAAGAGAACTCCGCTGGGGATGGCTGGATTCTCTTGGGGAAAATTAACTGACTCCACTGGGGAAGAGTGCCTGGCCCTACGGGGGGAGATGAACCTGTCGGAATACAGCCTTACGATCTCAGAATCACTAAACTCTGCTGAGGACGAGTAACTTCTCTGGAGCACGTCCTTTGGATAAGCTACGGCTAGCTGGAGAATTCTATCCTTCTTCAGGAAGAACATGCCTGACCTGCGTGGGGATCAAGCCTTTCACTATTGCAATCTTTTGATCACCTTCCTCGTACAGTTATGAAACCTGCAACAACATAAACAAGGCACGACAAGCCTATGCAATCCAAATCGATTCAGGTTAGTGACGTTACACTCAGTTAATTCAAAGCTTTAACAATTGTTGGCAAGGGCCAGTAATGTTATACTCATGCTAGCTTCAATAAACTTTAGGCGTTTTATCATGCGCAAAACAGTAAAGAACAGGCATCAAGTACTGAATAACACATTTTCATTGATTGGGCCCCTGAATGGGCGGAGTGTTTTGTACACGGGATGTAACTCCTGAAAAGAGGAAGCTACGCAAAGCAAATATACAAGTATGCAAGTATTCACAAGAAGCATAAATATTGACAAATTAAATTTTGTACACATGTCGGCAACTGGATGCAGATGAACACCACGAACTGATCCTCCCATGACTCGTCCGACTCTAATACTTTCCCGGTATCCCTACTTCTGAAGAGGTTGTATCCGATAACTGACTCCTCAAACATATTCTCCCGCACTGATGCTCATTGAATTCGAATTCGGACCGCAGTCATTTGCTTTTCAAATCCCTAACTTTTGCGTGAACCGCCCTTTACGGGTTTTCAGTTCACCGGGATACCCCTTTTTGCCGAAGCCGCCCAGTGTAGGTTTTCAACTTCGCGGGTGTACATTTTTCAATTTTATCCCTAACTTTTGCCCGAACCTTTCATTCTGTTTTTGGTTCGCCAGGATGCCCCATTTTTGCCTGGACTCTCTTTTTTCTGTCCAGCGGGTCTATTTTAAGCAAAGTATTTTTTAACCGCGTCCGAATTCACAGGTGATGCAAAGTCTTCCCCGTCCATGGTGGACAGCAACAAATCTCCCCCTGAAAAGACCTTACTGACAACGTATGGCCCTTCGTAGTTGGGGGTCCACTTGCCCCTGTGATCTGCTTGCGGCGGGAGAATCCTTTTCAGCACAAGGTCGCCCGTCTGAAAGCTTCGCGGAAGTATTTTCTTGTCGTACGCTTTCTTCATTCGTCTTTGATACAAACGACCGTATGCCAGAGAAGCTAGCCTCTTCTCATCCATCAAACTCAGTTGGTTCAATCTGTTCGTTACCCATTCTGCCTCGTCCAGCTGAACGTCTCGCAATACCCTCAGAGAAGGGATCTCAACTTCCAATGGTAATACCGCTTCCATTCCGTATACCAACGAGAACGGTGTTGCCCCGGTTGATGTGCGTACCGTCGTACGATAACCGTGCAAAGCGAAAGGTAGCATCTCGTGCCAATCCTTATACGTCACCACCATTTTCTGGACGATCTTCTTGATATTCTTATTGGCCGCTTCGACAGCGCCATTCATCTTGGGTCGGTAAGGGGAGGAGTTGTGATGTTCGATCTTGAAATTCTGACAGAGCTCCTTCATCACTTTGTTGTTCAGATTAGAACCATTATCCGTGATTATCCGCTCGGGAATTCCGTATCGGCAAATGATATCTCTCTTGATGAATCTAGCCACCACTTGCTTCGTTACATTTGCGTAAGACGCTGCTTCCACCCATTTGGTGAAATAATCGATTGCTACTAGGATGAACCGATGCCCGTTAGAAGCCGTCGGCTCAATCTTTCCAATCATATCGATTCCCCACATTGAGAATGGCCATGGAGATGACATCACATTTAGAGGACTCGGAGGCACATGTATTTTGTCAGCATAAATTTGGCACTTGTGGCACTTTCTTGCAAATTTGAAACAATCAGTTTCCATCGTCAGCCAAAAGTAACCTGCCCGCAGCAGTTTTCTCGTCATAGCATGCCCACCAGCATGCGTACCGAATGCACCTTCGTGAATTTCCTCCATGAGAAGCTTTGCCTCTTTCTCGTCTACACAACGCAACAACACCAAGTCGTGGTTTCTTCTGTACAAGACGCCATCCGGGTTCAAATAGAAATTACCCGCTAATCTCCTGAGAGTCTTCTGATCTTGACTGGATGCCCCAGCCGGATACTCCTTATTCTTCAGGAAATTAAGGATATCAAAATACCACGGTTTGTCATCAGACGCTTCGTCAATAGCAAATACATAAGCTGGCCTGTCCAACCGAGAGATAGTGATTTGGGGAGCTTCGTTCCAGAAATTGACCTTGTACATGGAAGACAAGGTGGCAAGGGCGTCAGCCATTTGATTTTCTGCCCGTGGCACGTGATGCAATTCAACTTTGTCGAAGAAAGGCAACAATCTCCTTGCATAATTCATATAATGTATCAAATTGGGCTGCCGCGTCTCCCCTTCCCCTTTGATCTGATTCACTACCAGAGCTGAGTCTCCGTATACGTCTAAATGTTTGATTCGCAAATCAATGGCTTCTTCAAGCCCCATTATACAAGCTTCGTATTCGGCCTCATTGTTGGTAACGGCAAAGGTCAATCGGGCAGTAAACGGGATGTGCGACCCGCGCGGCGTAGTGATAATTGCCCCTATTCCGCTACCGTAAGCATTCACAGCTCCATCAAATATCATCTGCCATTTGGACCCCGGCTCTGGTCCTTCGTCTGGTAACGGCTCTTCGCAATCCTTCATCTTGAGATACATGATATCCTCGTCAGGAAAGTCAAATCTCATCGATTGATACTCTTCAATAGGCTGCTCCGCCAGATACTCAGCCAGCACACTCCCCTTTATTGCCTTTTGCGAGACGTATTGAATATCATATTCAGTCAAGATCATCTGCCAACGGGCAATCCTACCTGACAACGCCTGCTTTTCGAATATATATTTGATTGGATCCATCTTCGAGATGAGCATGGTTGTATGATTCAGCATGTACTGCCTCAAACGCTTGGCGGCCCAGGCTAGCGCGCAACAAGTTTTCTCCAGCATTGAGTATCGAGATTCACAGTCTGTAAATTTCTTACTCAGATAGTAGATCGCATGCTCTTTTCTCCCCGTCTCGTCGTGTTGACCGAGAACACAACCCATGCTTCCCTCAAGAACCGTCAAATACATTATCAAGGGTCTTCCTGCCACCGGGGGTATCAAAATAGGAGGCTCCTGCAGATACTTCTTTATTTTGTCGAACGCCTTTTGACAATTTTCGTTCCACGTTACAGCTTGATCTTTCTTTAGCAACTTGAATAATGGTTCACACGTAGCCGTCAGGTGAGATATAAACCGGGCAATATAGTTCAATCTCCCTAAAAACCCGCGCACCTCTTTCTCTGTTTTAGGCGTCGGCATTTCTTGAATCGCTTTTATTTTAGCAGGATCGACCTCTATTCCTCTTTCGCTTACTATGAACCCCAGGAGCTTACCCGATCTCACCCCGAAGGTGCATTTGTTAGGGTTCAGCCTCAGCCTGAACTTCCTAAGCCTTTTAAACAACTTCAACAGATTCACCAGATGCTCTTCCTCCGTCTGGGATTTGGCAATCATATCGTCAACATAAACTTCGATCTCTTTATGCATCATGTCATGAAAGAGAGTCGTCATCGCACGCTGATATGTTGCCCCAGCATTTTTCAAACCAAAGGGCATCACTTTGTAGCAAAATGTTCCCCACGGTGTTATGAAAGTAGTCTTCTCCATATCCTCTGGCGCCATTTTAATTTGATTATAGCCTGAAAAGCCATCCATGAAGGAGAATACAGAGTATTGAGCAGTATTATCCACTAACACGTCAATGTGAGGAAGTGGAAAATCGTCTTTTGGGCTTGCTTTATTCAAATCTCTATAGTCCACGCACATTCGAACCTTGCCATCTTTCTTTGGCACTGGTACGATGTTAGCAACCCATGAGGGATACTTCGTCACAGCCAGGAAACCAGCGTCCCACTGTTTCTGAACCTCCTCTTTGATCTTCATTGCCATATCTGGTCGAGTTCTGCGAAGTTTTTGTTTGACAGGCGGGCAATCTTCTTTCAGTGGCAGACGATGCACAACCATATCTGTATCGAGCCCTGGCATATCTTGATACGACCAAGCGAATACATCATTATACTCTCGGAGCATTTCAACCAGTTTTCGCTTGATATCACTCTGCAGTGCGGCTCCGATACGAATATTTTTCTCAACCCCTTCCGACCCCAAGTTGATAATTTCGATAACCTCGTCGTGAGGCAGAATGGCTCTTTCCTCTTGCTTCACCAACCAAGACAGTTCTTCAGGAACGTCGCCATCTTCGACAACCTCTTCTTCGGTATGGAATACCGGGTGCTCGAAGTCGGGACGAGTCATAGGTGGCTCAAAGATGTCATCTGAAAATGTTATCCTGCAAAAGAAAGGGTTAAGTGCTTCAAAATGCGTATAAAGCGGATAACCACGTTGCCATTTTATTGAAAAATACAAAACAAGAAAGACAGGGATTACAGTATTTGCACATGAAAAAAAAAAAAAAAAAAAAAAAAACGCCGTTTATTTAATGATTAACGAAGCAATGTTTATAACAACACAGCCCTAAGCAAATCCTGATGCCCCGGGCAAGACATCAGATTATTCAACAATTAATAAAGCAAAGCATTACTGTTTAAAAGTCACAGGAACAAGCTCCTGAATAGACCAGTTGCACAGTCCTTGTCCTGGCGTGCTTGGCTGAATCCAGGCATCCATATCACAGTCGCTGTCCCCTTCATCGGACTCTGAAGCAGCATTGACAGATTCATGGCATACTCCACTGGCAGAGATGGTGATTGACTTTCTGAAATGAGGGGCCCCCACGGAAGGAGTTGATGACGACGGTCGGTACCCCAGTCCGAACCGGTCCATTTTCACCGGAATGTCCAATACTTTGCCCCAGCCCGTGGCTTCTCCTGCCTTCACTAGCGCTTGGGCTTCTTTATACGATGAGACAGCTATCTCCGGCACTTTGCTTGGCCCGGGACTCTTGTCCTTAATGCGCAAACCTTCGAATGCCTGGCATGGCGTCTCGTGGATCTCCCCGTCGACTTCCACATATTTAAACGAAGAAAGATGGCTGACCAGGATGTCTTCTTCTCCGCACACGGTGACTACACTGTCTCCGACCATATACTTTAACTTCTGATGCAGGGTTGACGTGACAGCCCCTGCCCCGTGAATCCAAGGTCTTCCCAGCAAGCAGCTGTACGCAGGCTGTATATCCATGATATAAAACTCCGTTGCAAACACTTCCGGCCCCACTTGCAGAGGCAAGGTGATCGATCCGAAGACTGTTCTCCGCGTGCCGTCAAACGCTCTGACTACCAAATCACTTGGTGTGCACAAAATTCCTCGAACATCCAGCTTCATCATAGCCTTCTTAGGCAGCACATTCAAAGACGACCCGGTGTCAACCAATACGTGCGACATTGTCGACCCTCTGCACTCGACAGATACATGTAATGCCATATTATGGTCCCTTCCTTTCGGAGTCAAGTCGAAATCAGTAAAGCCCAGACTGTGGCCCGCATTTACGTGTGCCAATACTCCTTCTAGCTGATTGACGGAGACATCCTGTGGTACAAAAGAAGTGTCCAGGACTTTCAGCAAAGCGTTCCTGTGGGCTTCCGAACACATCAGCAATGACAGAATAGATATTTTGGATGGCGTTTGCTGCAGATGCTCCACGATTTTATAATCGCTCTTCCGAATTAAGCGCATGAATTCTTCTACGTCCTTCGACGCTGCTTCTTTTTCATTTGCTTGTACCGGAATATTCTCAACCGCTTTCCCCTTTCCTTTCGCTAGCCTTTCGGCCTCTACTTCAGGAGATATAAAGATCCTGCCGCTTCTCGTCATGCCTCCCGGGCCCACAACATTATCCACAATCTCCGCCGACTGCTTGTTAACATCGATTTTAATCCCGTCACAATACACCTCTAGCCCATATGACCATGGGACTGCTTTCGTGTTCTCATACGGGATTGGCCCGGCTTTAGTTATAGTAATCGGTGGTCGCTGAGCTGGTGCTGAAATAGTGATCGTCTTCCTAGGAATTGTCACTGTGGCAACATCACTCTGATTATCCATTACTGCCCCTGCCGGCTCATCAGTTGCTGTTCTATCAAACTGCAATACACCTTCATCAATCAAGGCCTGAATGCCTTTCTTTAGATCTTCACACCCCCCAGACAGGGCCCAACAATCTAAGCAGTACTCATTACAACCCGGGTAAACACCTCCTTGCAACAGTCGGCTTTTTATTTCGCTCAGCGGCGTCTTTAAATCCTCAACATTCATAATCAGATTCAGACCTTCCTCAGTCAGCACGGCGTTCGCCCCATGATTAGGCATGGGTTTCTGGACTATATTCGCACCGGTCGTTCCGAAGTTGATAGACTTGTTGTCCAAGAGATCCTGCACAACGTGCTTAAAAGCGTGACAACCTTCTATATCATGGCCCGGGGCCCCAGAATGAAACTCGCAGCGCCTATTTGCATCATAGCCGAACGGGGGAGTTCCCGTTATTGGTGCCAAGGTTCTTTTCTCTACCAGATTCAATCCCAACAAGGTCTGCAATAAATCAGCATAGTTAGAGGGAGGCTTCTCGAACACCCTTCTCGGCTTACCACCCTGGAATTTTCTCTGAGCCTGCTGTGCCCCCTGCTGAGGCTGCTGCTGCTGTGGCATTGGTTGCTGCTGAACCTGTTGTTGTTGCTGAATTGGTTGTTGTTGATACGGGATGGTGACACTCGACACTTGCTGCGGCTGACGATATTGATTTCTTCCCCTGCCTCGGCCTCGGCCTCGGCCTCCAAATACCGCGCTAGCTTCGCCCTGACGGCGCCCACCATAAGCTTTCCTATTACTGCCAGATGCAGTTGATTCATCGACTTGGAACTTCCCTTGCTTAATGTTCCGCTCAATCTTTTCACCCATCAAAATCAGATCTGAAAAACTAGCCAGAGACGTGTGAAACAGCATATCATGAAACAGCCCGGTGAATGTGCCAACAAACATGTCGTTCATTTCTTTATCTTCCACAGGAGGACGGACCCTGGCAGCCATATCGCGCCACCTTTGCGCGTATTCTTTAAAACTCTCCCCCTTCTTCTGCGAAAGCCCGGCCAACTGGACCCGATTGGGTGCCAGGTCACTGTTATATTTGTAATGGGCTACGAACGCCTCTGCTAATTGCTTCCAAGTCTTGATATCAGTGGGCTCCAACCCCATGTACCACTCTAAGGAAGGACCCGATAGACTATCCTGAAAGAAATGCATGAGCATTCTTTCGTCAGTGGAGTATGCAGACATCTTTCTGTAATAAGCTCGTACATGCACTTTCGGGCATGTATCTCCTTTGTACTTATCGAACGCAGGCGCTTTGAACTTGATTGGCACCCTCAGCCCAGGTACCAAGCCCATTGTTGCCATGTCCAGACCCACAGCACTCTGGTTTAGGACTCCCTTCATTTGCTCTTCCAGCATTCTAATCTTTTGAGAATCATCCATCGGCCCTTCAAAGCCCCCTCCAGAGAAGGCGTCTTCCTGCTGATCCTCTTGCCACATACCGTTTCCAGCCCCGTATCCATCATACGCATTATTACGTCCAGCTCTGACCTGATTCATCCCCGGAACTCGGCCTCTGTTGCCATACCCTTGAACACCTCCAGCAGGACCACCAGCCATAAAACCAGCACCGTTTCCGTTTCCAAAACCTCCGTAGCCCTGATTGACCATACCATAACCATCTTGCCCAAAGCCTTGAGCATTAAAGCCATACTTGCCAGTATTGTCGAATCCCTGATCGTTGAATCCGAACCCAGCGTTGACAAAGCCATTGCCTCCGAGATTATCTCCCACATTGACATCACCCAGCCCAGCGTTATGGACAGCAGTTTCATTTCCAACTCCGACGTTACCATTCACAGCAGCGGTAGCGTTGTTGATGTTAGCAGCATTCACATTGACGACAGGCGGAGCCACTGGCGTTGGAGTGCCATCTCCATGAGCAGTATCAACCCGGACAGACTGATGATCTTCGTTACCATGACCAGCGTTGCGAGCCAATAGAGGCTGGACCATGGCCTGCAAGTTCTCTTGCCCTTTTGCTATAGCCTCCATGGTCTGCATGAAGAGGGCGAGCTTCTCGCGTACATCCTGCATCTCGTTCTGAATCTGGTCCATGACTTTCCGACAGTTGGATCGTGTAGAATAGCGGTGCGGATGTTGATCTGGAATCCTGTTAAGTACCTGATGCAGAGCAAGAGATAAGACACCATTCATATATTACCTGTTATGCAAGATGAATATGAATGCAATGCAATGTGTCTGTGCATTAGGGAAGTTCATTCCCCCAGTTCTAGTGCGAGGGTGCCGGTGCAGTGACAGTGTTGACAATAGGAATATCGGAGCTGAATCATAGAAAGCCTCATATATAACAGAGAGAATCAATAAGCCCAGGGTACAATATCACTGAGAGTACAAAGATGGCATGACCTCAACCAACAATCCTGGTGATGGTCAGCAACTATGCAAATAAAGCATACAAATAATGGAATGATCAGATCCTCCCAAAGGTCTGGTACTCCTCTATCAACTTCTTGGTCTCCGGATGGCTTGGTCGATCAAGCAGCCCTTCAACAAGCTGGTTTCTCTTCTTAAGGATACGGCGTACGTCTTCAGCAGTTTCTTCCCATGCTGCTTCTCCGAAGCAATCTTCTAATTTTCGCTTCTGGGACACTGCTTCATCTCTGGATTTGATTGCCTTGTTCAGTGCATGCTGGACACTATACCGGTTCATCACTTCCTCCTCACACTTCTTGATGCTAGACTTCAACTTCTCTTCGAGGTCGGAAATTTGCTGCTTCAGCTTATCTTCCCTCTTCTTGTTATTGGTGAGTGTGGCATTCCAAGTCTTATTGCAAGAAGATATCTCTCGGTGTGCTGCGTCGAGCGCCTTCTTTTTGGCTTCCAGCATGTCATGGGAGCTTCTGAACTCTTGCCCCAGACGTTCACGCTTCTTCTTTTCCTCGGTCAACTCAGATCCTAACCTGTTTACCAGCTCAATCTGTTGCTGGAAAGCATATACGGCCTTGTTTTTCTCGCTGCGCGCCTGGGCTAACTCTTGCTCTAACCCTTCGTTAATCTTCATCAGGGCTTTTTTCTCTCTCACAACCTGTTCATATGCTTCTCTAGAAACAGTAGTCGGCTCTTCTACCGGAATAGGAACAAGAATTGGTGCATCTGGAAACGGCATCTTCAACTGACTAGCCCTTTCCTGAATCCAAACTCTATAAGATGCATAGGCCTGACAGTCATTCTTTCCCAACAACGGCTTCCCTTTGCGGTTAATACGCGTCCAAGCATGTCGCAACTTGGCTAATAACTCCCCCTTCACGTCACCGGTGAAGTACAGAGATTCCTGTACTTCTTCCTCTTGAGGTGGATTCTTCAGCGCATATCCGAACTGGCGAATGAATAGAGAAGGGTTGTAATTGATACACCCTTTTCTTCCTATCAATGGCACATTAGGGTAACCAGAACAACTGAAGATGAGCTCCGATCCCAACAGGTCCCTATCAAACCACTCCATATCTTCCGACGATAACCTCATCAAACGCTCCGGCCAACCAACTGGAACTGTAGTCTCTACAGCAGATCTTCTCTTAGGCAGGTGACTCTCAAACCACATACTCAATAAGGGTACACACAGATGAACATTCTTCCCTCTTCCCTTCTCATTCTTGTAATGCAGTGAGTGGTAGAGATCTCCGAGTAAAGTAGGCACAGGATTACCAGCGGCAAACAAGTAGAAAGCATCGAAGTCCACAAAATCCGGTATATTGGGGAATAAAACTATGCCATAAATGCACAAAGCCAACACAGCATTGAAAGCAACCCAGCACCCATTCTTGGCGTACTCTTGGGCTTTACCCACTAAGAACTGAAATGAGAAGCCTGGAACTCCACGGGAAACAGTAGTCACAAGTTCAGAAGCATCAACATGCAAGGCTTTTGCCAATTCCTCCGGCTTGGGTTTGGCATCATAATGAATGAATGGAACCTGGTTCTGCACAGGCAGCTCAACATACTCAGCGTATTCCTCCAGAGTTGGTCCCATAATAAAGTCAGAGAACGTGAAACACCTCAAAGCAGGGTCGTAGAATTGCATCAAAGCATACAGCCCATCTAACTCTACCTCTGTAGGTTTGCACACCAATCTCAGTAATCTACCATAACTCATCCGGAAACTCCTACGAACACCCTCATCAGCAAGAGAGATCAACCCCAGTAAAGTAACAATATCAGGCGTAGGCAATTTGTAAGCAACCGTTCTCCGTAGGCTAGTCATGATCAAACACTCAGAAGTCTGGGCACTAGAACTAGGGAAATGCAAATGCACCTGCAGCACAGACACACGTTAGTGAAATGCAAATGATAATGTATATGCAGGGATGCAATGCAAGTAACATTCAACAGGGACCAAAGCTGCAGCTGAATAGCCTAAACCCAATCAAGAAAGGTCTCAAATAGACCGTCCAGAAGTCATCAAACCCTGGTCTCAGATAGACCTAAAATAGAACTCCAACACTGGTCTCTGACAGACCTCAAACCATAACTCACTGGTCTCTGATAGACCTCAAATCCCATCTATAACTGGTCTCTGACAGACCTCATAACACATCTCCAACTGGTCTCTGACAGACCTCATAGCACATCTCCAACTGGTCTCTGACAGACCTCATAATACATCTCCAAATGGTCTCTGACAGACCTCAGAATACATCTCCAAATGGTCTCTGACAGACCTCAGAATAAATCTCCAAATGGTCTCTGACAGACCTCAGAATAAATCTCCACATGGTCTCTGACAGACCTCAGAATAAATCTCCACATGGTCTCTGGCAGACCTCATAACTCTCCATAAATAACCCGGATCTCTGATCAAGAAATAACCGGTAATCTGGAGGTCTAGTTACCTGCATAACCCTGAATCCCCTCACAGGTGGGTGGCCCTATAACTGGCACAAGGTACGGCATCCTATGCGGTCGTCGGCGTCACAGACTTTCAGGGTTGATGATACGATTCCCAGAAGGAGTGGCATCATCAATTCCTGAAGAGGCCTCACTCAGCCAACTTCCAAATGATCGGTCCCCAGAGTCGACAATCCAACTAACCAGCAACCCACGCCAACCAAAGGAAGGGGCAGGAGGCCAACCAGAGGAACCTCGTCTGAGTGTAGATTTCATGGGACACCGAAGCAAGCAAAGCAAGCGGGCGCCCACTAATTTCTACTCTAATTCTAGGTGCACTCAAGCCCAGGTCCGGCTTATCTCTCAATATCAGAACACCCGTCACACCCTAATACAGCAATAATAAACAATATATAAAGCTGAAAATACAAGGTTAGCAATATACAATAACTCCATACAAAATCCTCGACGGGAAAACAAGCGTTAGGATTGACTCTCTCAAGGGACGTTGGATCCCAAATGCATAAGAACTATCGCAGTCCTTAGCAGCCAGGGGACGTTGGATCCCCAGCAGAGTCGCCAGCTGTCGCTACTGCGAAAATCGGCGCCGGCTGAACAGAAGAGTCGCCACCATGCGTTATTTATCCCACGGGAGGGAAAGGAAACGCTCAGAGTAAACCTCGCACAACACGGGAAAGGTATGGTCGTCGCAACCAAAACCTGGATTCGGGAGTCGGTTACGCAAGGGGAAGGTATTAGCACCCCTCACGTCCATCGTACTCGATGGGATCCACGCTTGTTTTCGGGTATGGATTGTTATTCTATCTAAACTATAGGTCAAGGGTTAAAAAGAAAATAAAAATGACTCGGCAAAGTATCGCACTTTATGCCTACGTATTCCCGTCTGGAACGAGAAATCAGAGTCAACGTAGTTCGCCTACCTACGGGAAAGGAGGGGAAGGTTGCTCGCTAGGATATCGCATCCTATGCCTACGTACTTTCATACAGCATGAAAGATCAGAGCAAACGTAGTTCGGGCCACGTACGACACAAGTCTGTCCTTGATCGATTTTATTCCTTCTGAAAAAGGTTTTTCTGATTAACAGTCCAAGAGGACAAAAATGACGTCTTGATGAGTTCACATTCTTTTACGGAAGAAGTGTCTTTTATTGTGTTTGAAATCTTTATGTGTTTTTCTGTTTGTTTTGAGAAAGGAAGAGACAGAACTCTAACCTACGGTTGCGAAGGGAAACAAACTAGCCTAATGTTATCATGCGTGGGTTAAGACCTAGTGTCTATCATGCTCCTCTCTTGCACAGAGAGAAACAGAGATCCTACGGGATAGGCAGAAACAGCAACAATACCAGATATATACAGTAAAGCAGTAAAATGCATGGATGCAACAGCACAAGCGAGGCAAGGGAGTCCCACTCAACCTCGAACCTAGAAAACAATAGGCGAAAGTGAACAGGCTTCACTTTCAACCCAACAGGGTAAACAGCAAACAATACAGTTCAGAAAACCAATCAATACATCAGAAATGAAATACCGCAAAAGAAACAGCATCAGCAGCTCTAAATCAACAACTGGCTTCAAGCAACCTCCAATCAGCTACAGGCTTCAACAAGCATCAATCTCCATCTTCATGGCCTTCAGACAAGGGCTTTGATCATCAGTCTTCCATCTGCAATGGCTTTTCTTCAAACTCAAACCTCCAGGATGAGGGATCAGTCACAAGAGTGAATGGGTGTTAAGCAATCAGCTGACTACCAAAGGTGGTGAACAGACTGCTTCTAACACAAGAGACATTTTCTCTCAAGGGTTCTATCTCATAGATACTGTCACCAAGCCTTCCAAAGGAAGGGGGTGAGTGTCTTAGAGAGACTCTGAATCACAGAGAAGAATGGATGCAGACAAGGCAATCCATGTTTGAGAAACAAGATTTCTAATCTAGAGCTCTGCCTAGCTCCTAAACCCTAGTCTCCTCAGCAACTGCTAGCAAGAAACTCCTCCTCAACTCTGACAGTTGATCTTCAATCTTTGAATCTCCCATAGCTTCATCTCCACAAATCTTCAGCTTCCCCAGGGCCCCAGACAAACCCAATACCCATACAAACAATCAATAAACCCCAGAGGGCACACCACACCAGACAACAGATATACAGACAGTAATAATAGCAGTAGGGGAATCCTAACTGTTCTCTAAGGGATCTAATAACTACCCATAGCCCCTATAGTCCCATAACTAATCTATTCAAACCCTAAGTCCTAAGGGGAATGAAATCAAACTCCTAAGTTGCCACCTAAAAACCCTAGTTTTGTTCCTGATATTCAAGCATCTATTAATCACCTAAAATTAACCTCTAAAAATGGGAACTAAAATATTTCTACAAGCCTAATATCTCATCTAAACAATATGAAAAGAATGATCAAAAAATATCAAAGCATGTGAGAGAACAAAAATCATAAAAATGATGCATGAAATGAATTATTTAATGTGACATTTATTTTAGAAAATATGTAAAAAATATGAAATAAAACTAAAAATGAAATTTTCTTTTCCTATAATATTCTAGACATTTTAATGAAAATATGGTAAAAAGAATGAATTAAAATGCATTTTTTATGAATTATTTATGAATTAATGAAAATGGTAAAAATTAGAATGAAATAAGAAAATTAAAATTGAATTAAATGAGGGAGGGGGGTCGAAATAGAAACTACGCGCAGTTCAATCCAGGATGGGCCCTCACAATGGGGGTGCAGATAGCGAATTGCCAAGGCCCAGAATCCATTCAGAATTAAAGAAATAACCAAAGAGCGCTGGGGGGTGAAGGAAGTAGCGAATTCACGTTAGAACCTGGTTTTGGGCTCACACGGGGGTGGGAAAAGCAACCCAAACTCAGGCCCGCCCGTTTCAATTAATGAAACGGTGCGTTTTGGCCAGGTCCTTCCCTCCACAAATCAGATTAAACGTAGGCCACACGATCACGCCAATAGTCAAAGGTCCTACTCAAAATGGAAGGCCACGATTTCGTCTTCCCCAATGGTTCTGCAAATTAGGGTTTTAACTCCATGAACCTCCATGCACGAACAATATTCCATCCCTCTGTTCTCACTCTACAGGCAACCAATCCCCACGATGTAAACACAAAAACCACTCCAAATTCTTCCCTCTACAAGCCTAGGGCATTAGATTAACTTGAAACTCACCATAACAACAAACACGATTGAATCAACATCTGGCCACCATTGAAATGCACTGATACGAACCTTCACCATTCTTCCTCAAACTTGACCTAAACTAACCTATGCCTAATGGAGGTTAATCTGATGCATCCAACTAACATTCTAACGCCCTAATCCAAGAGATTCGAACACTAACAGTTTGTTGCACCTGTCACTAACCATCACCAAATCGTTCCAAAATCATCTAACTTAATCTCCTAACCACCTAGATCAAGTCTACACTAATAAAATCATGTGAAACTAACAGAATCAAGCTAATCGAATGAAAACTTACCTGATGAGAAACCTTGAAAACAGCTATGGAAATGTGGATCTGAAGCTTCTAAGTGTTGAATCTTGATCAATCCTTGAGGAACTTGATTCTGTATGCAAGCTTTGGATGAGACTTGGCCAGAATTATGCTATCCACTTGAGATTGTGATTTTGATGATCTTGAGAAAAGCACTCGAAAATGGATGATAATCACTTGATCCTTGCTTCAATTCTGATCTATGATGAATATTGAATATGATTGGATTGATTTTGAGGAAGATTGATGAAGATTTTGGAGAATTGGAATGAAAACTTAATGAGAAAGCATGAGAAAAATTTGTGGAATTCTTGGTGCAAATGAGGCCAACCCTTGCCAAATTCATCTTTCATGAATATATAGACCCCAATGGTACATTCTAGATCCATCTTGCACATTCCCTTGTTTTCAAACTTTGGCTCATTTTGGATTATGTTTCTTAAAAGGTAAGCAACCATGGATAACTTCATTTTTTCCTTCTAAACTCAAAAAAGTGTGTGAACCATTGTTCTTAGAATTGTTTTTCCATTCAAAATCATATATTGGAAGTCTTCATTTGGACTTGTAAATCTCCCAAACCATTTTTCACTTTGAAATTATTCACTTTATAAGCCTTTTTAGTTCATATTTTGACCAATTATGTAACATCATGCTATGAGTTTCTCCAATAATTTGTGACCTTCTTTCTAGACTTAAAATCCCATTTGGAGCAAGTTTGATGTTGTAAGTTTTTCCATTTGAGGCCTCCTTGTATGAGTTTTGGGTATAGGTTAAAATGACCTGTAATTCACAAATGCCCAAAATACCCTTTGCTTGTCAAGACCATAAGTTGAGTTATACACATCATATGAAGGCATACCATACCATTCTAGAAAGCTAAGACAATGAGGAACAATTCTTATGTTGACCAAGAATTCATTTGAAATCTCCCTGAGGGGCAAAACTAGCTTGGAAGTCAAGTCACTTTCACAGACAAAAATTCAGACACCCCAGATGACCTGTAACTTGCAAGGACCATAACTTGAGTTCTATAAATCTCCTTGAGGTCTTCCACCACTCAAATTAAAGGTCTTGAGATCCTCTACAAGTTTCATGTTGGCCAAGAAGCCATTTGAATCTAGCATTTTGACTTATCTTGCTTGGAAATTTAACCTAAACTAGGGGATTTTACAGAGAAACCCTAATTTAGTAACTCCTCTTCTCCTTGATTTCTCTTGAATTCTCCTTGGCATATCTCCATATCCTTCTTCATATGTCAAATGTTGATCCCCACATCTCTCCAATAGACTTGAATGCCCTCTTAAGTCAGTCAATTGACCTAGGGTTGACCTAGGGTTGACCCAGATGAAGCCCTAGTTGACTGTCTTCCACTATAGCTCTTGTGCTTTCATCAATGACTTGCTTTCTTCTCCAAATGACTTTGTAAGTCTCTCATAAGGTCTAGATGCTTTCCATGCTTTCACTTCACAGTTCACAACCCTCTTGTTGATCCTCAGATACCCTCAGCTAGGAGATGGACTCAAGGCTTGCTCTGCTGAACTCTTTGCTTTCAAATTCTTTCCTGATGACTTGAGTAGGGTGGAATTAGGATAATAACCTCTTGCTAGGCCTCTAGAGATGAAAATAATGATTGGTCCCCTGTTGAATGACTTGCTATGCTTATGCTATGCAGATGGTTAGTCTATGTACATGACTCTACATGCAAATGCTAATGATAATGAAACATAAATCCAAGGAATAAGGTTGAGCAAATTTTAGGGTGCAACAGCTGCCCCTATTCAAGCGACTTGGACCCGATTGGATGAAGAGCCCGGAGCCTTCAGACATTCGCGGTACGAGACGGTTGAATACTAGTGAAACCAGAAATTTGCCAACCGCGGAAATAAACTGCGCTCCTGCTTGCGGAATGACATTCGTCAGCTGAATCTGACTGTTAGAGCAACCCACTGATCTTGCGCGACCGTGCTGGGGATTGTCTTCATCGTTCTGAAGAGGATTTTGTCATAACAGATTGCTTGCTTGTCCATGCTAGGACTCTGTCTGTTGTCAATACGAAGAACTCTCAACTAGAACCTGTCCACGTCAGGACTCCACTTGCTGTCAACCCAGAAAAAATCTCGGCAACTCCGCTGGGGATACTTCATCTGCATTTCCGTAAACTGAATCGCCCACGTTAGGAATAACACTCTTCCACGTTAGGAGTAACACCTGTCCACGTTAGGAATCACATCGTCCACGTTAGGAGTAACGCTTTTATCTTTCCACGTTAGGAAGCAATCTTCTTTCCGCGTTAGGAAACTATATCAATCTGTCCACGTAAGGACTCCAATGCCATTCGACATGTCCGCGTCAGGACTCCGATCTTTCCACGTAAGGAATACAACCATTTCTGAACTTGTCCACGTCAGGACTCAACTTTTCTTGCATCTGTCCCCGTAAGGACTAATTTCCTTCTTCCACGTTAGGAATATCTTCTTCGATCTGTCCGCGTCAGGACTAAACTCTCTTTCCACGTCAGGAATAATCCATTTCTTTCCACGTCAGGAATCAATCTTGATATGTCCGCGTCAGGACTTTGATCTTTCCACGTCAGGAATACCAACTTCTTTCTGATTTGTCCGCGTCAGGACTCATTTTTCCACGTAAGGAATGCCATCTTAATCTGTCCACGTAAGGACTCTCTTTTTTCCACGTTAGGAATACTGTCATTTCCACGTTAGGAATCACTTCTGATACGTCCGTGTATGGACTCCATCTTTTCCGCGTTAGGAATCTCCGTCTTTCCACGTTAGGAATCACCTCTGTTGATATGTCCGCGTAAGGACTACATCTTTCCACGTTAGGAATAATAATCTCTTTGATCTGCCCGCGTTAGGACACTGATCTCGTCTTGATTTATCCACGTAAGGACTCAGGCGCCTTCGACTCACTGAGGAAATAAGACTTGTCCACGTAAGGACTCACACCTTCGACTCACTGGGGAAATATCCGCGTTAGGACTTACACTTTGCCAACAACACGAAGAAGGATAAATTTGTCCACGTCAGGATTCTTGTATCTTGTCATCACAAAGAACTACAAACTGGTCCACGTCAGGACGCACATTTCACCATTACGAATAAAGATATCTGCTGGAAATAAATTGTCCACGCCAGGACACCAACACGGAGAGTAACCAATCTTGTCCATGTCAGGATTTCACATCCGATCAATACCGAGTAATCAAATCTGTCCACGTCAGGACTAGCACATATCGTCAACCTGAGGAAATGTCCACGTCAGGACCCCACCTTCCAACCATTCTGAGAAATCGAACATGTCCACGTTAGGACTAGCACCTCCCATCAGCCCAGGGAAATAGACCTGTCCACGCTAGGACGCCCACTTCTGAAGAAATCCCGTCATTCTAGGAGTAAATGGTCCACGTCAGGACTTAATTCTTCAATGATCCTCACCCACAAACTTCTTAGCACTGACGTGACAGCGACTTCGAGATGAGCTCTACTGGGGATGTCTGAAAACCAACTATCGGACGCCTGCTCTGATAGCCGGCGGTGGTCTCTGAAATTCTGATTCATGCGACTCGTTGATGACAAACGAACTCTGCTTGGGGATAAGGAGATTCTTATCCTGGCCACTCTGGCTGGGGAAAATAAGATACATTTGCATAAATGACTCTGCTGGAGACAAAGAAAGTTTTACCATGATAACTCTGTGGGGGAATACCGCCGAAACTGACATTATCATTGAATATCTCCTGCCGAGATCTTGACTGTTTGGTGATTTATTTGAGCAAGAGCTCTCTCCACCTGAACTACTAGAGTACCGAAACTGCTTCAGCAAAATAAATGCTGGAAGGGTAACGCCGACTCGCCGGGGATAGCCTGATGCTACAAAATCATTCCGGCAAAATAAATGCTGGAAGAGTGAAGTCGACCCTGCTGGGGAGTTGGGAACTCAAACCACACGTCTTGTTGAAGTAACCCCCTGCTGGGGAATATGACTTTGCTGGAGAATAACAGATGCGCACAGCACGATAGGACTTTCTGCTGGAACGTGAACCGATATCACCAGTATCTCTGACAAGATAAATGACAGGACCCAACCTCAACTCTGCTTTGGAGAGTCTTGACCTTCGAATTCCGCTGGAAGAAAAGAACATTTGCTGAAAAGAGAACTCCGCTGGGGATGGCTGGATTCTCTTGGGGAAAATTAACTGACTCCACTGGGGAAGAGTGCCTGGCCCTACGGGGGGAGATGAACCTGTCGGAATACAGCCTTACGATCTCAGAATCACTAAACTCTGCTGAGGACGAGTAACTTCTCTGGAGCACGTCCTTTGGATAAGCTACGGCTAGCTGGAGAATTCTATCCTTCTTCAGGAAGAACATGCCTGACCTGCGTGGGGATCAAGCCTTTCACTATTGCAATCTTTTGATCACCTTCCTCGTACAGTTATGAAACCTGCAACAACATAAACAAGGCACGACAAGCCTATGCAATCCAAATCGATTCAGGTTAGTGACGTTACACTCAGTTAATTCAAAGCTTTAACAATTGTTGGCAAGGGCCAGTAATGTTATACTCATGCTAGCTTCAATAAACTTTAGGCGTTTTATCATGCGCAAAACAGTAAAGAACAGGCATCAAGTACTGAATAACACATTTTCATTGATTGGGCCCCTGAATGGGCGGAGTGTTTTGTACACGGGATGTAACTCCTGAAAAGAGGAAGCTACGCAAAGCAAATATACAAGTATGCAAGTATTCACAAGAAGCATAAATATTGACAAATTAAATTTTGTACACATGTCGGCAACTGGATGCAGATGAACACCACGAACTGATCCTCCCATGACTCGTCCGACTCTAATACTTTCCCGGTATCCCTACTTCTGAAGAGGTTGTATCCGATAACTGACTCCTCAAACATATTCTCCCGCACTGATGCTCATTGAATTCGAATTCGGACCGCAGTCATTTGCTTTTCAAATCCCTAACTTTTGCGTGAACCGCCCTTTACGGGTTTTCAGTTCACCGGGATACCCCTTTTTGCCGAAGCCGCCCAGTGTAGGTTTTCAACTTCGCGGGTGTACATTTTTCAATTTTATCCCTAACTTTTGCCCGAACCTTTCATTCTGTTTTTGGTTCGCCAGGATGCCCCATTTTTGCCTGGACTCTCTTTTTTCTGTCCAGCGGGTCTATTTTAAGCAAAGTATTTTTTAACCGCGTCCGAATTCACAGGTGATGCAAAGTCTTCCCCGTCCATGGTGGACAGCAACAAATCTCCCCCTGAAAAGACCTTACTGACAACGTATGGCCCTTCGTAGTTGGGGGTCCACTTGCCCCTGTGATCTGCTTGCGGCGGGAGAATCCTTTTCAGCACAAGGTCGCCCGTCTGAAAGCTTCGCGGAAGTATTTTCTTGTCGTACGCTTTCTTCATTCGTCTTTGATACAAACGACCGTATGCCAGAGAAGCTAGCCTCTTCTCATCCATCAAACTCAGTTGGTTCAATCTGTTCGTTACCCATTCTGCCTCGTCCAGCTGAACGTCTCGCAATACCCTCAGAGAAGGGATCTCAACTTCCAATGGTAATACCGCTTCCATTCCGTATACCAACGAGAACGGTGTTGCCCCGGTTGATGTGCGTACCGTCGTACGATAACCGTGCAAAGCGAAAGGTAGCATCTCGTGCCAATCCTTATACGTCACCACCATTTTCTGGACGATCTTCTTGATATTCTTATTGGCCGCTTCGACAGCGCCATTCATCTTGGGTCGGTAAGGGGAGGAGTTGTGATGTTCGATCTTGAAATTCTGACAGAGCTCCTTCATCACTTTGTTGTTCAGATTAGAACCATTATCCGTGATTATCCGCTCGGGAATTCCGTATCGGCAAATGATATCTCTCTTGATGAATCTAGCCACCACTTGCTTCGTTACATTTGCGTAAGACGCTGCTTCCACCCATTTGGTGAAATAATCGATTGCTACTAGGATGAACCGATGCCCGTTAGAAGCCGTCGGCTCAATCTTTCCAATCATATCGATTCCCCACATTGAGAATGGCCATGGAGATGACATCACATTTAGAGGACTCGGAGGCACATGTATTTTGTCAGCATAAATTTGGCACTTGTGGCACTTTCTTGCAAATTTGAAACAATCAGTTTCCATCGTCAGCCAAAAGTAACCTGCCCGCAGCAGTTTTCTCGTCATAGCATGCCCACCAGCATGCGTACCGAATGCACCTTCGTGAATTTCCTCCATGAGAAGCTTTGCCTCTTTCTCGTCTACACAACGCAACAACACCAAGTCGTGGTTTCTTCTGTACAAGACGCCATCCGGGTTCAAATAGAAATTACCCGCTAATCTCCTGAGAGTCTTCTGATCTTGACTGGATGCCCCAGCCGGATACTCCTTATTCTTCAGGAAATTAAGGATATCAAAATACCACGGTTTGTCATCAGACGCTTCGTCAATAGCAAATACATAAGCTGGCCTGTCCAACCGAGAGATAGTGATTTGGGGAGCTTCGTTCCAGAAATTGACCTTGTACATGGAAGACAAGGTGGCAAGGGCGTCAGCCATTTGATTTTCTGCCCGTGGCACGTGATGCAATTCAACTTTGTCGAAGAAAGGCAACAATCTCCTTGCATAATTCATATAATGTATCAAATTGGGCTGCCGCGTCTCCCCTTCCCCTTTGATCTGATTCACTACCAGAGCTGAGTCTCCGTATACGTCTAAATGTTTGATTCGCAAATCAATGGCTTCTTCAAGCCCCATTATACAAGCTTCGTATTCGGCCTCATTGTTGGTAACGGCAAAGGTCAATCGGGCAGTAAACGGGATGTGCGACCCGCGCGGCGTAGTGATAATTGCCCCTATTCCGCTACCGTAAGCATTCACAGCTCCATCAAATATCATCTGCCATTTGGACCCCGGCTCTGGTCCTTCGTCTGGTAACGGCTCTTCGCAATCCTTCATCTTGAGATACATGATATCCTCGTCAGGAAAGTCAAATCTCATCGATTGATACTCTTCAATAGGCTGCTCCGCCAGATACTCAGCCAGCACACTCCCCTTTATTGCCTTTTGCGAGACGTATTGAATATCATATTCAGTCAAGATCATCTGCCAACGGGCAATCCTACCTGACAACGCCTGCTTTTCGAATATATATTTGATTGGATCCATCTTCGAGATGAGCATGGTTGTATGATTCAGCATGTACTGCCTCAAACGCTTGGCGGCCCAGGCTAGCGCGCAACAAGTTTTCTCCAGCATTGAGTATCGAGATTCACAGTCTGTAAATTTCTTACTCAGATAGTAGATCGCATGCTCTTTTCTCCCCGTCTCGTCGTGTTGACCGAGAACACAACCCATGCTTCCCTCAAGAACCGTCAAATACATTATCAAGGGTCTTCCTGCCACCGGGGGTATCAAAATAGGAGGCTCCTGCAGATACTTCTTTATTTTGTCGAACGCCTTTTGACAATTTTCGTTCCACGTTACAGCTTGATCTTTCTTTAGCAACTTGAATAATGGTTCACACGTAGCCGTCAGGTGAGATATAAACCGGGCAATATAGTTCAATCTCCCTAAAAACCCGCGCACCTCTTTCTCTGTTTTAGGCGTCGGCATTTCTTGAATCGCTTTTATTTTAGCAGGATCGACCTCTATTCCTCTTTCGCTTACTATGAACCCCAGGAGCTTACCCGATCTCACCCCGAAGGTGCATTTGTTAGGGTTCAGCCTCAGCCTGAACTTCCTAAGCCTTTTAAACAACTTCAACAGATTCACCAGATGCTCTTCCTCCGTCTGGGATTTGGCAATCATATCGTCAACATAAACTTCGATCTCTTTATGCATCATGTCATGAAAGAGAGTCGTCATCGCACGCTGATATGTTGCCCCAGCATTTTTCAAACCAAAGGGCATCACTTTGTAGCAAAATGTTCCCCACGGTGTTATGAAAGTAGTCTTCTCCATATCCTCTGGCGCCATTTTAATTTGATTATAGCCTGAAAAGCCATCCATGAAGGAGAATACAGAGTATTGAGCAGTATTATCCACTAACACGTCAATGTGAGGAAGTGGAAAATCGTCTTTTGGGCTTGCTTTATTCAAATCTCTATAGTCCACGCACATTCGAACCTTGCCATCTTTCTTTGGCACTGGTACGATGTTAGCAACCCATGAGGGATACTTCGTCACAGCCAGGAAACCAGCGTCCCACTGTTTCTGAACCTCCTCTTTGATCTTCATTGCCATATCTGGTCGAGTTCTGCGAAGTTTTTGTTTGACAGGCGGGCAATCTTCTTTCAGTGGCAGACGATGCACAACCATATCTGTATCGAGCCCTGGCATATCTTGATACGACCAAGCGAATACATCATTATACTCTCGGAGCATTTCAACCAGTTTTCGCTTGATATCACTCTGCAGTGCGGCTCCGATACGAATATTTTTCTCAACCCCTTCCGACCCCAAGTTGATAATTTCGATAACCTCGTCGTGAGGCAGAATGGCTCTTTCCTCTTGCTTCACCAACCAAGACAAATCTTCAGGAACGTCGCCATCTTCGACAACCTCTTCTTCGGTATGGAATACCGGGTGCTCGAAGTCGGGACGAGTCATAGGTGGCTCAAAGATGTCATCTGAAAATGTTATCCTGCAAAAGAAAGGGTTAAGTGCTTCAAAATGCGTATAAAGCGGATAACCACGTTGCCATTTTATTGAAAAATACAAAACAAGAAAGACAGGGATTACAGTATTTGCACATGAAAAAAAAAAGAAAAAAAAAAAAAAAAACGCCGTTTATTTAATGATTAACGAAGCAATGTTTATAACAACACAGCCCTAAGCAAATCCTGATGCCCCGGGCAAGACATCAGATTATTCAACAATTAATAAAGCAAAGCATTACTGTTTAAAAGTCACAGGAACAAGCTCCTGAATAGACCAGTTGCACAGTCCTTGTCCTGGCGTGCTTGGCTGAATCCAGGCATCCATATCACAGTCGCTGTCCCCTTCATCGGACTCTGAAGCAGCATTGACAGATTCATGGCATACTCCACTGGCAGAGATGGTGATTGACTTTCTGAAATGAGGGGCCCCCACGGAAGGAGTTGATGACGACGGTCGGTACCCCAGTCCGAACCGGTCCATTTTCACCGGAATATCCAATACTTTGCCCCAGCCCGTGGCTTCTCCTGCCTTCACTAGCGCTTGGGCTTCTTTATACGATGAGACAGCTATCTCCGGCACTTTGCTTGGCCCGGGACTCTTGTCCTTAATGCGCAAACCTTCGAATGCCTGGCATGGCGTCTCGTGGATCTCCCCGTCGACTTCCACATATTTAAACGAAGAAAGATGGCTGACCAGGATGTCTTCTTCTCCGCACACGGTGACTACACTGTCTCCGACCATATACTTTAACTTCTGATGCAGGGTTGACGTGACAGCCCCTGCCCCGTGAATCCAAGGTCTTCCCAGCAAGCAGCTGTACGCAGGCTGTATATCCATGATATAAAACTCCGTTGCAAACACTTCCGGCCCCACTTGCAGAGGCAAGGTGATCGATCCGAAGACTGTTCTCCGCGTGCCGTCAAACGCTCTGACTACCAAATCACTTGGTGTGCACAAAATTCCTCGAACATCCAGCTTCATCATAGCCTTCTTAGGCAGCACATTCAAAGACGACCCGGTGTCAACCAATACGTGCGACATTGTCGACCCTCTGCACTCGACAGATACATGTAATGCCATATTATGGTCCCTTCCTTTCGGAGTCAAGTCGAAATCAGTAAAGCCCAGACTGTGGCCCGCATTTACGTGTGCCAATACTCCTTCTAGCTGATTGACGGAGACATCCTGTGGTACAAAAGAAGTGTCCAGGACTTTCAGCAAAGCGTTCCTGTGGGCTTCCGAACACAACAGCAATGACAGAATAGATATTTTGGATGGCGTTTGCTGCAGATGCTCCACGATTTTATAATCGCTCTTCCGAATTAAGCGCATGAATTCTTCTACGTCCTTCGACGCTGCTTCTTTTTCATTTGCTTGTACCGGAATATTCTCAACCGCTTTCCCCTTTCCTTTCGCTAGCCTTTCGGCCTCTACTTCAGGAGATATAAAGATCCTGCCGCTTCTCGTCATGCCTCCCGGGCCCACAACATTATCCACAATCTCCGCCGACTGCTTGTTAACATCGATTTTAATCCCGTCACAATACACCTCTAGCCCATATGACCATGGGACTGCTTTCGTGTTCTCATACGGGATTGGCCCGGCTTTAGTTATAGTAATCGGTGGTCGCTGAGCTGGTGCTGAAATAGTGATCGTCTTCCTAGGAATTGTCACTGTGGCAACATCACTCTGATTATCCATTACTGCCCCTGCCGGCTCATCAGTTGCTGTTCTATCAAACTGCAATACACCTTCATCAATCAAGGCCTGAATGCCTTTCTTTAGATCTTCACACCCCCCAGACAGGGCCCAACAATCTAAGCAGTACTCATTACAACCCGGGTAAACACCTCCTTGCAACAGTCGGCTTTTTATTTCGCTCAGCGGCGTCTTTAAATCCTCAACATTCATAATCAGATTCAGACCTTCCTCAGTCAGCACGGCGTTCGCCCCATGATTAGGCATGGGTTTCTGGACTATATTCGCACCGGTCGTTCCGAAGTTGATAGACTTGTTGTCCAAGAGATCCTGCACAACGTGCTTAAAAGCGTGACAACCTTCTATATCATGGCCCGGGGCCCCAGAATGAAACTCGCAGCGCCTATTTGCATCATAGCCGAACGGGGGAGTTCCCGTTATTGGTGCCAAGGTTCTTTTCTCTACCAGATTCAATCCCAACAAGGTCTGCAATAAATCAGCATAGTTAGAGGGAGGCTTCTCGAACACCCTTCTCGGCTTACCACCCTGGAATTTTCTCTGAGCCTGCTGTGCCCCCTGCTGAGGCTGCTGCTGCTGTGGCATTGGTTGCTGCTGAACCTGTTGTTGTTGCTGAATTGGTTGTTGTTGATACGGGATGGTGACACTCGACACTTGCTGCGGCTGACGATATTGATTTCTTCCCCTGCCTCGGCCTCGGCCTCGGCCTCCAAATACCGCGCTAGCTTCGCCCTGACGGCGCCCACCATAAGCTTTCCTATTACTGCCAGATGCAGTTGATTCATCGACTTGGAACTTCCCTTGCTTAATGTTCCGCTCAATCTTTTCACCCATCAAAATCAGATCTGAAAAACTAGCCAGAGACGTGTGAAACAGCATATCATGAAACAGCCCGGTGAATGTGCCAACAAACATGTCGTTCATTTCTTTATCTTCCACAGGAGGACGGACCCTGGCAGCCATATCGCGCCACCTTTGCGCGTATTCTTTAAAACTCTCCCCCTTCTTCTGCGAAAGCCCGGCCAACTGGACCCGATTGGGTGCCAGGTCACTGTTATATTTGTAATGGGCTACGAACGCCTCTGCTAATTGCTTCCAAGTCTTGATATCAGTGGGCTCCAACCCCATGTACCACTCTAAGGAAGGACCCGATAGACTATCCTGAAAGAAATGCATGAGCATTCTTTCGTCAGTGGAGTATGCAGACATCTTTCTGTAATAAGCTCGTACATGCACTTTCGGGCATGTATCTCCTTTGTACTTATCGAACGCAGGCGCTTTGAACTTGATTGGCACCCTCAGCCCAGGTACCAAGCCCATTGTTGCCATGTCCAGACCCACAGCACTCTGGTTTAGGACTCCCTTCATTTGCTCTTCCAGCATTCTAATCTTTTGAGAATCATCCATCGGCCCTTCAAAGCCCCCTCCAGAGAAGGCGTCTTCCTGCTGATCCTCTTGCCACATACCGTTTCCAGCCCCGTATCCATCATACGCATTATTACGTCCAGCTCTGACCTGATTCATCCCCGGAACTCGGCCTCTGTTGCCATACCCTTGAACACCTCCAGCAGGACCACCAGCCATAAAACCAGCACCGTTTCCGTTTCCAAAACCTCCGTAGCCCTGATTGACCATACCATAACCATCTTGCCCAAAGCCTTGAGCATTAAAGCCATACTTGCCAGTATTGTCGAATCCCTGATCGTTGAATCCGAACCCAGCGTTGACAAAGCCATTGCCTCCGAGATTATCTCCCACATTGACATCACCCAGCCCAGCGTTATGGACAGCAGTTTCATTTCCAACTCCGACGTTACCATTCACAGCAGCGGTAGCGTTGTTGATGTTAGCAGCATTCACATTGACGACAGGCGGAGCCACTGGCGTTGGAGTGCCATCTCCATGAGCAGTATCAACCCGGACAGACTGATGATCTTCGTTACCATGACCAGCGTTGCGAGCCAATAGAGGCTGGACCATGGCCTGCAAGTTCTCTTGCCCTTTTGCTATAGCCTCCATGGTCTGCATGAAGAGGGCGAGCTTCTCGCGTACATCCTGCATCTCGTTCTGAATCTGGTCCATGACTTTCCGACAGTTGGATCGTGTAGAATAGCGGTGCGGATGTTGATCTGGAATCCTGTTAAGTACCTGATGCAGAGCAAGAGATAAGACACCATTCATATATTACCTGTTATGCAAGATGAATATGAATGCAATGCAATGTGTCTGTGCATTAGGGAAGTTCATTCCCCCAGTTCTAGTGCGAGGGTGCCGGTGCAGTGACAGTGTTGACAATAGGAATATCGGAGCTGAATCATAGAAAGCCTCATATATAACAGAGAGAATCAATAAGCCCAGGGTACAATATCACTGAGAGTACAAAGATGGCATGACCTCAACCAACAATCCTGGTGATGGTCAGCAACTATGCAAATAAAGCATACAAATAATGGAATGATCAGATCCTCCCAAAGGTCTGGTACTCCTCTATCAACTTCTTGGTCTCCGGATGGCTTGGTCGATCAAGCAGCCCTTCAACAAGCTGGTTTCTCTTCTTAAGGATACGGCGTACGTCTTCAGCAGTTTCTTCCCATGCTGCTTCTCCGAAGCAATCTTCTAATTTTCGCTTCTGGGACACTGCTTCATCTCTGGATTTGATTGCCTTGTTCAGTGCATGCTGGACACTATACCGGTTCATCACTTCCTCCTCACACTTCTTGATGCTAGACTTCAACTTCTCTTCGAGGTCGGAAATTTGCTGCTTCAGCTTATCTTCCCTCTTCTTGTTATTGGTGAGTGTGGCATTCCAAGTCTTATTGCAAGAAGATATCTCTCGGTGTGCTGCGTCGAGCGCCTTCTTTTTGGCTTCCAGCATGTCATGGGAGCTTCTGAACTCTTGCCCCAGACGTTCACGCTTCTTCTTTTCCTCGGTCAACTCAGATCCTAACCTGTTTACCAGCTCAATCTGTTGCTGGAAAGCATATACGGCCTTGTTTTTCTCGCTGCGCGCCTGGGCTAACTCTTGCTCTAACCCTTCGTTAATCTTCATCAGGGCTTTTTTCTCTCTCACAACCTGTTCATATGCTTCTCTAGAAACAGTAGTCGGCTCTTCTACCGGAATAGGAACAAGAATTGGTGCATCTGGAAACGGCATCTTCAACTGACTAGCCCTTTCCTGAATCCAAACTCTATAAGATGCATAGGCCTGACAGTCATTCTTTCCCAACAACGGCTTCCCTTTGCGGTTAATACGCGTCCAAGCATGTCGCAACTTGGCTAATAACTCCCCCTTCACGTCACCGGTGAAGTACAGAGATTCCTGTACTTCTTCCTCTTGAGGTGGATTCTTCAGCGCATATCCGAACTGGCGAATGAATAGAGAAGGGTTGTAATTGATACACCCTTTTCTTCCTATCAATGGCACATTAGGGTAACCAGAACAACTGAAGATGAGCTCCGATCCCAACAGGTCCCTATCAAACCACTCCATATCTTCCGACGATAACCTCATCAAACGCTCCGGCCAACCAACTGGAACTGTAGTCTCTACAGCAGATCTTCTCTTAGGCAGGTGACTCTCAAACCACATACTCAATAAGGGTACACACAGATGAACATTCTTCCCTCTTCCCTTCTCATTCTTGTAATGCAGTGAGTGGTAGAGATCTCCGAGTAAAGTAGGCACAGGATTACCAGCGGCAAACAAGTAGAAAGCATCGAAGTCCACAAAATCCGGTATATTGGGGAATAAAACTATGCCATAAATGCACAAAGCCAACACAGCATTGAAAGCAACCCAGCACCCATTCTTGGCGTACTCTTGGGCTTTACCCACTAAGAACTGAAATGAGAAGCCTGGAACTCCACGGGAAACAGTAGTCACAAGTTCAGAAGCATCAACATGCAAGGCTTTTGCCAATTCCTCCGGCTTGGGTTTGGCATCATAATGAATGAATGGAACCTGGTTCTGCACAGGCAGCTCAACATACTCAGCGTATTCCTCCAGAGTTGGTCCCATAATAAAGTCAGAGAACGTGAAACACCTCAAAGCAGGGTCGTAGAATTGCATCAAAGCATACAGCCCATCTAACTCTACCTCTGTAGGTTTGCACACCAATCTCAGTAATCTACCATAACTCATCCGGAAACTCCTACGAACACCCTCATCAGCAAGAGAGATCAACCCCAGTAAAGTAACAATATCAGGCGTAGGCAATTTGTAAGCAACCGTTCTCCGTAGGCTAGTCATGATCAAACACTCAGAAGTCTGGGCACTAGAACTAGGGAAATGCAAATGCACCTGCAGCACAGACACACGTTAGTGAAATGCAAATGATAATGTATATGCAGGGATGCAATGCAAGTAACATTCAACAGGGACCAAAGCTGCAGCTGAATAGCCTAAACCCAATCAAGAAAGGTCTCAAATAGACCGTCCAGAAGTCATCAAACCCTGGTCTCAGATAGACCTAAAATAGAACTCCAACACTGGTCTCTGACAGACCTCAAACCATAACTCACTGGTCTCTGATAGACCTCAAATCCCATCTATAACTGGTCTCTGACAGACCTCATAACACATCTCCAACTGGTCTCTGACAGACCTCATAGCACATCTCCAACTGGTCTCTGACAGACCTCATAATACATCTCCAAATGGTCTCTGACAGACCTCAGAATACATCTCCAAATGGTCTCTGACAGACCTCAGAATAAATCTCCAAATGGTCTCTGACAGACCTCAGAATAAATCTCCACATGGTCTCTGACAGACCTCAGAATAAATCTCCACATGGTCTCTGGCAGACCTCATAACTCTCCATAAATAACCCGGATCTCTGATCAAGAAATAACCGGTAATCTGGAGGTCTAGTTACCTGCATAACCCTGAATCCCCTCACAGGTGGGTGGCCCTATAACTGGCACAAGGTACGGCATCCTATGCGGTCGTCGGCGTCACAGACTTTCAGGGTTGATGATACGATTCCCAGAAGGAGTGGCATCATCAATTCCTGAAGAGGCCTCACTCAGCCAACTTCCAAATGATCGGTCCCCAGAGTCGACAATCCAACTAACCAGCAACCCACGCCAACCAAAGGAAGGGGCAGGAGGCCAACCAGAGGAACCTCGTCTGAGTGTAGATTTCATGGGACACCGAAGCAAGCAAAGCAAGCGGGCGCCCACTAATTTCTACTCTAATTCTAGGTGCACTCAAGCCCAGGTCCGGCTTATCTCTCAATATCAGAACACCCGTCACACCCCAATACAGCAATAATAAACAATATATAAAGCTGAAAATACAAGGTTAGCAATATACAATAACTCCATACAAAATCCTCGACGGGAAAACAAGCGTTAGGATTGACTCTCTCAAGGGACGTTGGATCCCAAATGCATAAGAACTATCGCAGTCCTTAGCAGCCAGGGGACGTTGGATCCCCAGCAGAGTCGCCAGCTGTCGCTACTGCGAAAATCGGCGCCGGCTGAACAGAAGAGTCGCCACCATGCGTTATTTATCCCACGGGAGGGAAAGGAAACGCTCAGAGTAAACCTCGCACAACACGGGAAAGGTATGGTCGTCGCAACCAAAACCTGGATTCGGGAGTCGGTTACGCAAGGGGAAGGTATTAGCACCCCTCACGTCCATCGTACTCGATGGGATCCACGCTTGTTTTCGGGTATGGATTGTTATTCTATCTAAACTATAGGTCAAGGGTTAAAAAGAAAATAAAAATGACTCGGCAAAGTATCGCACTTTATGCCTACGTATTCCCGTCTGGAACGAGAAATCAGAGTCAACGTAGTTCGCCTACCTACGGGAAAGGAGGGGAAGGTTGCTCGCTAGGATATCGCATCCTATGCCTACGTACTTTCATACAGCATGAAAGATCAGAGCAAACGTAGTTCGGGCCACGTACGACACAAGTCTGTCCTTGATCGATTTTATTCCTTCTGAAAAAGGTTTTTCTGATTAACAGTCCAAGAGGACAAAAATGACGTCTTGATGAGTTCACATTCTTTTACGGAAGAAGTGTCTTTTATTGTGTTTGAAATCTTTATGTGTTTTTCTGTTTGTTTTGAGAAAGGAAGAGACAGAACTCTAACCTACGGTTGCGAAGGGAAACAAACTAGCCTAATGTTATCATGCGTGGGTTAAGACCTAGTGTCTATCATGCTCCTCTCTTGCACAGAGAGAAACAGAGATCCTACGGGATAGGCAGAAACAGCAACAATACCAGATATATACAGTAAAGCAGTAAAATGCATGGATGCAACAGCACAAGCGAGGCAAGGGAGTCCCACTCAACCTCGAACCTAGAAAACAATAGGCGAAAGTGAACAGGCTTCACTTTCAACCCAACAGGGTAAACAGCAAACAATACAGTTCAGAAAACCAATCAATACATCAGAAATGAAATACCGCAAAAGAAACAGCATCAGCAGCTCTAAATCAACAACTGGCTTCAAGCAACCTCCAATCAGCTACAGGCTTCAACAAGCATCAATCTCCATCTTCATGGCCTTCAGACAAGGGCTTTGATCATCAGTCTTCCATCTGCAATGGCTTTTCTTCAAACTCAAACCTCCAGGATGAGGGATCAGTCACAAGAGTGAATGGGTGTTAAGCAATCAGCTGACTACCAAAGGTGGTGAACAGACTGCTTCTAACACAAGAGACATTTTCTCTCAAGGGTTCTATCTCATAGATACTGTCACCAAGCCTTCCAAAGGAAGGGGGTGAGTGTCTTAGAGAGACTCTGAATCACAGAGAAGAATGGATGCAGACAAGGCAATCCATGTTTGAGAAACAAGATTTCTAATCTAGAGCTCTGCCTAGCTCCTAAACCCTAGTCTCCTCAGCAACTGCTAGCAAGAAACTCCTCCTCAACTCTGACAGTTGATCTTCAATCTTTGAATCTCCCATAGCTTCATCTCCACAAATCTTCAGCTTCCCCAGGGCCCCAGACAAACCCAATACCCATACAAACAATCAATAAACCCCAGAGGGCACACCACACCAGACAACAGATATACAGACAGTAATAATAGCAGTAGGGGAATCCTAACTGTTCTCTAAGGGATCTAATAACTACCCATAGCCCCTATAGTCCCATAACTAATCTATTCAAACCCTAAGTCCTAAGGGGAATGAAATCAAACTCCTAAGTTGCCACCTAAAAACCCTAGTTTTGTTCCTGATATTCAAGCATCTATTAATCACCTAAAATTAACCTCTAAAAATGGGAACTAAAATATTTCTACAAGCCTAATATCTCATCTAAACAATATGAAAAGAATGATCAAAAAATATCAAAGCATGTGAGAGAACAAAAATCATAAAAATGATGCATGAAATGAATTATTTAATGTGACATTTATTTTAGAAAATATGTAAAAAATATGAAATAAAACTAAAAATGAAATTTTCTTTTCCTATAATATTCTAGACATTTTAATGAAAATATGGTAAAAAGAATGAATTAAAATGCATTTTTTATGAATTATTTATGAATTAATGAAAATGGTAAAAATTAGAATGAAATAAGAAAATTAAAATTGAATTAAATGAGGGAGGGGGGTCGAAATAGAAACTACGCGCAGTTCAATCCAGGATGGGCCCTCACAATGGGGGTGCAGATAGCGAATTGCCAAGGCCCAGAATCCATTCAGAATTAAAGAAATAACCAAAGAGCGCTGGGGGGTGAAGGAAGTAGCGAATTCACGTTAGAACCTGGTTTTGGGCTCACACGGGGGTGGGAAAAGCAACCCAAACTCAGGCCCGCCCGTTTCAATTAATGAAACGGTGCGTTTTGGCCAGGTCCTTCCCTCCACAAATCAGATTAAACGTAGGCCACACGATCACGCCAATAGTCAAAGGTCCTACTCAAAATGGAAGGCCACGATTTCGTCTTCCCCAATGGTTCTGCAAATTAGGGTTTTAACTCCATGAACCTCCATGCACGAACAATATTCCATCCCTCTGTTCTCACTCTACAGGCAACCAATCCCCACGATGTAAACACAAAAACCACTCCAAATTCTTCCCTCTACAAGCCTAGGGCATTAGATTAACTTGAAACTCACCATAACAACAAACACGATTGAATCAACATCTGGCCACCATTGAAATGCACTGATACGAACCTTCACCATTCTTCCTCAAACTTGACCTAAACTAACCTATGCCTAATGGAGGTTAATCTGATGCATCCAACTAACATTCTAACGCCCTAATCCAAGAGATTCGAACACTAACAGTTTGTTGCACCTGTCACTAACCATCACCAAATCGTTCCAAAATCATCTAACTTAATCTCCTAACCACCTAGATCAAGTCTACACTAATAAAATCATGTGAAACTAACAGAATCAAGCTAATCGAATGAAAACTTACCTGATGAGAAACCTTGAAAACAGCTATGGAAATGTGGATCTGAAGCTTCTAAGTGTTGAATCTTGATCAATCCTTGAGGAACTTGATTCTGTATGCAAGCTTTGGATGAGACTTGGCCAGAATTATGCTATCCACTTGAGATTGTGATTTTGATGATCTTGAGAAAAGCACTCGAAAATGGATGATAATCACTTGATCCTTGCTTCAATTCTGATCTATGATGAATATTGAATATGATTGGATTGATTTTGAGGAAGATTGATGAAGATTTTGGAGAATTGGAATGAAAACTTAATGAGAAAGCATGAGAAAAATTTGTGGAATTCTTGGTGCAAATGAGGCCAACCCTTGCCAAATTCATCTTTCATGAATATATAGACCCCAATGGTACATTCTAGATCCATCTTGCACATTCCCTTGTTTTCAAACTTTGGCTCATTTTGGATTATGTTTCTTAAAAGGTAAGCAACCATGGATAACTTCATTTTTTCCTTCTAAACTCAAAAAAGTGTGTGAACCATTGTTCTTAGAATTGTTTTTCCATTCAAAATCATATATTGGAAGTCTTCATTTGGACTTGTAAATCTCCCAAACCATTTTTCACTTTGAAATTATTCACTTTATAAGCCTTTTTAGTTCATATTTTGACCAATTATGTAACATCATGCTATGAGTTTCTCCAATAATTTGTGACCTTCTTTCTAGACTTAAAATCCCATTTGGAGCAAGTTTGATGTTGTAAGTTTTTCCATTTGAGGCCTCCTTGTATGAGTTTTGGGTATAGGTTAAAATGACCTGTAATTCACAAATGCCCAAAATACCCTTTGCTTGTCAAGACCATAAGTTGAGTTATACACATCATATGAAGGCATACCATACCATTCTAGAAAGCTAAGACAATGAGGAACAATTCTTATGTTGACCAAGAATTCATTTGAAATCTCCCTGAGGGGCAAAACTAGCTTGGAAGTCAAGTCACTTTCACAGACAAAAATTCAGACACCCCAGATGACCTGTAACTTGCAAGGACCATAACTTGAGTTCTATAAATCTCCTTGAGGTCTTCCACCACTCAAATTAAAGGTCTTGAGATCCTCTACAAGTTTCATGTTGGCCAAGAAGCCATTTGAATCTAGCATTTTGACTTATCTTGCTTGGAAATTTAACCTAAACTAGGGGATTTTACAGAGAAACCCTAATTTAGTAACTCCTCTTCTCCTTGATTTCTCTTGAATTCTCCTTGGCATATCTCCATATCCTTCTTCATATGTCAAATGTTGATCCCCACATCTCTCCAATAGACTTGAATGCCCTCTTAAGTCAGTCAATTGACCTAGGGTTGACCTAGGGTTGACCCAGATGAAGCCCTAGTTGACTGTCTTCCACTATAGCTCTTGTGCTTTCATCAATGACTTGCTTTCTTCTCCAAATGACTTTGTAAGTCTCTCATAAGGTCTAGATGCTTTCCATGCTTTCACTTCACAGTTCACAACCCTCTTGTTGATCCTCAGATACCCTCAGCTAGGAGATGGACTCAAGGCTTGCTCTGCTGAACTCTTTGCTTTCAAATTCTTTCCTGATGACTTGAGTAGGGTGGAATTAGGATAATAACCTCTTGCTAGGCCTCTAGAGATGAAAATAATGATTGGTCCCCTGTTGAATGACTTGCTATGCTTATGCTATGCAGATGGTTAGTCTATGTACATGACTCTACATGCAAATGCTAATGATAATGAAACATAAATCCAAGGAATAAGGTTGAGCAAATTTTAGGGTGCAACAAGGTCAAGAAACAACAATGGGTTGCCAAGGAGGTTGCTCTAGTAGCTCATACATCTCTTAGGATGCCAACCAAAGAAGACTGGTATTTTGACAGTGGCTGTTCTAGACACATGACTGGAATGGAGAATCTTTTGATGAACCTCAAACCTCATACCTCAAGCCATGTAACCTTTGGTGGTGGAGCTAGAGGAGAAGTCATAGGTGCTGGAAAACTAGATTTTCCTAGTGTTCCAATACTAGAGAATGTCATGTTGGTTAAAGGACTGATTGTGAATCTTATCAGTATCAGTCAGCTCTGTGACCAAGGTCTCAATGTCAAATTTACTAGGGGTAAATGTGTTGTCACCAATGAAGAAGGTGAGGAAGTCAAGAGAGGGTCTAGAGCTAAGAACAATTGTTACTTATGGGATCCTAAAAGTAACCTGAATATTTGTCCCTTGACCAAAGAAGAAAAGGAGGATAAACTGTGGAATAGACAGAGAAGACATCTTCCAAGTATAAAGAAGACCATATCCAAGGAAGCAGTAGGAGAAACTTCAAAGATAACTCCAGATGATAGAATAGGTTGTGTAAAATTTCAGGCTGGTAGGAATGTCAAGAAAGGACATCCAAAAGATGGACATCATAGAAACCTAGACCTGTTATACTGGAATTTGATGGAGTCTATGACAAACGATCTTAAAAGAAGCAATGTCACTCAGGATGTCATGACTTTGTACTGTGACATTAAGAGTAACATCAATATAAACTCGGGTCAATCTAAAAGAGTCAGACATAGGGATAACAAGCATCAATTTGGAAAGGTTCGTGTGAAGCTTGGAAACACTGATCTACATAGTGCTGACATGGTTACCAGAGGTCTCAAGGCCACTCAATTTGAAAGTTCACAAAGCAAGTTAAGGATGTGTCTTTATGAGAGTTTATAGCAATTAATGTTAATTGGGAATTGTATTATGAAAATTAATCATATGGTGAGTGGTCAAAATATTAAGTTCCCTCCTCTTGTGAAATATTACCCATCTAGCATCCTCACACATTACGCTTACTTCATTTGGTGCCAATACAAACTCTTCATCTTCCATACCTCTTCAAACAAGCACAAAAAACCCTCTCTCTCGCGATCAAAGTCTCCAAGAATGTCTCAACATCCAAAATCTTCCCCTTCCAAAAGGAGGAATATCATCACTGATACAAATTTTGATGCTAGACCTAATTCTAGCAACCCTAACGAGGTTCTTGTGGTAGCTCATCTATGCATGCTGACTCCAGAAGGACCGTTGGTGAAGAAACCAAGGTCTTCACATGCAAGAAGACCTAAAGACCTAGTCACAGGTCAGGCTTCTCACTCTATAACCTCCATTCCTAATGATGATCTCAATGGGGAAAAAGCTAGGCAAATCCACAACATCATTGCCAATTTGGTATCCAGGGTTCTGAGTGAGCCTCATGATGGGCCAAGAATATATATTCCCTCTAACACTGAGGGTTCTGCTCCTAATCTGGATGAACAAGCTGATGTCATTCACAATGTTGGAACATTGGAAACAACTACTCAAAAGGACACAGACAAGGGTCAAGCCTTTGAAACTAAGGATGATCACATGCAAAGTGATAAAAATGATGCTGACGAGGTTCAGAAGGACAATGCTGATATTGTAAACCTTGAGGAGTATTCGGACAATGATCTAATTGCCACTATCAACCCTAGCATCGTCAAAAGGCTCATGATTAGGAAAGGGAAGAAGGCTGTTGAGTAGAACACTCCTATCAAGAAGGCTGGGACTAAGAGGACTCTGGTCGGCTCTACCAAAGCTTGGAGCAAGGTTGTTCCAAAGAAGAGGAAGGCCCAAAATATATCTAATTCAGACTCGGAGTCAGATGTTGCTTGTGATGTCACTGACATCCAACCAAAGAAGAAATCCACAACTAGCAAACTGGCTGCTAGTGTTCCAGATGTCCCCATTGACAATGTCTCCTTCCATTATCCATCTAGTGAAAATAGATGGAAATATGTTTATCAAAAGAGGCTGGCTTTGGAAAGAGAGCTTGCTTAGAATGCTCTTGAAAACAAAGAGATCATGAATCTTATTCATGATGCTGGCTTGCTGAAGACTGTCACTCAGTTCACTCAGTGCTATAAACTACTTTTCAAAGAATTCATAGTTAACCTGTCAGAAGAATGTGATGATAGGAAATCTAATGAGTTTGGCAAGGTTTATGTAAGAAGGAAATGTGTCAATTTATCTTCAACCATCATCAACAACTATCTTGAAAGATCAGATAGAGGACAACCTGATATAGCTGCATCTGACAACAAAGTGTGTCAAGTGATTACAGGGAAACAAGTCAATAGCTGGCCATCAAAAGGAAAGCTGGGTGCAAGCAAGTTAAGTGTGAAGAATGTTATGCTGCACAAGATTAGTGCTGCAAATTGGGTGCCCACAAATCATAAGTCAACTATGGCAACTATCCTTGGGAGATTTATCTATGCTGTTGGAACCAAAGCCAAATTTGACTATGGGACCTATATTTTTGATCAGACTATGAAGCATGCAGGCATCTATAGTATGAAAGGCCCCATTGCATTCCCTTCCCTTATCTGTGGAATAATATTGAATTAGTATCCCAACATCCTCAAAGAGAATGATTATGCAAGCAAGAGAGAGAGCCCTTTGTGTAACACCCCAATTTTAATCGGATTATTTTAATTAATTTATTTAATTGAGAATATTCGTATTTTGGGTGTTTCCGGTGATTTTTAGTGTGTTGTGTGGATTATTGAGAATTATGCAATTTGTGGGTTATTTATTTAATTGGTAGTATATAATATTAATTTATTAAAATTATTATGAATTAAAATAAATAATAGTGAAAGAAGGGTAATTGGGACATTTGAGAGGAGTAAGTGAGGGCATTATGGGAAAAGCCCAATTATTTGTCCCAAGTTTAGGTTTAACGAAAAGGGAGTTCTGAAGGGTTTTAGGATTCATTTTGTGTTAACCGTGAAGAATTGAGGCCAGAGAGCTCTGAAGATGAAGTTGGAGGCGGAAGCGTTGAAAGATTCCCTGATAGATTCGTGAAGGCTTTGAATCGACGTTTAAGGTATGGAGAGTATAGCTTTTCATAATTTTCTATGTGTAGATTTCGATGTGATTATGGTTGATTTAAGGGTTTTATGGAGAATTATGGGACAAAGGGATTTTGGCCTTCGTTCGTGGCCTAAATCTATTATTGAGATTTTGACAGTGGGGATTTATTTGGGTTAAGGAAAATTAGAAGGATATGAGAACAAGTGATCTATGGCCTTCGTGGCCTAAATTTATCATGGAGATTATAACCGTAGGGATGTTAAAGGTAGAGATGAGAAATAGTAATCTTTGGCCTTCGTGACCTAAACCTGTAATTGCAAATCTAACTGTGAATTGATTGGGGAAAACGGAAACCTAGGCCTTCGTGGCCAAAAAGATGATTGAACTTTGGTTAACCCAGTAGGAATATTTGATAGTGAGTAACTCAGATGCCTGCATGGTAATTGTAGGGAAATTGTGATTTAGGGCTGAATATGTTACGGGATTGGCCTAATAAACCGTGAGTTTTGTGCCTTTATCGCTGTAGGACCTTAGGGATGATTTAGGGATGTCTTGGGGCATTAGGAAAGTGAATCGTGTGTACTTTTTGGTTGATTTAGATTCCGGAGCGTAACAACGTTTTGCTGTCCGTCACGCTTGTTCATGTTTTTGGTCGAAATTGTTTTGGACGTAACTTTTGATCCGTAAGTCTGTTTTGGCCCCCGTTCGAAACATTGGAAAGCTAATGAATAGAGCTATAATATAGTATATATAAGGGAATTTGTTTCCCAATATATTTATATCTAATTATGTTTGATAAGTCAATTGTGTATATGTTCTATTAATGAATCATGTTCTGGTTCAGTGATGTCTTGATGTTTTGATGCTGCGATTTTCCTGATGAATTACCATGAGGGTAACTATGATAATATGTGATAATATGATGAATTAACATGATTAGGACTTTGAAGTTTATGTGATTAATAGGCGATGGTATGAGGATTACCGCTAGTATAATTATGAATTAATAGGTGATAATATGATGAATTAATATGAGTATGACTGTGAGCACTACGTGATTTGTAAATAATTATATGATGATGTTATATGATGTATGATGATGATTATTATGATGAATTGTGATGACATGATGTATGATGATGGTTATTATGATGAGTTATGATGACATGACGTATGATGATGATTATGATGATGAGCTATGATGTTTGACGATGATGAATATGATGAGCTATGATGTTTGATGATGATGAATATGATGAATAATGATGCACCTATGATGTTATTATGAGGATGATTTGTGACGTGTGCATCATGCATTCATGTGCATCCGGACTTTGGCTCAGGACCTCGATTACTTTGGCTTCAATTCCACTGTGCAGATGTGAAGTATTTTGATATGCTCCGGTTCTCTAGTAGAATCGATCCTATTGATGGGGATCTATGGAGGGTTGATGGCCCAGTGTCCATTATGCTGTGATGATTGGTACCACATGCATTGAGTCTATGTTGCATTTGTATTTATGAGCCTTTTTTTTATAAATTATGATGTTGTGGCCTTCGAGGCCTATTGAAGGATATGAATGTGTTGAATATGAACATGACGCCGTTTTATACGTTGATATTTATACATTCATTATTATGAATTGTTTTACTCACACTGACTGTTTGAATGTTACCTCCACGCGGGTAACGTGCAGATACCAGATTTAGCCGTGGATGCCGTTGAGGACTTTTGAATTTTTGAGCTGTTGGCCTTTGGTCAACTTAGAGGATCTTGCTCTGATAGTGTAACATCGGGTTGGGGGTCTTGAATTGAGTTATGTTTATTGAGTTTATTTTGATTATCTTCTCGTATGAGGTAAACCTTGATTAGGCCTTTGAGTTCCATTGTTTTGTGTAGTTTGAGGTATTTTGAGAAAACCCGTTGTACACGGAGCATTGACTTAATTTGAGTAACATGAGAAATGTACGCCCTTTTTGGTGGATTTTTATGAAATTTAATATTTTACTCTGAAATCTGTGTTATTTTGCCATAATATCTGTGGGGTAGAAAAGGGTGTTACACTTTTCCTTTCCATCACAAGCTGTTTCAAGGAACTCATGTTCCTGACATTGTCATGACATCAGCAGAGACATCCAAAGGGAGCTCTAAAACAGGAAAGGCTGAGGTCATTGCCATGCTAAAAGAAACTTGTAATGAGTTGGAAACAAGGAAGCAAAAACTTGAAAGGTTGATCAGGGCTCTTGAGCAAGATTAAGATAATGAGTATACTCAAAATGATAAGGACAAGGATGATGGGTCTGATGGCCTGGATGTTGCATCAGATGAAGCTGTTTCCAGTTCTGAGGAGGCAAGTGATGACAGTGAGTCCAACTCTTCTAAGGAGGAAGATTAATATGGTGGTGGTGGTGGTTGCTGGTATGCTTGGACTATGCTGCTGGTGCTGGTGTGACTAGTGATTGTTTTTGTTTCCTTACTTAGAGTTTTGCCTTTATTTGATAGCTGAAATATTTGTATTGCTCATCATGAGCTTTATGTTGTAATGACCCTTAACATCTGCACTTCAATATTTTTTTATCTATACTATTTAGTTAGTTTTGATCTAAATTTGTGGCTAAAAAGGGGGAGAAGTGGTAGTAACAGCAGGGCTAGATGTGTATGTGTGTATCTCACAGGTGGAAGATAGGGCTAGATGTGTATGTATGTATCTCACAGGTGGAAGACAGGGCTAGATGTGTATGTGTGTATCTCACAGGTGGAAGACTTGGGTGTTGTTGCTGCTGCGCAGGTTTGCATGAGGTGATGATGTGTGAGTTCCTAATGTGTATAGGAATGTATGTTAGATGTGTGTGAGTGGTGCTGCTACTCTGAGTATGTTTGCAGGTTGGTGCTGAATGTGTGTGTTCCTTGATGGAACCTATTAGTAGTAGAGCTACTATTTGTGTGTGTGTGTTTGTGTGTGTGCGTGTGTGTGTCTGCAGAATGATGTGGTTGTGCAGGGGGAGTAGCACAGGATGCTACATTTGACAGGTGACTGTGTTCTTCAGGATGTCATCCTGAATGTCCTGACATCCAGAATTCAGTCTGAATAAATATGTGTGACTGTTGTGTGTGCAGGGTGTGTGTGCTGTGTGCACTGATGTGTTGTGCATCAGTTAAGGGGGAGTATCACTAGATGATCCATAAATCCGTGTGATACCTGTAGTATGGACTAACAAGTAGTCCTTAGGGTGAGAAGATGACTCTGATATGGTGAGATAACTGTGTGTGTTGTTAGCTAGTAGCTTTCCTGCATGTATGGTATGATTTCTGCTGCTTGTAATCTCTGATATGGTAACATAGTGTTTTAGCCAGAAATTTGCCAAAGGGGGAGTTTGTAGATGCTTTTGATCGGCTGCATTTTGTGGCAAAACATTGATGGATGTATGAATGTCATGACTGATGTTATGACATACATAATAAGTATTTAGTAGGGTAAGCTTGAATAACTAAGAGTCACTTATGTTAGATGCCATGACTAAATGTTATGACATCAAGCGTATGACATCAGAGCGCGAAGTTTTAGTTTTTATGTTATTAGCTCAGGCTATAATTCATGAAGAATTTTAGGAAGCCTAGTTATCTTAGGAGACATATCAGGCATTACTGAGGATAACTTGGAATGCCCCTGACCCAATTGGAGTACGCAGCTTTATGAAGAGAGGGTTTACTTGGGTAAACCTAACTTGTGCACGAAGGCCCAAAGACAATATGCTGCTATAAATAACAGAAGATCAATCCTAATCTGGAAGAGATTGAAGTGTGTAGTTTGTGAGTGAAGAAGTATGATTGTATCAGTTGTTCTTCACGTGTGTATTATATCATAGGATACTTTTATGCCAAGCAATTGTCTGCTGCATGATTGCTTTGGTTTAGTGTGTGTGAACTGTTTGTTCAGTGTTTCACTCTAAGCTTTTAAGCAAGAGTGGTGTGTCACTTGATCAAAGCTGTGAAGCAAGATCAAGGTGTGTTTGAAGTGTGTCTTCAATTTCTCTTTTGTAATCTTGAATTTGTTTATATCACTGTTCTGATTGAGGGGGAGTGAGTTGGTAACTCTGGTCTAGTGTTAGGCTGAAGTGTCATTAGGCAGGTCTTAAGTGAAGAGTGCAAACTGGTTGTTTGACTCTGAATTAATTCTACTAATAGTGAATTTCCTCCCTGGCTTGGTAGCCCCCAGATGTAAGTGTGGTTTGCACTGAACTGGATGAACAATTACTTGTGTTATTTACAGTTTTCATTTACAGTTTGATATTAAGTTAAGTAGTCTGTGTTACAGTGGATGTCATAACATCCGTGATAACATCCATTGTTGGGTACCTAGAATTTCAATTTCTAATATATTCAATGTTTAAGAAATCTTAAGGCTCTGTACAATTTACAACATATAACAAAAATTATGCATACTCGATTGTGTTGCTATTGTTGATCTTATTATTCTTTCATTCAGATAGAAGCGTGAACGCTTCTATCCTTCTTAGATATTCTTCTTTATTCTCCTTGTTCCTTGTTGAAAATCCATCTTGAATCTTCAGCTACTTATATAGCAGATTTAGAAGAATATTCATTGGAAGAGATAACTTGTACAAGTGTCTTTGTTACTCCATAGTATCCTACCCTAATTTTTACCCCTAAGATCCCACCTCATTTACATCTTTTCAATGCATCAATATCGCAAACTTGGTTGTTTCCTAACCCTCTCATCTTCGAGTTTTCATTTGCAGAGATCAACAAACACCTATTTGTGTATCTTATACATTTTTTTGGTATTTATATGCTTTATAATTCACTAACCATTAATCAAAATACAAAAATATGCCTTGTCCCTTTTGTTTCTTTTGCAAGGTAGGTTTGGGGATCAAGAGCATCAAGTGATTGTCTCCTCAGCTAGGGTTTGAGTTCCTCAAGTCAAAGTATGGTCAACAACTGATTTTCAAAGGTTATTCATTAACGCATGACCTCTAATCTTAAAGCATAGGGCCTCAAGCATCATTCAACTTCATTTTGATCAAAGATATTTCAAAGTTTGATAGCATGTTTCTCAAGAAACTTTAAATGTTCATGTGTTTATTTCCATGCTTTCATCAACAAGTTTCCTCAAGCCATTACAAGTGTCATCAACGGAAAATCAAGAGTGAATCATCTTTAAATTCAAGAAAAAGTCCAAGGTTACAAGTTTGTTCAAAGAGGTTTGACCTAAAAAAACAACATTCCAAGTCAAAGTTCGAAATATCATAACTTTTTTATACTTCAACATTTTTAATTGCTCCTTTGGGAATATGAATCTTCTTGACATCCCCCAAGTTCTCTTTACAAGTTAAAATCCAATTATGCTTGGAAGATTATCAAAAGTTTGGAAACATTAGAGGTCACTTTGTGGACTTAGTGAAATTTGACCTAAATACAAGTGTTATTTACTTAACTTCCAAAGATCATAACTATCTAAATTTTCAACTTTTGTGGGTGGTTATTTTTTCCAATTATTGTATTTGATTCCCTCTACAAGTTTGTTTCAAGGATCAAAGGCCAATTATACTTGGAAAGCCATGAAAAGTTTGAAGACATTATAGGTCATTTTGGACTTAGAATTATTCTGGCCTCTAATTATAAGTCATGGTGCCAGCTTTACAAGGACATAATTTTTTATCAAGTATCTAAATGAAACCTTTATTTTTGCATTGTACTATTTGATATTATGTGATCATTTTGTAAAAAGAATGAGCATTAATGGTCAAGTGTACAAGATTTTCCATTGGTTTGAAATTGGCCTCATGGAACTGAAATTTGCTCATGGTTAGAATTTGCAAATAACAAATTACTCCAAATTGAGCCAAGCTTTGCATGTGTTTTGTCCATGATGATGTTAAGTGATAATTGCTGAGCAAAAAACAACTTGAGTTGGCAAGGTTTTGTTGTTTTTGGTTAGCTTTGGAATCAAGTTTTCATGACAAACTTTGCACATGGGATCATACAAATTCTAACAGATTTATAAACGTATGAGATCACAATACTTTTGTTATATATAGAGCTCTCATTTGCACTAAATTTTAAGCTTAGAAAGGCCCCATAACCTCTGCCCGAGCTCACACTTTTCACTAAAATTTTGAGAATTTGTTTTCAAATCCTAAGCAATTTCAACTCCATTTCTTGATTCTATTAGCACTTTCGGCATCTTTTGAAGCTATTGCAAAAATTCTCAAGCCTTGAAAGCCTCTGAATCATGCTAACCAAATCAACCTTGTAGCCTTTTCTTCTGATCGTATTTGAACAAGGTAGTTAGAGGCTTCATTTTCTCTCAAACAAGTTACCACAATGTAGCCTGATACTCTCTGGTGCCTTCCCCTAACTTATCTTGCTTTAGTTGATTATATCTGACATTTAATTTTTCTTTTCGTGTTTGTTTTTTAGTGAATTTTCTTCAAAATTCTTCATGCTCACTTTCAATAAATGAAAATGGAGCATATAGTTGAATTCACACTGATGATATGGTTGTCATGGTGGTGGTTTCGTGCCTTGAGCTAACCAAATGTCAAACTCCGGTGAGCAGCTCACCGAGGAAGACGACCGGAGGTGCAGAGGTGATGGCCTGAAGACGCTACATGTTTTAGTTTAAGTGGTTGATTTAAATTGGATCTGATGTATTATTTCATTGAAGGACCACAATGAGCTTTTGAGATTTAAGCCATCTGATGTGCCACGTTATTTAGTGAGTTCAGATCCAACACACATTGTTTTTCTGATCTATTTCTTTTTCTTTATTTTCATTTTATTTGATTTATCTTCTAAAAATCATTTTAAATCATATTTTCATCCAAAAAATCTCAAAAAAATTGACAAAATATTTTCTATTATTTTACACCTAGCGTATCTTTTTTTTCCACATTTTTATTTTTTATTTTAATATTTTTCATTAATTTTCTCATTTTCATGTATTTTAATTGGTTTAAAAATACTTTTATGCATTTTAAAAATCTCCAAAAAATATTTTATGATCCTTGACTTGTTTCTGACCTATCTTGATTTTATTAAGTCCTTGTTTGATGTTGAAATGCTTCATTTAAATTTTCTCTTTTATTTTCAATTTAAAATCATTTTTGAAAAATCATTTAATGCTTTATTTTATTTCTTTTATAAATTTTAAATATTGCTTGACTTATGTTGACTTGGATTAGGGCTTGATTGATCAAAATCTTCCTCAATCTCAATGGACTTTGGATGTTGATGAGGTTGGATGAATCTTCATCAATTCAAATCTATCATTAAATCATTAGTTGCATCATTTTTGGTGCTTTAGATTGATGATAGGTTTAGTACCTTAATCTACCAAAAGAGGTGATTGAAATTGATGATAGATGAATCTCAAGTCATGATTCAATTTGGTTTCTCTCTTCATTTTCTTCGCCATCTTTTTCTTTTTCTTTTCTCTTGGTCAATTGGATGCTTGAGAGTTCATCTTGTTCTTGAAGTTTGGATTGATGCTTGATGAACTTTCATCATTTCAAATCTACCTTTCAATTGATCATGGATCATTTGAGATACTTTGGATTGATGCATAAGTTTTTCCTAAGTGGTCATGAAGAATGATTGATGTAACGAACCAATCTCCTTCCCTTAGTGTTTGGTCCTTCCTTAGTTTTTACTTGTGCTACATGTTTTAGGAGTGTGGTTTATACCATATCTCTAACATGTATGGTACATAAGTTGTTATTGATCGGTCTTTCATAGTATGATCTTCCTAATAGATTGTGCTAAGATTGCTTAACATGTCTCTAAATTTGCCGTGAATCGATTTATTAACTCTAACATCAATACTAACATTATTATTGTGCTAACTTTACTTTATGTCATTTAATTTCTTTCTCTTTACTTTTATGCCTTTATTTTTAGCATTACATTTCATATTATTTATGTTTATGCTTCTTTTTCCTTTGTCCACTTGGACATTTTCTTTTTCTTTTAAAGACATTAATAAAGAAAAAACCCTAAAAACACTTGGTTTTCTAATCTTTGGACTAATGGTTACTATCCTTTGCTTGACTTGGAGCTTGACTTTTGGGCCTATAGACTTTGGTTACTTTTCCATGTGCTATTGGATTCATCTGATACTTAAGACCTTTGGTTGACCTTTGAAGACTTGGCTCAGATACATAGCTTTTACCTTATGGCTTGAGTTCTTATTTCAACTGATCTTTGTCTTATCTTGTACTTACTTATTGCTTATGGCTTACTCCCAAGGAATGAAATGTTGGTTTTGACTCTTATCAAGTGCTGGATAAATTCTGGTTAGTTAATAATGCATACACAAAGGCTTCCTCTTGTGATACCTTACAATGAGACCTTTTATTTCTTGCTATTTATTTTATGCATTAGGATAGTCTCTTCATCTCCTCCCCTTCTTAAATTTTTAAAATCTTCTTCCTTTTTTAAAACCTTATTGTTTTTAAATTTGAACCACTTTCTCAATAAACCTTGACTTTGTCAAGTGATTTTAAAAATCCTTTTCTTAAATAAATGCTAAGACATCTTAAGCATATCAAAACAATTTCAAAAGACTTAAAAAACACAAAACTCATCCAAATCTTTTGTGCCTTTGTGCAATTTTTTCCTTTTAAACCTTTTTCTTAAAAGATAGTCATTAGTTGTATTCTTGTAGTGATTCAACTCCTATACTTCCACAATAATGTAGAGAAGTGGTGACATTTTCCACTTAGATGTTGAATGATATATTTGTTGATTTCAATTCAAGAAAAAGTCATCCATCATAAGATGATGCAGATGCTCCTTCCTTAATTAATTATGGGTAGTAAGTTGAGTTTCCACTCAAATATGATGAAATGTCTATTCATTTAAAATCAATTAAAATAATCACTTCTATTATTGTTACCAAGAACTACGAGTTTTTGATCCTCCATTTCACTTTGATAGTAAATAAGCGCGAGGCTCAAGAAGTCTTGTCAAACAAAAATCTTAAAAAACATTTCTTTTTCTCATCTCCATAATCCTTTTGCAAACAACACCCTTTTAAGCCAAACACATATTTTCTAGATGTTCCTATAGATTACTATAGATGTTTTAGATGCTAACACCTTCCCTTTGCATAACCAACACTCGTACCCTTATCTCTTTATTTTATTATTTTTGTATTAAAACTTCTCTGGGTTTTATTCTTTATTTTCTCATTTCTTTGGAAACAATAAAGAGCGACGACGACTCTTGCTATGTGAGTTAAGTTAACCAATAACTTAATCTCAAAATTTTCACCGCTACAGAAAAGTGGCGACTCTGCTGGGGAATCTTATCTCTAACTGGGTTGAGCCTAACTTGTTTATCTGTGTTTTATTATCATCTGATTATTTGCTTTTGTTTTTTTGGGTGCTTGGTGATCTCTGAGTGATAAGATAAGTCCTATACTCGTACTTGAGTGCACTTAAGATAGGATGGTGGTATAGTCATGTTTGGATTATGTAGAGTTAATCCTTATTAAGCTGACTTGAGATCCCCAACTCAATGGAGGCCTCCTTGAGGGTAATAATGTTGAGCAAGTAAGTTATGAAGGCATTTTACTTTCAACCTAAGAGCCTAAAAAGTTGTGAACCTTAGAACCCTTTAACCCATCTTGGCCTTTTTAGGACGTAGTGTTGTGACTATTCAAGTGTAAACTTGGATTAGTTGTTCCGCGATACTACACTCAGACGAGTTTCTCTTGAAAATATTATTGGTTGACGAGTAAGCCTGTAATATCCAAAAGATGGAATCATGACTCTCGGAACTTTGTAGAACCTTGTTGTACAAGTGATTTACCCTTAGTACATGCCTTGTGGGTGGTTCTCACCCTTGATTTAATGCTCGTGACGTCGAACCTTTGAACCTTGTTTGTGATTGTTGCATAATCATACACTCATGCATTCATGAACAACCTATTTCACTTAGTTTTCAAGGAAGTTAGAGATTCTCTTTGCAAACATCTCATGCATTATGATCATGGATATTGGAAGGAGGAATACTCTGAAGTATAGTTTCACGGTTCCTGATCTAAAAGAGTTGAGAAAGTTAACATCTTTAGGGGTTGATCTTGTGGATTTCAAAGATCGTTATGGAAGACTTTTGGCTATTATATTCACCAATGTTGAAGATAGACTTCTTAAGACTCTGGTTCAATTCTATGATCCTGTCTACCAGTGTTTCACATTTCCAGATTATCAGCTTGTACCTACCTTGGAAGAGTATGCTTATCTTATGGGCGTGCTAGTTTCTGATAAGGTTCCTAAATCACAAGTCATTGAAACAACTATTCACCTAAGGAAATTTGATGTAGATGTCAATCCTATTGTCAAAGGAGGTATTCGGGGGTTAACTTCAATATTCTTGATTGAGAAAGCTTCTTCTCATGCTAGTGCTAGTAGCGGGATGGATTTTGAGGCTATCTTAGCCTTACTCATTTATGGATTGGTCTTATTCCCTAATATTGACAACTTTATTGATGTTAATGCTATCTGGATCTTCTTGATTGGGAATTTTATTCCAACCTTGCTTGGCGATACTATTTTCTCTATCCATTATAGGACCTCTAAGGGTTATTGAACTATTGTATGTTATGTACCTCTAATGTACAAGTGGTTTATTTTGCACTTGCCACAATCTCTTATTTTCAAGGAAAACAAGAGTTGTTTGAGGTGGTCTCAAAGGATCATGTCCCTTACCAATGCTGATATCACTTGGTATTCTTCCGCATATGACAATGTTAATATTATTGATAGTTGTGGGGAGTTCTCTAATGTACCTCTTCTTGGTACACAAGGTAGAATCAACTATAATCCAATTTTAGCAAGAGGTCAGTTTGGGTATGCCTTGAAAGATAAACCTAATAGCATCTTATTAGAGAGTTTATATTTCCAAGAAGGGAAGGATACTCAAGGTTTGAAGAAAAGGATGGTGCATGCTTAGCACAATATCCATAGAAAGGGGAATGGGGATCTTAGAAAGAAAAATTGTGTAGCTTTGAAGCCTTATATTCATTAGGTTAAGGAGAGAGCAAGTGAGCTCAAGGTGCCATATGCTTATGAGAAACCTATGCTTCTAGTGGTCACCAAACCATCTACCATTCCTATTAAAAACATGAAAGAACTTCAAGAAGCTTTAGCTAGAATGAAGCAAGAGAGAGACACTTGGAAAAACAAGTTTCATGCTTCAAATATTGAGAAGATAGAATCGAAGAAGCAATTGAAAGAAAATGATGATTTGATAGAGTTGCTTGAGCAGCATGTTATGAAGAGGCAGAGGGAGCAAAAGGACTTATTTCCTCTAACATTTCACCATCTCAAAGTATTCATCTTCCTACTTCAGGTACTTGGAAAGGCATTTTAGATTAACTTGTGATAGAGAAAGCTACCATGAATAGTACTTATGAGAGAGAGATCAAGAGGCTTTGGAGGAAGTATCAACATGAAGTTAGGTCGTCTTCAGATGTGGTTCCTTAGGACCCTTAGGATCTAGATATTTCCTCTTGTATTTAGGATCTTTTAAAACTTGTACTTCAAATTGTAATCCTTCCAATTATTAATTAAATGGGGATATTAAGTATTTCAAAAGTTTTATTTCTTTATGATGTTTGCAATTGCTTTATTATATCTTAAAGTTCCTTGAAAACTAAATAAAACATTTTCATTGCATATCACCCATCATTTTGCATTTGGTCTTGTTTTTTGAGAGTTTTACAGGAGTCTTATTTCCTTTCTCTTGGTCTTCTCAGAAGACAAGCTGTCTCATCAGTATAATACTCGAACTAATTATCAGAGCAGGATGGATCATCTTGAATAAGAGAACAGAGAACTCCGTGAAGAGGTGACTACTCTAAGAGCTGGAATGGAAAGACTGGATGCTTTTGTTGTTGTCCAGAATCAACCTCCTCATCCACCTCATTCTCCTCATACAACTCAAACTCATCCTCAAGTGACTGTGATTTTTGAGATCATATCAACTCCTGTTTCTGTGGCTCTAGTTAGTGCTCCACAACATCAGATGCCCAATAGTTTTCCTTGGGGTATGCCTTTGAATTTTATGCCTGAAGGTTATCGTCCCGCTGTTGAGGTTTCTACGGTATATGGGTTTGGATAGTACTCAAATTCGTACTTTTAATGGCTTAGGTGAAGCATTTATCCGACAATATAAATATAATTTGGATATGACACCAGACAGAGATCAACGTTGTGTTATGTCTCAAAAAGAAAATGAGACTTTCAAGGAATACATTCAAAGATGACAAAGCTCTTTTTGAAAATTTTGAGTGTCTTTTATTACGAAAGAATAGTCTAGTGATTTCACTGAGATGGTGAATATGGAGATGTGTCTTGAAGAAGGTGTCTGAGAGAGACGTTTGACTAAAAAAAGTAGTTCTTCTGTTGATTTCAAATTCAAAAAGTATGAAAGTGGATTATTCAAGAAGAAAGAAGGTGAGTCTAATAGAATAAAATGTAAATCATTTAATGTTTATTTATAATTTACATATATTAATGTTTATATATTTGGAGGTATAAATTTTATAAAACATACTTCTTTCGATTCTTTTTATGAAACATTTCATATTTTTATATTTATTAAATAATTAATGTATTTAACTCATAATATAGATCAAATACATAAATTAATTATTTAATAAATCTAAAAATATAAAATGTTTCTTATAAAAAAGATCAGAAATAATATTTATTTAAATTTGTTGCATTTGTGTCTCGTTCTGTGTGTTCTTAACAGAGTAAGATCATGAGAGCATTATTTGAAGTAGAAAAATGATGGTGCTTTAAAATTTTTTTTATCCTTTTTCACATATAAGAAATAAAAACGCTTTTTATAAAAAAAAACATGGTTGAATTTCACGTATTTTTAAAAAGATACTATTCTTTTATAAGAAAGACATTATTGACATGGCTTTTTTTTGGTCATTTTCTTATCCCTAAAATGAATACCCCTCTAACAATTTTCTCCTTTAAGTTTAATTTATACTATATTTTACTACTCTCTTTTCTAGTCCCTTAGTTATTTTGGAAAAGAACTACGAAAAGCACACTTAAGTGGCTATGACACACACACACGCACTAATGGGTTGGGTTGGTAGAGATGATAATGTCATCATCATTCCTAAAAGCTACTAATTACTTATTCACTCAATTTCCTATGTTCTTTGGTTGCTCACCAACCCCCTCCTACTTACCACCTTAAAATCATGCACTTCCAATTATATATATATATATATATATATATATATATATATATATATATATATATATATATATATATATATATATATATATATATATATATATATATATATATATATATATATATATATATATATATATATATATATATATATATATATATATATATATATATATATATATATATATATATATATATATATATATGGATTCAGAATATTTTTAAAATGGGGCAAAAAAATTATTAATTACAAAAATTAAATGTTAATAAAAAAAAAATTTCTATAAATTACAATTTTTTAAATAATTTTTTATTAAAATAAATATTTAGCTCTTGATTGAGATTTTTCAACTATATCTATAAAGAGAATATAAAATAAATAATCAAATGAGCTTGTAAAATAACTCATAATAAAAGAACTTGTTAATTTTTATTATAATAATATTTAAGAATGTTTTAGTGAGTAGTAAAAGATATTTAGTAGATTATGCTCCCTGTAATTGATGGGAGACATTTTTAATTTCAATTAATTAAATATGAAATACTTAAACATAATTTAGTAAAGATAGTTTTTTATTCTTGTCGGGGCAAGAGCCCCCAGCCTCCACTGCGTAGATCCACCATATTATATATATATATATATATATATATATATATATATATATATATATATATATATATATATATATATATATATATATATATATATATATATATATATATATATATATATATATATATATATATATATATATATATATATATATATATATATATATATATATATATATATATATATATATATATATATATATATATATATATATATATATATATATATATATATATATATATATATATATATATATATATATATATATATATATATATATATATATATATATATATATATATATATATATATATATATATATATATATATATATATATATATATATATATATATATATATATATATATATATATAATAAAATGATGTTTAGAGAGAAAGAATTAGTGATTGCATTAAAGTTAAATTTTGATGTGGTGGATGAGATGAAAGTTAGAAATTTAACACTAAAGTTTTTGAGTGATATGAATAGTGAAAAATATATTTGGAATGACACACTAACTCCCTTTAAATAAAAGAGTTTGTTAGTAACTAAAATATGAAAAACGACAGTGACATGCAGATGACCACAAGATAGATCTAATAGTGTGGAGTGTGTTCCTAGGTGAGACGACTTAACAATATTTTTTTTCATCGTATTTCGCATTCTTTTAATGTTGCGCTTTGCGTTCTATTAGGATTTGACGGCCGGTCCAAAACAATTGCCCTTAAACCCTTATTTTTTGTCATGATGGGTGAGGGTTTTGTAGTAACTATCTTGTGTGTCTGTAATGGTCATCATGGGAAAGGTTTGATGAGACATCGATGTTCTCAGGAAGAGCCAATTTTGGAATAACACTTATGTATGGTGCTTTAAGAGGTTGATGATGATTAGCATGTTCCCTATATCCTCGTTAGACATCTACATGATTATAATGGAGATTTAGAACTTCAATCCAATAATCATAGAGGAATTCCAACCGTTGATAGTGGAGAACGATTGTGCGGTCTTGAATCATTTAAGTAGATGCACCAGGTTTCCGAGGGACTTCACTCTTTTTACAACATATTGACTTTTCTGAGAACCTCTTTTCATTTCATGTCTTTGCTTTGGAGATTCTTTTGGGGTGAAGGTTGATTAGTTATCCGAGAAATTCTAGTTGTCAGTTCAGTTTCTTATGTGTTTGACTTTATATTTGAGCCTCTGAGTTTTGGCACCTAAGCTTTCTACCCTCTTCTCCTTTTATCATTTTTAGGATTTCTTAGCATTTTCAACTTATTCGCACTGCCTATTGATTCCTGCATTTTCTCTTTGATTCATGCAAACATGGTTGGTTCCTTTGTGTCAACTAGGAGGGATGGTAGGGATGTTTTTGGAGTTTTGGTAAGTTCCAATATATTATGTGTTGTCTTCGTTTTCTCCCATGGCAATGCCTTTTCTCATGCTATGATTGATGTGGGTTCGCTTGGAGATGGTCTGTCTTTTCTCCAGATGAGGATCAAAGGATATGTGGTTAATATGGGGGTGTGCTATCCCATTTCATGAATGTATGTTCTCCCTTGTTGGTTATCATCTCTCTTTCAATGCGTTTGAAATAAGTGTTATAAATCACCTATTTATTACTCCCACACAGTTCTACTCGATGAGTTGGACATTCATCAAGGTCTTCAAATACTTATATGAATATAAATGTAGTAAATTGATGGTGACCTTTTTTTCTCACCTTTTTTAGAGTGCAAAGTGGTCCTAAATCTGTAGATGGTTCTTGCATAATGTCCATGCGGTATAACACCAAATACTTTGAGCTGTATTTTGATTGTGTGAAAAAATTTAAGGACCATTTTTTCTTGGTGGTTCCCCTCAATCACGAAGCTCGTTCAAAGATTTGTAGACTAAATCGCGATGCTCCTTCTTCATGTACGAATACTTTTTTTTTGCAAATATTGGACTCGGGGTCATTTCCTTATTGGAATTGAGATATGTCATTATAAGGAAGAAGATTTATTCGGAAAAATGTTTTAAAACTCAAATTGTTTCGGTCGAATAGACCGTGAACTAAAGGGTAGAGACTTAGAGTGGTTCGTTAAGGTCATCAGACCATAATCACAACTGACCTGGTAAAAACTGGTGTGACCCATCCAGTTCACTAATCAGACAAATGAATCAGTAAGTTTCATGATCCGACGGGTTATTTTTTTATATTTACTTTTTTGTTTCATTATAATTTTGATTCCCTATTTCCATTTTTCTTAAGTTTATTTTAAAATCTGATTTTATTAATATTTATAATTATATTAATTATTTATAATAATTAAATAATATTAAAATTACAAAAAAAAAATTGTCATTTTAAGAATCAAACATGTAACATTTCAAAATGATTAGGATTGTAGTTTTCCGAATTGCACCATAAACTCTCTTGATGTTTAATTTAATCAAAGAGAAGAGAGTTATATATTTAATAATTACAACATTTCTCTCTAATGCATTCTCATTAAACTTATTTATTATTGATAATATAATATTGATAATATAATATCACACGATAATAAATTGGCAAAATAACCTTTTTGGTCCCTTAACATTAGCTCGGGGTCCATTTTGGTCCCTTATCTTTAAAAAGTGCCAAATGAGTCATTTAACTTTTAAAATAGTGTCATTTTAGTCCTCACCGTCAGTTGCCCCCAAACGTCCGTTTGTTTTGTATATCTGGCAGATGAGGTGGCAATCTTGCTCATGATGTGTCTTCCTTCTCCCTCCTCCTTCTGTTGAAATCCCTAAAATAATCTCAAAACCCAAATCCCAATCCCAATCACGAATCTGTAAATTAATCTAGGGCAAGCATGAAATCCGGATGTTCCTCTTCCATTTCAAAAACGAAAAGTCGGGATTCAGATGTTTGTAGTCGGTTACGATGGAAGCCCATGTGCCATTGTGGAGACATGACTGTTCTTCAAAGGGCAACTAATGTTAAGAATATGGGGAAAAAAATTTGGGGTTGTCCAAATTATAAGGTATGCAAGCTGGTTTTGTTCTCTGTTGAAGTTATGTTTTTGTGTAAATTATGTTTATGTTTATGTTTTTTTTATGTTTATGTTTATTATCCATCATCCTCTAAACAATGAATCTTACAGGGAGGTACGCAAGCTGGTTGTGGCTTCTTTGATTGGTTTTATGAGGAGATGGGTGATGAGAAGGAGCAATTTTGAATCCATAGGCTGAGTGTGGTAACTAAGGGACTTGCTGAAGCAAAAAAGGACATTGAAAAAGCGACAATGGAAAATGAAGAATTAGGAAAAAAGCTGATGAAACTTGAAATTGAAATGAAGAATATCATGAAGTGGAAAAAGATTTTGAATTTGATGTTTGTGATGATTATCATTGTATTAATTGTTAGGGGTAGTTAGGTTATTACGGTTTGTTTGGAAGTATTATGTTTAGTTAAAGTTTGTATGACTTCAACATGAATGTAATAGTTGAATTTTAATATATGGATTGTATCAGTTTAGTTAATTTCAGTTATTGCAGTTCAACATGAATGAATACAACAGTTTTGGATTATATCATGTCAATGTGTTTTTTATATTTGGTATATAACAGTTTGGATTATGTTTGGTATATAACAGCAGCATGCATAAAGCAGCATACACATAACAGTTTGGACTGCTTTTAGGTTCTCCTTTTAGGTTAAAGTGTTTTACCCAGTTTTGGTTATACATATAACAATTTTGGTTATACATAAAGCAGCATACATAAAAGTTTGGATTATATGTTTGGTATATAACAGTTTTGCAGCATACATGTTTGGTATAAGCAGCATACATATAACAGTTCTGCTTTTAAATTGATCAAGATTCTTACATTATATACCTGTGGGGGTATATGTACTGTGAAGCTGCTTGCACTATATACCCGTGGGGGTATATACACTGAAGATAAAATCTGAAGCATATTTATTCTGAGCAGCATACATATAACAGTTCTACTTTTAGGTCACAGTTTTTTATGTTTGGTATATAACAGTTTGGATTATATCACAGTTTTAGGTTTTGCTCTTTGGTATATCACAGTAGTAGAGTACAACATGTTCAAATTATAAACCTGTAATACTTTCCAAAACAACATGTTCATGACAACAGTAAAATTCAATAACGGTAGAACTTGTTCATGACAGCAGTAGAGTACAACATGTTCAGACTATAAACTTGTTCATGATAGCAGTAGAGTACAACATGTTCAAATTATAACACATAAACTTGTTCATGACAACAACAGTAGAATGTAATAGACTTGTTCCAAAACGACAACAGTACAATACATAAACTTGTTCTAGGTCACAGTTAAACTCATTCCATATTTGCAAAAAGTCAAGCTTTCAAATTGATCAAGATTCTTACACTATATACCCGTGGGGGTATATGTACTGTGAAGCTGCTTGCACTATATACCCGTGGGGGTATATACACTGAAGATAAAATCTGAAGCATATTTATTCTGAGCAACATACATATAACAATTCTTCTTTTAGGTCACAGTGTTTTATGTTTGGTATATAACAGTTTGGATTATATCACAGATTTAGGTTCTGCTCTTTGGTATATCACAGCAGTAGAGTACAACATGTTCAAATTATAACACATAAACTTGTTCATGACAACAACAGTAGGATACATAAACAACAATAGCAGGATACATAAACTTGTAATACATTCCATAAAATAGACTTGTTCCACAACTGATACACATGTTCCAAAATAACAGCAGAATAAAATAGGTTCATGAACATGGGCATCATCACGCATGACAAACTTTCTATTATCTGTATTTTGAAACTCAACAATTTCGGGAGGCTGGTTGGATGGCATGCCTTCAATCTCTGCTTTATGATATTTAGTAGTTGAGAATAAAATAGGTTCTGATTGTACATATTCAACCACAGTGCTCAATGATATTTACATCTGACATAAAGGACTTTCCAGTAGATTGGTGAAGTTCAGACTCCGGCTCATAAGGGGATGAACAAGAGTTTTCATCTCCAATCGACTTTTTAATGCTACTGATTTCAAGAATTTTAATCCCTGCTTCGCTAGAATCACCTAGTGCCGGTTTCACTGACAGCGGAAAGATTGAAGTTTCATAAATCATTTTCGGTCAGGCGAGGGAGTTTCTAGAAATTTCTCCATGTAACTTTTCCCAGATTTTGCTTCAACAGCAGGTCCATTCAGTTGTCTTTTCTTCAGCTTCACTAGGCGAGCTGGATTACTATAACCATTCTCAATACGTTCCTCAAGAAGCAGCTGATGTAATCTGCAAAGATGGAAATAAATTTGAGACACCAGTCAACAATTTAATTTGAATGTGATGGTACAACATTAGGAGTTTCACCGTCCCTTAGCCGTGCTCCTTTCATGTCCCCGGTGGTGGCGGCTGGAAAGAGTTCATGTCGACTGTTCGGAAATTTTGCATCAACTTGTACAGACTGACCAATCATCAGATAGGTGTTACTATCCTCTTTTTGGTTTTTTCCATCACACTGATAAGTAGTCTTTGTATTTTCAGATAATTTTTTTGATTCATAAGAATTATTTGTTGGAAATAAAGGCTGCAACATCATACTGTTACCATACCTACAAACAAGAATTTTGTCATAAGTATCATAAAAAGTTCTGTAGCTTTTTATTTGAAATGATGAATAAGAAATATGCTCAGTAAAGCAAGAACTGATGCTCACTTCTTAACAAAATAAGAGTTTTCAACACAATAAAACCATATTACAGACAGATATATAGAAAATACTATATACTAGCCATTCAAATTTTGCTATTAACATCTCTTTGAAGCATTCGAGAAATTGTTCTGATGATAAACACGCCAATATGTCTGCTGTCTCTCAAGAAGTTTGACAAATTTTACCATTCTGGAGACTATAAAATTTTTATTCTCCATGTTGTTTTAGTTTATATGATATCTAAAATTTAGCTGGGTTTTAAAACCATTGATACATGTGTAACAACATAAACATGATAGAGAAAAGAACGGGTAAAGAAGATGCATAAGCAGAATTACAGGAAACCAATTATAACTATCAATTGTGTCAAAAAACCCTAAATTAGAGAGAAATAAACTAACCTTTTGATTACGTCTCTTGAATCGTCTTCAATCCTCAATCAGAAAACCCTCAATCCTTCGCGTCTGCAAACCTTGAATCGTCTTCAATGACTCAATGAATTCTCCAAAACTCCAAGATATGATTACACTTCTCCAAGCAGCTCCACCTTGTTGTGCCTTCTTCTGGTCTGGGTAATGGAACCGTTAGAATTGTTTTTCTTCTTCTAAGACACTTCATATCCATGTCAGCAGCTCCACCTGGACAAACATGGCACGTCAGCAGCTCCACCTGGACAAACTTGACAATTTTTTCAAAGTTTGACTAACGGCAACACACAGAAGGATAAACATGACACCATTTTAAAAGTTAAAGGACCAACTTGCCACTTTTTAAAGATAAGGGACCAACATGGACCCCGAGTTAAAGTTAAGGGATGAAAAATGTTATTTTGCCTAATAAATTAAAAAAGTTAGAAAACTAATTATAAGATATAATAATAAAATAAATTAACAAAAGTTTTGAAAAAATACCATGTTACCAAAGAATACTGAAGTTATATTTTCACATTATTCAAGTTATATTTTCAAAAAAGAAAAAAAGTTTATATTATCAAAGGAAGATGAAATTAAATTTTTACATTATTTTCATTATAAATCTCATTATATTTACTAACTTTTTTATTTATAGACTTTTATTTTTCTATTCTATTCTTAATTTTTAATTATTTATATAAAGCATAATATTTGTTTATGTTCTATATTAGTTTATTAATTTATGGTATTAATATATCATACAATTACTTTTTCAACTTTTGTTAATTTATGAGCATCCAAAAATTGTTATGTTTAAACGTTGGAATTTTATTTAAGATTGTTATACAACTTATTTGCATGAATAATTTTTTATAGAATTTTTTTTGTAGATTTATAGTTGAAATTTATGTCAAGAATTTTATTTGATGATTTTTTTAAAATTTGTATAAACTGAATTAGAAGTCACTGGTTTGATCAGTAACTCAATGACCCAATAGTTTGATCGGATTGATGACTGGTCCGGGCTTTAAAACATTTGTTCAGGGAGCAGTTATATGTGAAAGGCTAGTTAGTGTCTTACTGCAGGGAGTTTGGTTATGTAGGTGGGATAGTTCCCGCCGACCTTACTTCTAAGACCCGGTTAAATAAATGCATTGAAACTCACTTGATTATGGATGTTAAATCTAACGAAGAGAGGAATAATATTTTTGTAAAGTTGGCTTTAGAATTTTGTCTACCCCTTTCCCTTTCTTTGGTTCTTCCTAACATTTTCACATTTCTTTGCATATATTATGAATAGTGAGGACGCAATATGCGACAGTTTAAGAAAGATGTTAAAGTTTTTGTTGCTTCAGTCGGGATCCCGAACATTTCCTTGGTCGGTGGTTTGTCTCCTTTGTTATGCTCGTTAGTACCCTGACCATTCTGTTTGTTGGGCAAGTTACCTAGACGATCTTTTTTCAGGGAGGTGGCTCTGCCTTCCCCTAGTCACGCCTTTTTCAAAGAAAATTCCTTTTCTCATGGTTAGGAGGAGCAGAAGAGGTTGTCTTCCATCCTTGAGTAAAAATATGTTCATGTGGAAGACCCCCCTCTCAAGCGTCTTTGATGGTCTAGGTTTGTGAGTGGACAATCTTTTGCGCAAATGGGTGTCAACCCTGTACTGTTGGCATGTATGGGTTTAAGGACAGGTAATGACTTTCTCTCTTCAATTTATGATGAAGATTGTTCTTATTTCTAAGAACTTCCTAAAAAGACTCGTCGATGGGAACTGGCCGAGCTTTCTTATAATGTCTGTCGAGCATCCAGTGTTTTAGCTTTTGGTGTTTCTGGCCAAACGGAAGTTTTCGAGATGTTTCCAACTTGTTCCTTATCATAGAAGTTGCCTTAGAACCCTTGGGTATTTTAATTCTTTGATTGAAATGGTGAAATAACTAGTTCAAGTGGTAACTCATAAGGATGTGGCTCTGACTGAGTTGAATTGATCTTTAGAAGTTGATAGAGATCAGAATGAATAGTTAGAAAAGGATTTGAAATAGTCTCAAGATAGTCAACGAAAGACTGAGGTCAGCCTTACCAACAATGGTGATAAAAATATTTCTCTTTGTAAAAATTTGTCCAAATCCTTGCAGGAAGTTTTTCTATGGTGGTGTAGCAAGAAAATTTGAGATTAAGCTATTGATTAACTTAACTCGCAAAACAAGAGTCGTCACCGTACTTTTAATTTTCCAAAGGAAAGGGAAAAGAGCGAACAAAATCTAAAGAAGTTTTAAAACAAAAACTAATAAAAACAGAGACAAGGGTAAGGGGGTTGGTTACAGAAAGGGAAGATGTTGGCACCCAAAACATTCATAGTACTCTTTAGAAACCTCTTTGAAAATCTAGCGTTTGACTTAAAAAGATGTTGTTTGCAAAAGATTGATAAGATGAGAAGAGAAGTATTTTTTTTTTAAAATAATTTTGTGTTTGACAAGACTTCTTGAGCCTCGTGCCTACGTACCCACAAAGTGCAATGGTGGATCAAAACCTCGTACTTCATAGTACAAATAACAAAATGGTTTATGATGATTCATTTTAAATGAAAAAATAACTTGTTATTTTAAGGAGAAAACTTCAACTAATCACCCACAAGTATTTGAAAGTGGACATTTGCATCACTATGAGAATGGCTCCAACTTAGATAAAGAGGTTATCCTAAGATACCAAGATACCAAGATACCAAGTAAAGAGGAGTAGATGAAGAGGTTATCCTAAAATACCAAGATACCAAGATACCAAGTAAAGCTCTAACCAAGATATCAAGTTATCCCATCCTTTGGATTCAAGCAATAAGCAACAAGATAAGCAGAGAAATGACCAAGTATCAGATAAAAGCCAAGTATCCAAGCTAAATCTTCGGAGAGGCCAACTCAAGGTCAAAGTACTAGATAAGATCCAAGGTATCAAGTCACAACTCCAACGCATAAGGCAAAGAACCTAATTCTAAGTCCATCATCCATAAGCAAAGGATAGTCACCAAATAGTCCAAGGAAACATTAAGAATCATTTAATGGTTTAAGCCTTTATTAATATCTTAAAAAGAAAAAGAAAGTCCAAGTGGACAAAGAGAAAAAGGCATAAACATAAATAAGATGGAAATATGATATGAAATGACAATAATAAAGCAATATAAAGTGCAAGAAAGTAAATGAATTAAAGATAAATGTGCATAAAAGTAAATGACATAAAAATAAATGTTAGCACAATTAAAGTTAATGTTAGTGTTAATGAAGAAAACATTTTGTCATTTAAAGTAGATTACTCAACTAATCAATCTAACAAGTATGAGAACTTTACATCATCCTTTGAGAAGGGCTCCAACTTGGATAAAATCAACAAGTGTGCCACTAGCTCGCTTAGGTGGAAAAGAATCTACACACTATAGAGATAGGAGAATTACATCTAAACTAAAAATGACTCATATCTAGAATTGGGCCAAATGATCACTTTCCGATTAGAGACAAATTTAGCGCTATGTTAAGTAATTGTAGCACACCTATAAGGAAGATCATACTATGGGAGACCGGTCAATAACAATTTATGTACCATATATGTTAGAGATATGATATAAAGATCATACTTTTAAAACATGTAACACAAGTAAAAACAAGGTGGATCAAGATCTAAGTCAAAGAAAGATGGATCCATTACATAAATCAACCTTTTATGATACTTTGGACAAACTTATGCATCAATCTAAAGTACCTCAATTGATCAAATGATTAATCAAATGGTAGATTTGAAATGATGAAAGTTAATCAAGAACCATTCAAGATCTCATGAGCAAGATGACCTACACATCCTCCAATTGATCAAAAGAAATTGTGAAAAAGAAAAAGAAAGAGATGAAGAAGAGAAGATCAAACAAGAAAGAAAAACCAAATTGGGTCCAAGTGAAGATCAAGTTATCATCAAAATCAATCATCCATTTTGATGGATTAGGGTTTTCACCCCACCAACACCCAAGATCCATTGAGTTTGATGAAACTTATGGTCAAATCAACCAAGATCCAAGGTCAATAGAACTCAACAGAAGTCAAACAAATATAAAATGCAAAAAAGTGAATTAAAATGCATCAAAATGATTTTTAAAGTTAATGTTAAAATGAAAATAAAGATGAAAATGCAAATGATGCTTCAAAGCAAAAAAGAAGTGACCAAGAAAAATCATCCAAGTTAGAAACAAGTCAAGAATGATATATAATTTTTTTATAGAATTTTTAAATGCATAAAAGTATTTTTAAACTATTTAAAATACTTCAAGAATGAGAAAAATCATGAAAAATAGAAAATGATAAATAAAAAAAATCAGAAAGAGAAAAATGAAAGAGAACTTTAGAAATTATTTTGGAATTTTTTGGATAAAAGATGAAATTAATATGAATTTTAGAAAGAAAATGCAATTTAAAAATAAAAACAGAAAATAAAATAAAAGGAAAAAAACCACACGCGTTGGATTTGCTTCATTAATCTGACTTCTTGACCTCCTCCCAGTCTTTCATTGGTCCCATGACTTTCTATGAGGTTGTTTCTTGGACGATGTTGTTTTTAGGGGAGACATTCTGCAAGATTTCTTCTATCCGAGTGAGTTTATTTGTGATAGCTTCATTGTGATTGGGAGAAGGATGAGTAGATAAAGGATGATTTCCTGCTGCATCAGCAGCTGCAGCGGCCTACTGTTAGATGGGTGAACGGGTGGCTTTTGATAGTTTCATTGTTTGATATTTTTGTGAGATGAATTCGGTTGTAAATTTAGTGAGATTAACTTGGAGATGTAGATTATGCTCCAGTTAGAGAAGATATGGATTTGAGATCAAGAGATCGTTATAACCGTAGGAGTTCGATATCATTTCCCATAAATGGCACCAATGTTTTATTCTAGAATGAAATGATGATCGGAGAGATAGAATTGGTGGTTGTGTCACAGTGGAGCTAGATTCCAATGTGGTGGATGAGGCTAACATGGAAAGTTAGCACTCCAACGCTCAAGTTAGTGAGTGATATTAATAATAAACTTTCAAATGGGAGTGAAAATCATACTTATAATGGCATGTTAACTTCTTTAAATAAGAGTGTAGTTTAGCAATTGAAATATGAAAAACAAGCATGAAGTGTTGATGATCGCAGGATAGATCTGACGGTGTGAAGTGTGTTCCCAAATGAGATAGCTTAACAATATATCTTCTTTTTGTTGCGTTTTGCATTCTTCTAATGTTGGGTTTTGCGTTCTATTGGGATTTGGTGAATTACATTTTTTAAATGACAAAATCAATTCATTTAAAAACTGTGCTCATGGCCTTAGGAGACAAAACATTGTTATACATGAGTTTTTAGACTCTATGTAAAAGATCCACTATCTCTGGTGCTAGGAAGCCAAAAACGTCAAATACAAATGGTATGAAAGCATGTTGATTGCCTAAACTCGCTTAAAATGTTTGACCAATTTACTTCAAGAGACTTTGAGGGTTGTTATCCTATAGTAAAACCTCTAGTCTTCAATCCCACAAATGGGAAAATCTTAGTTGTAACAGCCCAATTTTTCAATAAGTGATTAATTGTGCTAATTAATTGGTTTATGTGATTTATCTGATTTAAATAAATTATTGGATTTATTTAAATGAGTTAATGGATTTAATTAATTTATTCTACTTGGTAGAATAATGTGGATTTATTAGATATTCTCTAATTAATGATAAGATGAGATATTTTGTGAGAAATGAATTGATAGGTATTTTTGAGAGAAGAATTATGATGGAAAGAAAATAGAAGGATATATAAGGGAAATTGGAGAGAAAAGAAAAGAGATAGAAACATAAGAGAAAGAAAGAAAGAAAAGGAGAGAAAGAATAGAGAAAGAGGAGAAAAGAGAAGAGAAGAGGGAAACTTGGAGAAATCATCAAGAATCAACTTCAAGCTTCAATCCAATCAAGGTAAGGGTGAGAAACATTATTATTTGATCAATGTGTATGATTATGTGTGAGTTGTGTTGGATTTGTTGGTAGTTTTCTCTATTTTCCATTTCTAGGGAAAATGAGTTAAATCGATAGAATCGAGTTTTGAACGGTTAGAATTCAAAATAAATTGCATAGTTTAGTCGAGTAATGTTTAGCCGTGATTATTGGATTTCGTTTGATTGAATTTGGTTGAGTTTGTGAGTTTTGACATTTTTGGATAATTGAGGGTTTGAGATTTGAGTGAAAATCGGACGTCGTAGAAATCGTGTTTAATGGTTCTAATTCACTGCTATATGTTAGGTGAGTATGAGTATGTGTTTGTTTCGAAAAAAAGAATTGAATCGGTCAGATTTTCGGGCGAAAATGCAAAATCCCGTACCCGTGTTTAGGCAAAATTCTGGTTTTTCGGAAAACTTCAAAAATTCATAACTCTTGAACCGTAAGTCGGTTTTGACCCCCGTTTGAAGCGTTGGTAAGTTAACGAGATTATCTTTCTAGAAAAAATGGCTTTGAGGCCTGTACCTTGTTCAATTATAGTAGAAAATTGAAAACATATTGTTGTGTTGATTTTTACCGTCGCGAATGTGTGTGATTGATGTGTTATTGTGCAGAATACTTTTGTTATATAACGTATAGCTTGTGCATGTTGTGATATGATATGCTGTGGGTAGCCGTATGACGTGAATCCTAGATGGTAGAATCGATTATGAAATATAGTCTTTTGACAAATATATGCATATTGTTTGTATGTGAAGAATGCATGAGAACATATTGTGAATATGTGTGCATTGCTTGATAAATGTGGTAATGATATTGAAGTGTAAATGCATATTGATTGTATGCGATATTGTGAATGCATGAGAATATATTGTGAATATGTGTGCATTGTTTGAAAAGGTAATGAGGTTGAATTATGAATGCATATTTGTTGTATCCGATTATTGTGAATTAATGCATGAGAGCATATTGTAAGATATGCGTGCATTGTTTGACAAATATGTTGATGAAAAGTATGAATACTTGATTATATGATATGTTGTGTGTGCAATCTTGTTTAATTCTTGAAGGGAGGAATTATGTGAATGCATGGGATTAAGACGTGTGATCGGTCTTAAGTGCATTTTGTTGTTGATTGCATATGCATCATTTAGTCAAGAGGCAATGTTTGCTAGTTTCGTGGAGACTAGTGGCTTGTCCCAAACCTAGAAGGGTGGGTTTGAAAGCTTAGGGAACGGGCTTTTGTTGTTATCGATCTAGAAGGGTGGACCCGGTTTAAGTGTAAAAACCGAAAAATGATAACAAGTATTGGTACCACATGGCATGAGTTGCATTGAGTCTCATGGAATGAATATATGATTATTGTATGAAGTTATGCATAGGTGTATATACATGACTTGTGTAATTGTGAACTATGGATATGTTTGATGATTGTCCATATTTGCCTATATATATATATATATATATATATATATATATATATATATATATATATATATATATATATATATATATATATATATATATATATATATATATATATATATATATATATATATATATATATATATATATATATATATATATATATATATATATATATATATATATATATATATATATATATATATATATATATATATATATATATATATATATATATATATATATATATATGCTTTGTGAAGTATATGATGAAGTATGGTGAGAATGGTGGAATATGCGTATGTGCATTACTTGTGTAATTGAGAGTTGTGAATATGTGATCATTGTATGAAAGTATGCTTATGAACATGAATTGTTGGTTTGAGAATTGTGAATGTGTAATTGTGAATTAGTGAGTAAACATAATATGTGTATATTCATGTGGAATGTTGAGATTTATGGATACGTGCATGATGAATATGCTTGGTGATTATCCATATTTGATTATATATATGTTGTATTGTACATGATGAGTTATAATGAATTGTGGTGAGAAAATGTGGAATATATGTATTTTGTGCTTGTGTATTTGTGTATATATAATTATATGCATTGTTATTATGATAATATTTCTCACCCTTCTGCTGGAATGATGTCCTACATGACATCGTGCAGGTATCAAGGAGTAGTATTGCTCGTAGTTACGAGGTCGCTTTTGGTGTAGTCGTTTAGTGATTTAATTATGTTGGGTCGAGTCATGCTCTGGTCATGTAACACTGGGATCGCTTGGGTTGTGTTTAAGATATACATTGTGTACTCTATAAACGTGTTTATATCCATTGGAATATTATGATGTTGGCCTTAGTGCCTAAGTGATGTTGTTTTATGTGATAAAAACAAATGTTTCTTTTATGAAAATTGTGGTATAATTGAATCCGCTGCTACATGCAAAGTGAAGTTTTGTAAAGCATAATTTTATATTGAAATAGTAATGAGCATGACAGGTGGTTTTGATATTTTGAAAGTTATGTGTAATGCCCTTTTGTAAATGCATGAAAATTTACTCTGATTATTCATATATTATCTGTGGGGTTTAGAAGGGTGTTACATTAGTGGTATCAGAGCAGGTCGGTCCGTCCGGCCAAGTTGTCTAATGTTGTTTGTTCCCTGGTATACGACATGTGTGTGAAAACACTGTCGATACATGTTTGTTGTCTAACCTTTGTCTGCAAAAGTGAGAATGATTCAAGTGGGAGAGAAATTGATGCTTCTCCAAGATGCTGCAAGTGTGGAGTTGTAGCTTAGTGTATGGTTGAACGCTCTTATAGTTTGGTAAAGACGGTTTATGCCCCATTATGATTGTCGACTGTCTATTAACAAATTGAGGAACTGATCACCCTTAATCTCTTGTTGATAGTAGCTGGGATTGTGTTGGATGGGATAGACGTGTCTTGCAAGCTTAAATGGCGTGAGCAGTGAATTGTTTGGAATTAAGCCAAGTGCTTAAGATTTTTTTGATGAGTTGGCGCAGGACAGTGTTGAAATGTTTAATTTTGATGGGAGTTTTGAGTGTTAATGAAGGTAGTGATAGCCAAGACGTGAAGTGGGGTTGTGATCGGCTTAGTTGCGGAAACTAGTCTGATATTGAGAGCTCCATGTTATATGTTTATTTGGATAGTCAAAGAATTAAATTGATTGAGTAGTTTTGAGACCTGTGTCTGGTGTGTGTGCTACGGTAATAGATTATGAGGTCGAGTATATAAAGGGTGGATAGTGACTTCTGGTGATTATTAAAAGAAGTAAGATGTGGGATACTATATCGGTAATTGGACTTTAAACATTTTAAGAGTTGGAGATGTGTTGAATGACCTTCTAATGGTGACGTTGTTGTTTTCGTATTTTGTCCTAATGGGAGAACCATAACTCAGAATGACGTCAGATGAGAAGCGTTGAAGGTTATTATAATACTCTATATGATGGTAAAGTAGTGACATGGAATTAAGTTATTTACTGATGGAATATGTTTGGATGTTGTAGTAAGTGCGGAAAGTGCGGTTCGTGTTTTCGCCATAACTCACAGATTGAGTGTCCGTTTGGCATGGGATTCTCCATACTTAATTGAGTGAGTCAATGGTTGGGTAACCGATGATATTTGGATATACTCGAAGAGTATAGAGGATCATGTTGAGCATCGGGAACTTGAGTTATCAGTGTTGGAGAAGAAGTAGTAATATTCTACTGTGAAGAAAGTTTAAGGAATTGTTAGGAAAGCTGTCAACTGCTCGTGTATTTGTTTTGCCGAATCCGACATAACAAATTGTTGTGTTTTATGATGTTTGGTTGATATGATTGGGGGATATGTTAAGTACAACATCAACGAGTTTTGGTTATGCTTTAAGGCAACTTAAAGTACATAAGGGAATTATCTGACAAGTAATTGGAGTTGGTTGCTGTTGCGTGTTTGTGCCGGAGTTTGGAAGCCTTAATAGTTTAGTTGAGATTTGAGATGGTTGGTGATCTTAAGAACTTAAGGTATTTGTTGATTTGAAAAAGAGTTGAATATGGTGCAGAGGAAATAAATAGGGACTTCTGAAGGAGTATGGTTTTGGGTTGAATTACCATTCGAGTGAGACCAAGTGGTAGCAGAGGTATCAAATTGGAAATTTCTGTATATACCAATGATGATGGTAATGAGTTAGAACTGATGAAGCAAATTCGGGATATGAGTTTGGTCTGTGAAGAAAATATCTTAGGGAGTTGAGCTTTGTATCTTGAGACTGACTATAGGTATTCTTGATAAGATTCGAAGAAGTCGAAGTTCTAATTTGAGTTAATAGATTGATTGAATTTAATGAATTGAAGTCGAAGAGCTGACTTTCGGATTGATGAGAATGGTACCATGAGATGTCGTGATGGAGTGTGTGTTCTGATCGCTCCGCAAGTGCACGGAAATATCAAAGTAATATAAAAGATTGTCGAACCCACAAAGACCAATGTCAATCTACCGTTATCTATTATTACGGCGTAAAGCTAAGGCTATTGGAATTAGGAAAATTGAATGCGAATGAAATTGAATGCAAAAGAAATAAAGAAAATTGGTTTAGAGAAATGCGGTAAAGGATATCGGTATGCAAAGACTTAGTTATCTGGGATTCGACAGGTCACCGATGCTTCTTACTCTTTGCAAACATTGTTCAGAAGAAAATAGTGATCTGAAGACTTTCGTCTCACGATGGTTGTTGACGCTAGTCATAATTCTAAGGGCCGAATGTACGCTTTCGCTGTCCCATTCGGGGTTAAAACTACTTTTTGGAAATCTCTAGGTTCTAATCCATTTTAAAGTGCTTTCGCTGTTATTAAAACAAATTCCTAGTGTTTACTATCTGGTCTTGCCGCAGCTTTCGCTTGTTGGTTCGTACCTTAATTAATTTCCCACTTTCGTGGCAAAACTACTTTTAAATAAGTTCTCGCTTTCGCGACGAAGTTTATTTAGTAAATAAATTTAAACACTACGGCCAGAAAGGTTGTTTGTAAAAGGGGGAGATGCCGGTTACTATCGAATCCTATCCTACTAATTCGGTTACATACCGATAAAATTAACTTAGCTAGACATGATAATTAATGCGAACGGAAATAGACATAAACAACGGAATAATAAAGCGTGCATCATAACAGAAATAAAGTAGTAATTCAATTAATAAAAACCTGTAAATTGTACTGATCTCAAATCCTTGGGTAGTCCCCCACAATGTCGGCAGGATTCTACTTTGGCGAGAAATAAAAGGTACAGGAAGAAAATACAATATTCTGAACTAAAGGAAAATGAAAAGGAAAATAAAAGTAACGATAAATAACTTTGATGGAACTTTGGCAGAACTTCGGGATGAAGAATCCACCCCTTTCTCTGTGAGTCTCTTGTCTATTTATAGGAGATGTTTCTTATCTCAACTTCCTGAGATCATGCGTGAGATATGGAGAAAGTGGTAGTAACTTCCAGTAGTGGGTAGTGAGTGGAGAAAGTGGTAGTAACTTCCAGTAGTGGGCAGTGAGTGGAGAAAGTGTAGTAACTTCCAGTAGTGGGCAATGAGTGGAGAAAGTGTAGGAAGGATTTAAGTTGAGATTGATCGTGAATTCTGATTCTGCGTTTTTTGTCTGCGTGACGGTCGTCATGAAATGTGACGGTCGTCACACGCATGACGGTCGTCACAGCAGCAGAATCCGTATCTGCTGTTTTTCATCTATTTTTCATCCGTTTTTCATCTGTTTCTTCTCCTTTTCTTTCTTTAGTCCAAATTCTCCCCAATCTGCAAAACGAAGTAAATTAATCATATAATAGAACATAAATCAAGATAAATTAATAAAAGTCACAAATAAATGCATGTAAATCAAGCCAAATAAACGATATGATTTCGCGTTATCAAACATCCCCACACTTAAACCATTGCTTGTCCTCAAGCAATCGACCAACACAGTAAAAAGAAATAAGCATAGTTCGAAACAAAGTCACGACGAAACTCTAATCATACGTGTCTGCTAGGCTAATGTTAGATCGATAGGTACTAAATATTAATACCAAGGATATCGTAACGACACAATTTCAAAAACTCCTTACTTATGCAAACCAATCGGAATCATGCCATTATAAATCAACCTATAACTCATGCTCTCTTTCACCCCATTTCATTATAGTGCAATCACATTAAGCCCGTTATCCATACACATTCATGGTAAGTAGACCTGTTAGTGACTATGTTCTCATTATTATTTCATTTTTTTCTGCAAATATGCTTAAGCATCAATTGAACTTAAAGAGTTTGTACCGTTAGGCTAAGTGCTCGGGTGAGGAGCACCTAACTTAGAAGGAACATGTCTTTTTCTTCATAATTTTTTTTTCTTTTCTTTCTTAGTTTCTCATTTTAACCTAGAGATCATACACTTATTTGCATCGGTTTCTTACTTAGTGTGCTTAGGATGGTGCTGACTGCTTAAATAAATTACTTAGGGATTACTACAAGAACCTGGAGTTTTAAGGTCTCGGCATAATGGGTACTCAAATTTATTTTGCATATTTAGGGGGTTAAGGTTGTTAGGACGATATCAATTTTATCAAAACTTTCCCAAGTTTTTCTAACATAGCCTAAACAGCCTATATACTTTCAGAGTACCATGTCATGAATCAAAAAGTTTTTGTTGGAGGTTAAAATTTTGAAATTTTGAAATTTTGGGGAAGTTTGAATAACAGGCGAAAACCACTCATAAAGACTCGACAGCGCATGCAAAGGTTTTGACATAGCATTAAAAATAGATAAAAACAATAAATCAAACTAAAAGGCAATAAAATGAAAGCGATAGAGTTCCTCCCCCACACTTAAACCAAACATTGTCCTCAATGTTTCAGTAAAAGGTGGAAAAGGAAAGATAGAACCTGTATGAATGCTACTGCTCTTGCTATCCTTGTCTTTGTTGATCACTTCTACTTCGGTGGCGGGCATTTTGAGATACTTTGTTTGTGTAATTCTCGAACCAGCTCATCATGTTGCTCGTGTCAAGAGGAAGTACTCATCATCAGTGTTCCCACCAGCAGCGACACTCGTAGGAATGTCCGTGGGCATAGCTCATCTTCTCAGATCGTCATCTAGAGAGTTTTCGCCTAGATATAGCTAAAGCGTAACAAGCGATACATTTCTTTATTTTCTGCCGATTTAAACAAACAAATTAAAATAAAGACCTTGTGGGTTGCCTCCCACACAACGCTTTGTTTAGCGTCGATAGCTCGACGGCTAAGGAGTGCAAGTACTCATGGTGGTTCTTTCGAGACTGGTTCCTCGATCGAACTTTTGAATAGTCTTCGGTTTCCATGGCCACTTATCAAGTCATCTCTCATATCCCTCACCTTTTCGTTTCTTTCTTCTGTAGGGTAGTTTCTTGTTTTGAACGCGTGGTGGTGGTTCTGGATCTATTCTGCGTATCAGCTTTTCAAATTTGGCCTTTGTTATTTCATCCACCACCTCAAAAGTTAATCGTACCCTTTTAACAGTAATAATGGCCCTAGTTTCACGGTCCTCGAATTTTCTTTTTCTATGAAGGGCCTTAGACAAAGGTGCATTGATGTGTATATTTTTCAATACCTCCATACATGTTTTGGATTGGGAGTCTACCTTAACTTTTGCAAACCTTTGTGGGAAAGAAATAGGTGGGGTATAGGGAGGGGGAGCAACGATATGCGCTTCCTTCTCTACCTCTTCGACAACCTCCCTTTCGGTTGGTGTGTTGTTTTCTAAAATCTTCGTTTTGGAGAGTTTGTGTTTCCACAAAGCGCTCCATCATAGATTCTATCCTAGAGTGAGTAGACGTCTCATTGAATTCTTCTAGTAGTAGTTCGAGGTTGGATGTATCAAAATCTTGCGTTTCCTCAAAACATTGGGAGTCGTCATCATAGAGGGAATTTGGGTGAGAGTGCGTAGTATTGAAATCTTCTAATAATATTTCGAGGTCGGATTTAAGCGGAATTTGTGGTTCCTCGAAATATTGGGGGTGGTAGTTATAATATGGAGGGTGGTAGTTATAAGGGAAATATGGTTATACATAATGATTTAGATAAGAGTGCCTTAGTCTATACTATGCAACAACAGAATCACAATATTGACTGTTGGTCCCCGGCAACAGCGCCAAAAACTTGATCGCTCCGCAAGTGCACGGAAATATCGAAGTAATATAAAAGATTGTCGAACCCACAAAGACCAATGTCAATCTATCGTTATCTATTATTACGGCGTAAAGCTAAGGCTATTGGAATTAGGAAAATTGAATGCGAATGAAATTGAATGCAAAAGAAATAAAGAAAATTGGTTTAGAGAAATGCGGTAAAGGATATCGGTATGCAAAGACTTAGTTATCTGGGATTCGACAGGTCACCGATGCTTCTTACTCTTTGCAAACATTGTTCAGAAGAAAATAGTGATCTGAAGACTTTCGTCTCACGATGGTTGTTGACGCTAGTCATAATTCTAAGGGCCGAATGTACGCTTTCGCTGTCCCATTCGGGGTTTAAACTACTTTTTGGAAATCTCTAGGTTCTAATCCATTTTAAAGTGCTTTCGCTGTTATTAAAACAAATGCCTAGTGTTTACTATCTGGTCTTGCCACAGCTTTCGCTTGTTGGTTCGTACCTTAATTAATTTCCCACTTTCGTGGCAAAACTACTTTTAAATAAGTTCTCGCTTTCGCGACGAAGTTTATTTAGTAAATAAATTTAAACACTACGGTCAGAAAGGTTGTTTATAAAAGGGGAGATGCCGGTTACTATCGAATCATATCCTACTAATTTGGTTACATACCGATAAAACTAACTTAGCCAGACATGATAATTAATGCGAACGGAAATAGACATAAACAACAGAATAATAAAGCGTGCATCATAACAGAAATAAAGTAGTAATTCAATTAATAAAAACCTGTAAATTGTACTGATCTCAAATCCTTGGGTAGTCCCCCACAATGTCGGCAGGATTCTACTTTGGCGAGAAATAAAAGGTACAGGAAGAAAATACAATATTCTGAACTGAAGGAAAATGGAAAGGAAAATAAAAGTAACAATAAATAACTTTGATGGAACTTTGGCAGAACTTCGGGATGAAGAATCCACCCCTTTCTCTGTGAGTCTCTTGTCTATTTATAGGAGATATTTCTTATCTCAACTTCCTGAGATCATGCGTGAGATATGGAGAAAGTGGTAGTAACTTCCAGTAGTGGGCAGTGAGTGGAGAAAGTGTAGTAACTTCCAGTAGTGGGCAGTGAGTGGAGAAAGTGTAGGAAGGATTTAAGTTGAGATTGATCGTGAATTCTGATTCTGCGTTTTTTGTCTGCGTGACGGTCGTCATGAAATGTGACGGTCGTCACACGCATGACGGTCGTCATGGACCTGTGACGGTCGTCACAGCAGCAGAATCCGTATCTGCTGTTTTTCATCTATTTTTCATCCGTTTTTCATTTGTTTCTTCTCCTTTTCTTTCTTTAGTCCAAATTCTCCCCAATCTGCAAAATGAAGTAAATTAATCATATAATAGAACATAAATCAAGATAAATTAATAAAAGTCACAAATAAATGCATGTAAATCAAGCTAAATAAATGATATGATTTCGCGTTATCAAACATCCCCACACTTAAACCATTGTTTGTCCTCAAGCAATCGACCAACACAGTAAAAAGAAATAAGCATAGTTCGAAACAAAGTCACGACGAAACTCTAATCATACGTGGCTGCTAGGCTAATGTTAGATCGATAGGTACTAAATATTAATACCAAGGATATCGTAACGACACAATTTCAAAAACTCCCTACTTATGCAAACCAATCGGAATCATGCCATTATAACTCAACCTATAACTCATGCTCTCTTTCACCCCCATTTCATTATAGTGCAATCACATTAAGCCCGTTATCCATACACATTCATAGTAAGTAGACCTGTTAGTGACTATGATCTCATTATTATTTCATTTTTTTCTGCAAATATGCTTAAGCATCAATTGAACTTAAAGAGTTTGTACCGTTAGGCTAAGTGCTCGGGTGAGGAGCACCTAACTTAGAAGGAACATGTCTTTTTCTTCATAATTTTTTTTTCTTTTCTTTCTTAGTTTCTCATTTTAACCTAGAGATCATACACTTATTTGCATCGGTTTCTTACTTAGTGTTCTTAGGATGGTGCTGACTGCTTAAATAAACTACTTAGGGATTACTACAAGAACCTGGAGTTTTCTTTTCTTACTTTGTGTTGATGTGTGCCAGGCGAGAGTGTTGTACTCGGGCCTGAGATTGTGCAAGAGATGACTAGAAAGATTAAAAGGACCCAAGAAAAGACGTGTTTCGAGAGTTACAATAGTAACTGGTGTCGGTCGAGCTTGAGGTCTCAGAAGCACCCACTGTGTTTTGTTGATCTGTATCAGAGTGGCGCAGCGGAAGCATGGAGAAAATAGCATGTTAGATTGTTTTACCGCTGTCGCTTGTGGGAATTGCATGATGTGTTCATGTGTCTAAGTTGAGGAAGTGCATTGATTCAGATGGATAGTGCACGAGTGAGAGAGGATTTGATTGTTGAGACATTGCCAGTTCAGGTTGATGAACGAGAAACAACTTCGAGGTATAGAGATTCCTTTGGTGGAGGTAGTTGGGAGATTAGGATGCGAGAGTCGTATCTAGAGTTATTTGAATCAGGTAACATTTTCGAGGACGAAAATTCCTAAAGTGGAGGAGGGTTGTAACAACCCAATTTTTCAATAAGTGATTAATTGTGCTAATTAATTGGTTTATGTGATTTATCTGATTTAAATAAATTATTGGATTTATTTAAATGAGTTAATGGATTTAATTAATTTATTCTACTTGGTAGAATAATGTGGATTTATTAGATATTCTCTAATTAATGATAAGATGAGATATTTTGTGAGAAATGAATTGATAGGTATTTTTGAGAGAAGGATTATGATGGAAAGAAAACAGAAGGATATATAAGGGAAATTGGAGAGAAAAGAAAAGAGATAGAAACATAAGAGAAAGAAAGAAAGAAAAGGAGAGAAAGTATAGAGAAAGAGGAGAAAAGAGAAGAGAAGAGGGAAACTTGGAGAAATCATCAAGAATCAACTTCAAGCTTCAATCCAATCAAGGTAAGGGTGAGAAACATTATTATTTGATCAATGTGTATGATTATGTATGAGTTGTTTTGGATTTGTTGGTAGTTTTCTCTATTTTCCATTTCTAGGGCAAATGAGTTAAATCGATAGAATCGAGTTTTGAACAGTTAGAATTCAAAATAAATTGCATAGTTTAGTCGGGTAATGTTTAACCGTGATTATTGGATTTCGTTTGATTGAATTTGGTTGAGTTTGTGAGTTTTGACATTTTTGGATAATTGAGGGTTTGAGATTTGAGTGAAAATCGGACGTCGTAGAAATCGTGTTTAATGGTTCTAATTCACTGCTATATGTTAGGTGAGTATGAGTATGTGTTTGTTTCGAAAAAAAGAATTGAATCGGTCGGATTTTCGGGCGAAAATGCAAAATCCCGTAGCCGTGTTTAGGCAAAATTCTAGTTTTTCGGAAAACTTCAAAAATTCATAACTCTTGAACCGTAAGTCGGTTTTGACCCCCGTTTGAAGCGTTGGTAAGTTAACGAGATTATATTTCTAGAAAAAATGGCTTTGAGACCTGTACCTTGCTCAATTATAGCAGAAAATTGAAAACATATTGTTGTGTTGATTTTTACCGTCGCGAATGTGTGTGATTGATGTGTTATTGTGCAGAATACTTTTGTTATATAACGTATAGCTTGTGCATGTTGTGATATGATATGCTGTGGGTAGCCGTATGACGTGAATCCTAGATGGTAGAATCGATTATGAAATATAGTCTTTTGACAAATATATGCATATTGTTTGTATGTGAAGAATGCATGAGAACATATTGTGAATATGTGTGCATTGCTTGATAAATGTGGTAATGATATTGAAGTGTAAATGCATATTGATTGTATGCGATATTGTGAATGCATGAGAATATATTGTGAATATGTGTGCATTGTTTGAAAAGGTAATGAGGTTGAATTATGAATGCATATTTGTTGTATCCGATTATTGTGAATTAATGCATGAGAGCATATTGTAAGATATGCGTGCATTGTTTGAAAAATATGTTGATGAAAAGTATGAATACTTGATTATATGATATGTTGTGTGTGCAATCTTGTTTAATTCTTGAAGGGAGGAATTATGTGAATGTATGGGATTAAGACGTGTGATCGGTCTTAAGTGCATTTTGTTGTTGATTGCATATGCATCATTTAGTCAAGAGGCAATGTTTGCTAGTTTCGTGGAGACTAGTGGCTTGTCCCAAACCTAGAAGGGTGGGTTTGAAAGCTTAGGGAACGGGCTTTTGTTGTTATCGGTCTAGAAGGGTGGACCCGGTTTAAGTGTAAAAACCGAAAAATGATAACAAGTGTTGGTACCACATGGCATGAGTTGCATTGAGTTGCATTGAGTCTCATGGAATGAATATATGATTGTTGTATGAAGTTATGCATAGGTGTATGTACATGACTTGTGTAATTGTGAACTATGGATATGTTTGATGATTGTCCATATTTGCCTATATATATATATATATATATATATATATATATATATATATATATATATATATATATATATATATATATATATATATATATATATATATATATATATATATATATATATATATATATATATATATATATATATATGCTTTGTGAAGTATATGATGAAGTATGGTGAGAATGGTGGAATATGCGTATGTGCATTACTTGTGTAATTGAGAGTTGTGAATATGTGATCATTGTATGAAAGTATGCTTATGAACATGAATTGTTGGTTTGAGAATTGTGAATGTGTCATTGTGAATTAGTGAGTAAACATAATATGTTTATATTCATGTGGAATGTTGAGATTTATGGATACGTGCATGATGAATATGCTTGGTGATTATCCATATTTGATTATATATATGTTGTATTGTACATGATGAGTTATAATGAATTGTGGTGAGAAAATGTGGAATATATGTATTTTGTGCTTGTGTATTTGTGTATATATAATTATATGCATTGTTATTATGATAATATTTCTCACCCTGCTGCTGGAATGATGTCCTACATGACATCGTGCAGGTATCAAGGAGTAGTATTGCTCGTAGTTACGAGGTCGCTTTTGGTGTAGCGGTTTAGTGATTTAATTATGTTGGGTCGAGTCATGCTCTGGTCATGTAACACTGGGATCGCTTGGGTTGTGTTTAAGATATACATTGTGTACTCTATAAACGTGTTTATATCCATTGGAATATTATGATGTTGGCCTTAGTGCCTAAGTGATGTTGTTTTATGTGATAAAAACAAATGTTTCTTTTATGAAAATTGTGGTATAATTGAATCCGCTGCTACATGCAAAGTGAAGTTTTGTAAAGCATAATTTTATATTGAAATAGTAATGAGCATGACAGGTGGTTTTGATATTTTGAAAGTTATGTGTAATGCCCTTTTGTAAATGCGTGGAAATTTACTCTGATTATTCATATATTATCCGTGGGATTTAGAAGGGTGTTACATTAGTCATGTCCACACATGTAAGTTTCCTTTCTACCTACTTGTATACCAGAATATTTGTTGGCCTAAGTGTCGATCTTATGTCTCATGGATCAATCAAGAAATTCACAGGCATCTCTTTCTTCATAGATATTTGTCAGCTGGAATATATCAAACATGGCATTACTAAAAAAATTGTGTTGATATTTGAATCCTATAAGCTTCATACAATAAAATGCGTGTTTCCTAAGTACATCTTATGACAAACAAGGCAAACTCATCAAGAAATGATGGAATCCTAAGAAGATATCTAATGATAGTATGATACTCTATCAGTGACATATGTTGGCCTAACCCATCAATATGAATAGCTAGGATAAAATCATGAGCACGTGTTGCTTGCAAATAACCAAAAATTGTTTTTTCCCATGTGGTCGTGTCAAACTTTACTTCCATGTCCTGAACATTTTTACTTAAAATGGAATTTGCTAAAACATGTTGAGCTTTAGGAGGATGGTGTCATTACTATTAAACTTCTAAGGTAGAAATTTGGGATCTTACCACTAAGGTCATCCAAAACTCTATGAAATTTTGAGTCCAAACCATATATCCCACTGTCTCTAAAGATATGATAATGTAACACCCAAGATTAGGCTTTGGAAGCCACAAAATATATGAGGCAACCTCTACTGTTGATTACAACCTAATCCTCTAACTTTGATAGGTAAATAAATCATCCTCCATTGAAGATTCCAAAGAAACAACTTCCACCAACCACAATGTCTTAAACCATCTTTACAACTCTTTATCAAACCAAATAACTGATTTCTCTATGTGATTCGATTGACACGCTCTTAGGCCAAAATAGTTTGGTGATACCCATGCATAATTAAAGTATAAAAAACTCACTTTGTAGATCCCTTAATTGTAGAAAAATATGCATTAACTCAACATGCCAGACAACTTTCTTCATGAAAAAAACCTTATAAAACCTCAACCTCAACTAACAGCCACTATAAATAATTTTTTCTCTAATGCCAACCTCGTGATATCTAAAAAGAACAACCCTCAATGAAGTTGAATGTCTTGTCAAACTATCCTTATCTTACGAATATTTAATTCAAGACAATCTTGGACTTGTCTCTTGAATTATTTCAAGAGTTATAACCATTTCTTTTAAATCTCATTAATAACAGGGTGTAACCCTAACATACCACCTTATTGCATTTCAGACATAATATATGCATTTTTAGGGATGCGCATGGATATCCATTTAATATGAACCAATTCATTTTTATGGTTATGGTTTATAAACCAATCAATTTTTATGGTTATGGTTTATAAACCAAATCACTTGTTCTGAATCGGTTTAAAACCGGTTCTAAATGGATTTTAATTTTAATTTAAATTATTTAGTTAAATTTAAATTAATTTTTTTAATTATATCAATTTTTAAATTTAAATACTTAGCTTTTAATATATTTTTTCTTTGAAAATAAAAAAGAATATTCTAAAAAACAATTTAAAAAAATCTAAAAAATAAAAAAATTTAAAATAAAACTGAAAATAAAAAATTATAAAATAAATTTTTTTAGCAAATTATATGAACTTAAAATGGTAATTAATATGTTATAATACATATATTTGTATATTTCAAAACCTCTATTTATTGGTGAAGAAATCTATAATATTTATAATTATTTTTTCATAAAGCTTTAATTATCTTCGAGATTTATAAATAAAAAGTAGAGTCAAATCCAACAAATCAAGTTTTGATATATTTTTTTGCACATGCCAAATCAAACTCGATGTATTAAGATCTATATAATTAATTACTGAAAGTTCATATAATTAATAGCTAAAAATGCATATAATTTGTGAAGTATTAGTACATCATTTTAGATAGTTAGAGAATTTGTAAACAATTTTGTTTTTTAATTTTGAAATACAAAATTTTAAATTTTTTGTAAAATAATTATTTTATAAAATTTAAAAAAATTAACTTTAAAATAGTTTAAAATATAAAATTAGTTTATAAAGTGTATATGATAAAACATGAAAAGAGACAAAAACATATCAATTTAATCAATAATAAAATTTAAATATCCAATAACTAAACCACATCATTATTATTATTATTATTATGGAAAGTGATTTATATTTGGATAATTAAATTTATATTTTAATATTTGATTTGAATTTTTAAAGTGAAATAATTTGGATAATAATAACTGAATTTTTTGGACACCCCTATACATTTTCTATGAAAAAATTTGATGTGTAAAAATAGTAAAATATAGCATATTCTTATTAATTGTTGTAAAAGATAATTTTATTGACCGTCGATATAAAACATATATCTTAATTTTACAAAGTCTATATTCTTTGGTCAGATTTGGGTATAGGCTGATCCTTTGATTAATTGAGTAAAAAACAAATTGAATTTTGAATAAACACAATTTGTCATATTAGACGTGATAGTAGCTACGCAATCGTGCCATTTATCTTACGTAGAGCACAGCATAACGTCATTCACCAAGCCACTAACTCCCACGTTTAATATTTAATATCTTTTTTTCTTTTTCTCTTATGACAATAACATACAATAATTATTTTTATATTTTTCTTATTTCCGGTCAAAAATAAAAATCAACCAAGTTGAATGGACTGTTATGAATTCATTTTTATATTATTATATTTATTTTCCATTTTTTTCTTACAACATGAAACGGGACATTCAAATACGACAAAACTAATTAATAAACAATTAATATAAATATTACGTTGTCCAAAAATAAATTAAACATGAACTAAAAAAATAAATAAAAATAAACTGTGACTTAACAAACCGGAAGTCATATAGTAGTAATAACAATGTTGAGGGGAACAATCCATTCCAAATTTGTTTTATTTTTATTTGTTAAATTATATGACTAATTACGTGCCTAAAACATTTATATCAATATGTAATTTAATTAATTTAAATCCAAAAGTAATGGAAATACGGTGGAGGGGAACAATCCTATCTACCACCGACACGGACGCGCAACAACTCAGATCTGGTGGCGACCGGTAAAATTTGGTAACCACCGGCAATATCCGGTAATCAAAAATCCTTTCAAACACGTTCACCAACCTTTTATTCACGCGTCAAAACTAACGGGGCACCGAAGGATTCGGTAACCAGTAATCCCACGCATTATAGCTAGTATAAATAGATAGATAGAGTCGTTGGTCTCTTACATCCGTCATTTGAGTTTCTCAAGCTGGTCTCTGGTCATAGCGAGTGTTGTGTTGCTATTTGAACCTCCATTTCTCTTCTACTTGCACCCCACTCGCTCCAGGTTCATCCTTATTCTCTTCTTTACCTGATTCGTTGCTCTTTGTAGCGCTTAACTGTTCATATTTCGTTGCAGTTGTTTATATTTTGTTGCAAATTAACCGTTTCAGTTCTAGATCTGATTATTATTATTTTTTATGATTCTGATTTTGTCGTTAGTTGTTTATATTTTATGAAATTTGTTAGGTTTACGAAGCTGAACTGAACTGTCCAATCTTGAATACGTATTCATTTCGGTTTTTGTTGAATTTGGCGTTTTCTGTTATAGATCTGATATTGTTATGAAAAAACGTGTTCTAACCGTTTTTCTCTCTCTCTCTGGATCTAGATTTCGTTGTAGGGAATATTGATACGCTACAATATTTTATCAGGATAAATTTTTTTTGAATTATTATTATAAAATTTTATGGAATAAAGTTTTTTCATATATTCTTTCAAATTGTTTTGGGATAATTAGCTTTATTTATTCTATTCGTTTTTGCAATTTGAGCTCGAATATTAGTCATCTTGTAGTGATAAGTATTGAAAGGAAAATTCTTACTTATCAGGTTCTCATTTATGAATATTGTTTGATTGTTGTTGTTTTGTGTAATAGCTTGAACAATGGCGGAAACTTTTCTATTCACATCTGAGTCGGTGAACGAGGGTCACCCTGACAAGCTCTGCGACCAGATCTCCGATGCGGTGCTTGACGCCTGTCTTGAACAAGATCCTGACAGTAAGGTTGCCTGTGAGACTTGCACCAAGACTAACATGGTTATGGTTTTTGGAGAGATAACAACTAAGGCTAATGTCGACTATGAGAAGATTGTTCGTGACACTTGCCGCAACATTGGGTTTATATCCGATGATGTTGGTCTTGATGCTGACAAATGTAACGTTTTGGTTAATATTGAGCAGCAGAGTCCTGATATTGCTCAAGGTGTTCATGGACATTTCTCGAAAAGTCCGGAAGAGGTTGGTGCTGGTGATCAAGGTCATATGTTTGGTTATGCTACTGATGAAACTCCTGAGCTTATGCCTTTGAGTCATGTCCTTGCAACCAAACTTGGTGCTCGTCTTACCGAGGTTAGGAAGAACGGTACCTGTGCTTGGCTGAGACCAGACGGCAAGACACAAGTGACTGTTGAGTACTACAATGAAAACGGTGCTATGGTTCCGGTTCGTGTCCATACTGTCCTCATTTCCACACAACACGATGAGACTGTCAGTAACGACCAGATTGCTGCTGATCTTAAGGAGCATGTCATCAAGCCTGTTATCCCTGAGAAGTACTTGGACGAGAAGACCATCTTCCACCTTAACCCTTCTGGCCGCTTTGTCATTGGAGGTCCCCATGGTGACGCCGGTCTCACTGGAAGAAAGATTATCATCGATACCTATGGCGGCTGGGGAGCCCACGGTGGAGGTGCCTTTTCCGGCAAGGACCCAACTAAGGTCGACAGAAGTGGTGCCTATGTTGTTAGGCAAGCAGCAAAGAGTATTGTGGCTAACGGTCTTGCTCGCAGATGCCTTGTTCAAGTTTCATACGCCATCGGTGTGCCAGAGCCTTTATCAGTATTTGTTGACAGTTACGGAACCGGAAAGATTCCCGACAAGGAGATTCTTCAGATTGTGAAGGAGAGTTTCGACTTCAGACCTGGAATGATCACCATTAACTTGGACCTTAAGAGGGGTGGCAATAGCAGGTTTCTTAAGACAGCTGCTTATGGACACTTTGGAAGGGATGATCCTGATTTCACTTGGGAAATTGTGAAGCCACTCAAGTGGGACAAGCCTCAAGCTTAAGAAAGATGTGTTGTGGATTTTATATTCTTCCCTTTTCAATGTTTGTCTTACTACTATTAGGTGTGGATGAATAATCTGTGTGTTTAGTTTAATTGTTGCTACTTTGTTATTTTTTCTCTCTTTTTTACCTTACAATTTTAATTATTGTAATGGAATGTTATTGTCACCTTGTTGGGGCAATGAATGTGTTTCTTCTTTTACAGAATTTGAAATGCTGAAAAAGCTATCTGTTATGATTATTTTATCTAAAAGGTAGTCCAAATCATTCTCACAAAATTGAAAATTTGTTTCTTGTTCTGACTAGGGCTAGGGAACTTTAGCCAAGTGTATGTAGCTGTAAAGGTGAATGGGAAAAATGGGTAATATATATCCAAAAAGGTTCTGCAATTAGAAATTACTACTATATGGTACTTCAACTTCTGACCCTCATTGTGTTGTATAAAAAATATTTTTTTCTGGAGAACATAAGTTGTATTTTCAATACAACTTCTATTTTATAATTTGTCTTTTGACTCATGTAGAGCTGAGTGTTTCTCACTTTTAAAGAGTAAAGTAGATAATATCAACTTTTAATAAATAAATTGATACTAGTTGATAAGTATAACAAATTATAAATGATTTTATTGTCAACAATTGATCTCTTTATGAACTAATCATTATTTTAGAGGAGCCAAATTCTCTAAAGATACATGTTAGCAAAATCAATTTTTTCTAAATCTACTTTTAATATAAGAATTAAGAATTGAATATACATATGTAATTATTTTAATAACCTTCTCAAACTTTAATTAAAACACTTATCTTATGTTTTTAATTGTAATTTGACACTCTTAATCATTAAATTTTAAGTTGCTCTAAAAAAACTACAACATATTACCTTAATTTACGATTTCTATTTTACTCTTATGCATATTTGCAATTCCAATTTCGTATCAAAAACCTTTCTAATTTAACATATCATTAATTAAAATCATTGTTGATTTTTGATTTTTTTTTCATATCCATGGTTAGAGTTCTTTATATATTTTTCTCTTTTATTTACCTAACCTAAATTTTTTTCTGTTATTATTGCATATATTTCACTTGATTTTTATTTTCAATCTCACTAATATGATTATTGTTAATATGATTTTCGAAAATTTATTTGTGAATATAATTTTTGTTAATATGAGTTTGATTTATGTAACTTCCTGAATTTGTGTTGCCATGGTTTTTAGATCCGATTTACAAATAAATAGGTTAGTTGATTATTTTATGTTATTACTAATGTCTTGTAAAGATTTACAAATTAAAATCAATTGTTTCTTTTATGTAATTTTCTAAATCTGTTTGCTTTGATTTTTGTACTTGCAAATCTCTGTTTTTCATTTGCAATAAATTAACTCTAATGGTTAAATTTTGTTTTCTGCAATTCTATATTTTGTTCAAGTTTTTAACAAACAAATTTACGTTTTGTTTTCAGCAATTTTATATTTTGTTCAAGTTTTCAACAAACAAATTTTCGTTTTGTTTTCTGCAACTCTATTTATCAAGTTATGGACTAAAAATTCTCTATTTTGTTTTTCTAAACCTTATTAACAATATGTATAATATTTTAGGGTGTTCCAATGAGTATTACAGTTGTATTTTAAAAAAAAATCTCAAATCTCTATAGTTATTGTTGAAACTTGATAATCAGTAAACAAGAAAGAGACTACTTAAAATGATAATAGCTTGAGGCTTTGTTGGCATAAGTCATTAAAAGAATACAAATGTTAGTAATGTATTTTTAAAATGGCATTTTGTGATTGATACATCATGGCAAGTAACTGATACTTCCTGTTTACGGTTAATGAATTATAAATTTTAGAACAAAAGAATTGTATTTATCAAATTGAATAAGTTTTATAGAACAAAAGAATTGTATTCATCAAATTAAATAGGTTTTAGAACAAAAGAATTAAATTCATCAAATTGTATAGATTATTACAGGAGTCCTTCTCCTCTTTCACAATCTGACATTTATTTTTCTCTTTATCCAATGAAACCTTCTCATCAATGTTTATGTTGCATAATGTATAAAAAAAAACAAGATGGATATCATAAGGGTGTGAAGAAGACTGGTATTACATGTTTGAACATTTTAGCCCGAATATCATGAGGTTGTGAAGAGAAGTGTTATAACAATAAGTTTAATTACTATCTTAATTTTTATTTATGTTGCTTCAAAAAATAATTATTATGTTGCTTCAATAATAAAATTAACTATTATTATATATTTTTTCATGAATATTAAAAATGTAATTCAATTTTAATTTATGTGATTAATATGTATTAATAATAACTAATATTGTGTTTCAATTTGCAAAATATTATTATTATTATTATTATTATTATTGTTATTATTATTATTATTATTATTATTATTATTATTGTTTTGAACTTGACCGACGCTTAACCCACAATCAAGCAGACTCAAGCTCCAATGTGGTTGGGCCCAAGAATACCACGTTGACGGGCAGAAGTCCCGTCAAGCACCACCTCTCCCCGTCAGGCGTAGACTAACAATAATAATAATATTATTATTGTTATTATTATTATTATTAATTTGTTGTTTGAATAATTATTATATATTATTTTATCTTTTTCAATTTTTTGATGTAGTACTCTAATGGCAACAATCAAGTACTAAATAAATTAAATTCACAAGACAAATATATATTTATTTTAATAAATTTTTATGCAAAAATTTCTAATATGCAGTATGTAATATTTTAAATATGTGTACTTCCTTCTTCGCATAAAAAGTATCTCACTTTTATATTTTTTAATGTTTTAAAATAATTATCTCTTAAAAATATGATACAATATTTATTATTATTTTTTATTACTATTTCTATTATTTATTAACTTTAATTTAATTCAACTATGTTATTTACTACAATTAATAAACGTATTCTAAAAAATGACATTGTTTTTTTTAATTAAAATTAATATATATATATATATATATATATATATATATATATATATATATATATATATATATATATATATATATATATATATATATATATATATATATATATATATATATATATATATATATATATATATATATATATATATATATATATATATATATATATATATATATATATATATATATATATATATATATATATATATATATATATATATATATATATATATATATATATATAATTATTTTTCTAAAAACTGTATTGCTCAAATAAAATATTTTTTATGAGGCGAAGGAGTATTATTTCGCCCCTACTAATTAATATTTCTTGATTCGTCCCTGCCCCAATAATAAAACTCCGCCATCTCCTCTTTCTCATTCTCCGTCATCTTACCATCCAAATCTTAAGTATGCGATTCTTAAAAAACAGAAAAAATGGCCACCAACTCCTCCACCACCACCACCATCACCACTTGTGACACCATTTGATTGCTGGAAGTTGGCTGAAACATGACTGACATCATTCTGCAAGTTTAACCTATGTCCCAAAACACCAATATTCCCCATGTTCACAATACACGGCCTGTGGCCGTCAAACAAAACCGATTCTCAGCCACGTAACTGCGGTGGTAATCCTTTTAATCTTGACAAAGTAAGTTTATTTTACTATTGTTGATGTTTGCTAGAGCAAAGTAAGTTTATTTTAATGAATTTTGTTTATTTTAATGTTGTTGAGGTTTGCTAGAGCAAAGTAAGTTTATTTTACTGTTGTTGATGTTTGCTAGAGCAAAGTAAGTTTATTTTAATGAATTGTGTTTATTTTACTGTTGTTGATGTTTGCTACTATTATGATCATTATTACCTATATATTAATTAAAAATATTTTTTTTTTGTTGTTGATTTATCATGTGGTTCTTATAAAGGCTAAGTTAGACAAATTTTGGCCAAACTTAATGGGGATGGGACGAAACGATGGGTATAGTTTTTGGTCAAAACAGTGGAAATTACACGGGAGTTGTTCATCAATGAATGAGCCAGAGTTCTTTAATTTAGCATTACCAATTTACCATAAAAATAAGCTCAAGACTATCCTTGATTTGAATGGTATTAAACCTGGTGGTGCAAAGAAAGAAAAGATCACAGATATGTTCAATGCCATAGAGAAGGGTATTGGCAAAAAACCACAGATTCGATGTAAAATGTCTTATTTACTTGAAATTAGAGTTTATTTGAATAAAGTCAATGTCGATTATACAGATTGTACCGGTCAACTTACTATCAATTGTCCGGTTGAAGTATATTTCCCGTAATGATGGTTTGTAATCTATAAACAAATAAATAAATAAAGTTATAATCTTCTTAGTTAAAAGGTTAACTCTAAAGTGTTTGTAATCTATAAACAAATAAATAAATAAAGTTATAATCTTCTTAGTTAAAAGGTTAACTCTAAAGTATCTTTTGTTTTTTTATGCTCTAAAATTGACTCCAACATATATAACTGGAGGAGGTTTTCTTATTACTGTTTAATGTATCATTCATGATTTTTTTTACATTTATTTAATCAGAGGCATTTTAATGTATCATTCATGATTTCTTGAAAAAATTCTTGTCTGACGTGTTGAAACAATCTAGTGTAAAATTTTAGTTTAATTGCTTATGCCATTGTCTCGTTCCAATGAACTACACTGTTTTCTGTTTCTCTTTTGGCAACTTTTTGTTTGTTTGTTCTATCAAGAGTTGAGTGTTATAAATCTCAAGTCTTTAAAACTGTTACTAAAGATTTACAGTAAAAATATTAAACTATGATCAACGATTTACAATAAAAATTATAAAGCTATATATTTTATGAAGTGATTTAAGTTAAACGTTTGTAATAAATTAGTATTTTAATAAATGTCTCATTTAAATAAATTAGCCCTTTTAATTTAAATCTTTTCAGCACATGATAAGTTAAGTTTATTATACCCATTCAAATATGACGAACTATGTTTAGTCTACATGTCTTGAAACTCTATCTACATTTATTAAAACACAAGCATGTATTTATACATGTAGACCAGTCATATGGCTTAAAACAATTACATGTAGATAACACATTGTTTTAGCCAAACATACACATCATTTTCCTGCAACTTAATTGGTTTAAAAGATTAATGATATACACTACTATAAAAAAAACCAAAAGGTTAATCTTTGTCCGCTACAGTATCTATTTGTCGCACCCTAATGTTTGACCCTAAAATCCCACTTCTTTGTCCATCATCTTGCATAACATCTTTAGGTCATGAGGTTTTGTGTGTGTGCTTATCGTTACTAACTAGCTTGTGCAGGTGCATTAGATTTCAAGGGGAGATAATACTTATTCTAACAGTTAGATATTTCAAGGCATGACCATTTGATTCGGACTTAAGGACATCACAGGGTTTCTACTTGATATGGGATCTACTTATGGAATTCATTCTTCATCCTTGGGACATTCTTGGATGAAGACTTTGAAGATATTTTGGATGGAATTTCTGGCTATATCTCGTTAAATTTGAGATCGGGGCTAAGGATACCTCGAGATCAAGATATTAAGGGAAAGAAAGGAATGTTAAGACAAGAGATTTGCTTAAGGGACAAGGCACGAATTATGTTGCAAAAGTTGAAGTGGTGGGTACGTTGAGATTAAGGTCTTATTGTTTTACAAAGTAAGATGGCTTGGATTCGGGATTAAGATTCAAGTACGCTTCAAATTCAATATTCGCAAAGAGACTAAGTGGTGATTCGGTTTGTGGCATCAAGGTTTAATTCACAATATTTGGAATTCAAATGATTCGACTGAACAGGATCAAGAGGTAAACATGTTATGTCTAGGAAAGAAGATTCATGTAGGTTTCTTAAAGAAAATACGAGTATCTAAGTTTCGAACCCAAAGTCCATGTTCCATTTTTTTTTTCAAACTTCAAGCTATGATTCACTCAAGTTTCCATATTTTCTATTTTAATTCATGAACTTTGATACATATGCAAGAAGCGGTTCAAGTTTCACCATGAAGAATTCACCCATTCAAATTCAAAAGTAAAATATTTGCAAAGAACAAGTTTCACCAAGTTCTATTCCAAAAGTCAAGCCTAAGTTGATTCTAAGATTCAAATTAATGCTCATATTATTACAAGTCCAAGATGGCACATCCTTTGCACCTACAAGTTTTCTTACAAAATTTCATTCTAGTCCTAAAGAGAAAAAGCATAAGTAAACGTCATCAAAAGTGTGATTGTTTCATCAATAGAAAGGATCTTGCGGCCATGGCAGTAGTTTGTATTAGGAGATTTGTTTTGGTGAATTGAAAGGCTGACCGTATGGATGAACCACATATCAAGATGTCACTACCTTTTATTCACAAGTTGAACTGAGCAAGAGCCAGCGTCGTTACCAATATCCAAACTCGTCCTAACAACCGCAAATAACAGTACTTTACCATCCCAAGTCTGTTTGCTGCAAAACAAATAAAGGTGACGTTAATAAAGACCAAACATAATCCAGTACAAATTTAAAGAAACCAAGATCATGTTCCATAAATAGCCATCAAACACTCCCAAAACATGTCTTTAACACGATTAAACGAGAAAGGAAAGTTCTTCAATGATTTCTACAAACACGTCTAAATAAGAAGAAAATTCATCATTTGAAATAATCCAATTTTCAACTATGACATGTCTCAGACAATAATCAAATATAATCAGATAACATTCAAGGCCAAAATTAGGAGCATTTATCAAATATCATCACCAGATCAGCATTCATTTTCAAAATCTAGGACTTATTCCAGGGAGACTATAAATGTGATTTACATTCAGAACAGAGGGGGGCACAAAATCAAGAGAAAGAAAACAAGCCATAGCAAAAAAAAAAAAGGATCACAATGCATTACACACATACAGTTATTATGTACACTCACAGTCATTGCAAATAATACCGATATTCACATGAAAAAAATCAAATACACACACACACACACACAAGCATCAGAGCAGTATGCACCATACCCAGATACCTGTAGTGAAAAAGCACACGTTGTAGACAACCTGCAACATACACTCAAAGATTCACAAAAGTAGATCATACATATACACGAGCAATCATTCAACAACACCAATAACAGTTGACGTAGAACATCAACAACAACAGAGAACCATTACAACTCGATCGAATTTGAAAAAAAGCAGAAGATAGAATAAATACCAGAAGTTTTCATCCACGAGCCGCTATGCTGAAACCCTCCGAAGGTACGTACTAGCGCGATTTTATTCTCAAATTTGTGAAATGCGACCATGAGCTTCAATTCATGTTTTCAAACTGAACCCACTACATCAGACTCGTTGAAGAGGCTTGATTTTTTGAAATAGAGACGAAATGGTATTACGCTGTTGAGAAGAACGGAGAAGCCACGAGGCAGAAGCAGATATGACGGAAGCAAAAGCTGCCAAAATCAAAGCGGAGAGTAGGGGCATGACGGAGGAAGCTTTCACAACCAAGATGGGTGAACGAAAGGGGGTATGATGTTTAGTGTGTGACATTGCTGTTGGTGTTTTTCGCAGAGAGGGTCTTAGTTTTTAACTCTCCTTTCTTGATCCCTTATCCACCGGGTAGGCATTAATGCTTAGGCCCGTGTCCTTTTTTTTGTTTTTTTTTTGTGTGGAAAAAAACAATTTTTCTTTTGTACTCTCCTATTTACTTTGGGCCACAACGACATAGGCATATTTCTTTCCACACTCCCTTTATTCAAATTTACCCTCTTATAGATAATTAGTTTCTTTTATTTTTTAGTTTAGATAATAATTTTATCTTAAATATTAATTGTTAGTTAAAAGTCTAATTATGAATTTTCTTTAAAAAAATTAATTAATCTTTTAGTTAATCTAAATTAAAGTTTTGATTTATTTGGATGTTAAATTTAATTAATTATTGTCAAGCTTTCAAGACTGTTAACTGAGTTTAATATATGCTCTGATGACTTTGACTCACCATATTCCCTTAGGTTAATGATTCAATTTTATTTTCAAACAGAGTATATCTTTGGTTTTAAATCATTGAATGATAGCATCAGGTTAGACTTTCCCCTTTATCTTATTTTAGATTCATATTTCAAGGTAGGCCCCCTTAATGAATTGTGTTTTTTTAGATGTTATTTGTCATGTTGCACTTAATTTTAGATGTTATTTGTCATGTTGCACTTAATTTTAGATGTTATTTGTCATGTTGCACTTAATGAATTGTGTCTTTTTCTCATTTATTTTTGAAATATATGCATAAAATAGTTTGTAAATTTGACTTTTAGAAAATAATCTTTTGCAATTCATCCTATATATGGGTGGGTAATTAATTTTTGAGAATAAGTTTATGACCCACATGACATGTTTAGATTGTTTAGTGAAAGTAAACAATAGCCGTAAGTAAAAATAGTTCATTTACGGGTGGTTTACTAAGAGTTTGGACAAACTTTATTTTGCTTTGTTATGACCCACATCACATATTTAGATTGTTTAGTAAAAATAAACCTTAGCAGTAAGTAGAAATAATATCATTTAAGGGTGGTTTGCTTAGAGTTTGAATAAGATATTAAAAGAAGACAAAAAAATTGTATTACATCAGCAATAATTGATGGGTTCTTCTTATAAATATGATAAGCGGCTTACTTAAAACTTCACAGAAAATACTATTTCACTTTTATGATACAATAATGACTTTTAACTTCATTTCATTATCACAACAAATGGTGATTTGGGTTCTGTTATTTGTTGGATAAGTATTGGTCCCTTCATACTCTTTTCCCCCTATCAGGGACGGATCTAGGTGATATTAATTGGGGGCATTTGTCTCCACTAGTTTATTTATTTTGTGTTAAATAATTAACTATTTTAATTTAATTTTTCTTAAAAATTAAATATTGTCCCCATAAAATGAATTAATTAATTTTAATTCTAAATAATTAAATAAAAAATAATTTAAAAGATAAATTGTTAAAATATTATTTGACCCTATACACATAAATATATATGTAATAATATTGAAAACTAAAAAAATACAATTATTCTGAATATCTAGCTTAAAGATTAATTTGTTGTTTGAATAACTATTATATATTATTTTATCTTTTTCAATTTTTTGATGTAGTACTTTAATGGCAACAATCAAGTACTAAATAAATTAAATTCATAAGACAAATATATATTTATTTTAATAAATTTTTATGTAAAAATTTCGAATATGCAGTATGTAATATTTTAAATATGTGTACTTCCTTCTATGCATAAAAAGTATCTCACTTTTATATTTTTTTTAATGTTTTAAAATAATCATCTCTTAAAAATATGATACAATATTTATTATTATTTTTCATTACTATTTCTATTATTTATTAACTTTAATTTAATTCAACTATGTTATTTACTACAATTAATAAACGTATTCTAGAAAATGACATTAATTTTTTTTATTTATTAAAATTAATATATATAATTATTTTTCTAAAAACTGTATTGCTCAAATAAAATATTTTTTATGAGGCGAATGAGTGTTATTTCTCCCCTACTAATTAATATTCCTAGATCCGTCCCTATATATATATATATATATATATATATATATATATATATATATATATATATATATATATATATATATATATATATATATATATATATATATATATATATATATATATATATATATATATATATATATATATATATATATATATATATATATATATTAAGGTGATACTTATTTGTATTAAGATAATATTTCTATAATTCCTGACAATCCAGTAACATCTAAATTAAATTAATATTTATACGGCATTCATAATTTAAAACTTTTTTTTATTTAAATTATATATATATATATATATATATATATATATATATATATATATATATATATATATATATATATATATATATATATATATATATATATATATATATATATATATATATATATATATATATATATATATATATATATATATATGTGTGTGTGTTAACCATCATCATACTATATTTATTTATTATTTCTAACAACATTTTGCGACTCGTGCGAACGCATAAGTAGATGATTACTTAATTATTTCATTTATTTTTTTTTACTAAAATATATATTTTCAACGGGTCGAGACTACTTGATTTATATATCTCTTATCTAAATGTTTTAACCATCACTATACTATATTTATTTACTATTTATAAATAACGACATTGCGCGAATCGTGGGAATGCACAGATAGAGATAAATGATTACTTGTTATTTCATTTATTTTTTCTACTAAAATATATATTTTTGACGGGCTAAAACTATTTAGTTTGTATATCTTTTATATACATTTCTTAACAATCATTATATTATATTTATTTACTATTTATAACGACATTGCGCGATCCGTTCTACTAAAATATACATTTTTTATGAGTCGAAACTACTTAATTTGTATATATTTTATATACATATATTTAAATTCACTATATTATATTTATTTACTATTTTAACAACTTCACAAAAAATAAACGATATTGTGTGACTCATGCGAACGCACGGATCTCTTACTAGTGTTAACAAAAAATAACATACTCTTGAGTTTTTTTTTATTTAAATTATTCGAGTTCTACAAAGACGTTGTCATATACAAGTATTCTCACAAGCTTGTATTTATAGAAAAGCTGGTAAGTGTTGTTGTGCCAATATGATTGAGTTTTTTTTCATTCTATTGCAATGCATGTGTATTTATGTGTAATTTTTAAAAACAATTATACAGAAAGGTATTATGCCCTTATTATATAGGCGAGTTTTGAAAAATTCCTCTAAAAAGAAGTTTGAATTCTTCCTCCTATATGAAGATTTTCCCTATTTTGACATTTCAAAAAATTTAATCATCAAAAGTAATGATATGAAAATGGATTTTTCAAAAAACTTAAATTTGACTTGGGACAAAATACATATAAATCCTAAAAAATTACATGACATTTAATTGGGTTACTAATGGATAAATTTTACAAGAGGGCAAAACAGAGAAATCTTCGTATGGTAGAGGAGAATTCACGGTGACGCTGGTCTCACCAGGAGAAAGATTATCATCGATACCTGCGACAATTGGGAGCCAATGGTGGATGTGCCTTTTCAAGAAAGGACTTAACTAAGTCAACAGAAGTGCGCCTATATTGTTAGGCAAGCATCAAAGAGTATCTGAAGGTGATAAAAAATACACAAGAAATGGGGGTTGAATTGTGTTTTCCGTTTTCTTAATTTGCGTCTGATCAGAGTTCAGAATCTAAATCGGTGTTCAGATTCTGGTTATACTTAGCAGCGGATGTTAACATAAGCAACTAAATAATAACAGAAGAGACAAAGATTTATATTGGTTCCTCCCAAATGAGAGTAGTCAAGTTCCCTTGCTTCACAAGAGATTTTCACTATAATCAAATCATGGTTACAATCGTTTATACATTCTGTATAAGACTTTTACAATACTCAGACCTTAAGTTCAAGACTTCTTGCTTAAACCCATAATTCCTTGCTTATACCCTCAGCCTAAGACTTTCCTACTTAAGTCCCTCAAACCCGAGACTTTTTGCTCAAGCCCCTCTGGCCCAAGACTTTCTACTTAAACCCCTCAGATTCAAGACTTCCTGCTTGGACTGCAACCTAAGAATTTCCTACTCAAGCCCCTCGGGCTCAAGACTTCTTCTAAGACCCTCGATCCAAGACTTCCTTGCTCTGGTTCCATGAACCCAAAACTTCTGCTCAATTAATCCACTTGATTAAGACTTTCAATGCTCTAGCACATAGCAAGAGACTAGCATGGATCAAGCATCTTGGCGAGAGACTAAGATTTTCTCAATCAATCTACTTGATTAAGACTTTCATTGCTCTAGCACATAGAAGAAGACTTACATGACTCAAGCATCTTGGCGAGAGACTTTGACATAAACTGCTAAACAACATGTTCAACAGAATAGAGAATAAGATGTACTTTATACAAATATGAGAGGTACAAGGAAATCTTCATAAAAAATACCTAAAGCTCTTAAGATTTGTAAGATATTCAATGTTTAAGAAATCTTAAGGCTTTTACAATTACAACCTACAACAAAAATTATGCATAACCAATTGTGTTGATAATTTCAGGTCTTGTTACTCCTCCATCAGGTTGATCCTTGTCAAAGATTCAGTTTGAGCCTTTAACTACTTATATAGCATTTGTAGAAGACTAGCCGTTGGAGAGATAACTTCATCAACTGTCTTTACTTTCTCCATAGTACAAGAGACGTTGAAGACATATACACCAAAAGATCTTGATCCACTATGTATCATGTTTAACCATTGAGTCTTCAAAGAGATCATATACTGTAGAGTCGTTGAGAGTAAATATCAGTAAAGCATACCAACTTTTCTTGAGCCTTGTGAACTAAGACTCTAGCTGACAAACTGATTTGACAATGCAGCTTGCTTTCTGCAGTACGGATAGCGTTAGCTTTATTACTAAATCTGAATGATCACTAGAAGTCAATTTACATTCACCAAGTGTAGAGACAATTATGTTGCTTCTTCTGATGCTGCGACCTTCAACTTCAAAGTCTATGTCAGACATCACTTAGAGAGTATTCTTCAGATTTCGCACCACCAGAAGCTAGCAATTCAGCTTCTCTCAAGTGTGCCCTTGTACAACAGATTCTGAATATATACTTATAAGTATTAAAATCTGGATACATGAAACACACATCAAATATAACCATTGTTCTTTTAATACTTTGTTATCATTAAAACCCAAGGAATATATGTCATGAACAAATCTTGTTCTAACAATCTCCCCCTTTTTGATGATGACAAACATAAGTATTTAAAGAACAATGTTGGGCAGTTATAATTTTCTTTGCAGCATCAGAGTATGAGGTTTATAAGCTTCCCCTGAGTCTAATAATCCAAAATTGAGTTCTATAAACTCACCCTAAGTACTACTTTCAAGAAAAAGTATTTAATATTCTTAGTAACATCAGAGTCTAAGGTTTTTAAGCTCCCCTTAGATTTATATTTAATAAAACTAAACAGAATATTGTAACTTCCTTTGGCAACATCAGAATACGAGGTTTGTAAGCTCCTTTTGAGTCTGATAGTCTAAGGTTGAGGTTTCTAAGCTCCTCCTTAGCTCTATGTACAAGAAAGTTAAAATGTGTCGCCCGAGAAAATAACCAATATGTATAAAAATTGAATAACCATTATGTAGAAAAATTATAAATGACCATTATGTAAAAAAATTATAAATGACCATTATGTACAAACTGAATGAGTTCAGTTTCTAATTAAATACTTACTACATTTTCTCCCCTTTTTGTCAAGAGAGAAAAAAGAAAAGAAGTACAGTCACAAATACATAACAGGCCATCATTACAAGATCAATTTCCAAGGAAGGGAAAACGATTAAGTAACAAGGGTCATTAAGGTTTGTACAGTGCATGTTAAATATTTATTGGTCGTAACAGTTTCAAGAATCAAGCAAAAGATTTTATTCAGTCGTTTAGGTTACCTAGAAGCCATCATAAAAGCAACCAAAATCTAGTTCATTTTCATCAATATCTACCAATATGTTATAAAGTCATCAGCTAAGAGCAATAAAATCTCTATTATGACAGAAGTCACAGAGAATTCTACAAGTCTAAATATTTAGACCCTTCAGAAGCCAGCAGCTTCAGATGCTTTTGCTACTAGGCTTGTGCCGTCTACTTTAAACACTTTAGACGAGGCTTCGTCAGTAGTACCTCAAAGACCTACAAAAACAGGTCCATCAGTAGGTGTTTTAAAGTCAAGGAAGTAGTCCATGAAGAAGACAAGGAGAAAGAGGCTCAACAAGATGTTTTACCATCCTATTATCCTAGAAGCTGAAGAGGAGGATATAGATGAAGATGAACTAGATATTGATTATGGAAACTGCTTATCCTACAAGGAAATGAATGAATTAGATAGGTATTTATTCTAAGCTCAAACCAGTTCCTTATGTTTTTGTAATCCTCTATGCTTGATTAATGAAAACTTATTTTGATCAGTATATATTATACAATCGTACAAACACTTCACTTTCCCTTTAGATTTTTTATATGGGCATTAATGAAGTAATGAACAGAACAAACATTTTAACATGTTAACAATAAAATTTATAGCTGTTAAAATAATCTTAATAGGTCAGAATACTAGACATCAAAAGTTTGACTCCATCATACTTTCAAATGGGATTACTCCAAATTTCTATGACAAATGCTTGTACAAGAAGGTGTGTGGAGACATTGTAATATTTTTGTGTCTATATGTTGATGATATTTTGATTATTAGCAACGAGATGAATGAAATTTTAGAAACAAGGATATTTATAACTTTCACATTCAAGATGAAAGATCTTGGGCTAGTTGAACTATTTTAGGGATCAAAGTAAAATGAAATAGTGGGGGTTATGAACTTAACCAAACACATTATATTGAGAAAATACTGGATAAGTTCAAACACCTACACTTTAAGAAAGTAAAAACTCCATTTGATCCTAGTGTCAAATTTCAAAAGAACATTGGAAGGTCATAACTAGAATTTTTGGCTATCTTTTAAAAACCAAAAATCTTGGCCATCATTAGGGTAGGTTTCCTGCTATACTAGAAGGATATACTGATGTGAGTTGGATATCAAGTAATGGAGATTGTAAATCTACAACTAAGTAGATATTTACATTAATTGGAGGTGCAATTTTATGGACGAGCAAGAAATAAACATGCATTACTCTCTCGACCATGGAATCAAAGTTTGTGGTTCTTGTGTCCGCTGGACAAGAAGCATAATGGTTGAGGGACTTATGTTAGATATTCCATTAGCTAAGGACAATGTTTCAAAAGTATTGATACATTGTGATAGTCAAGCCACCCTAGCTTTATCATTCAGTGAAGTATACAATGGAAAGCCTAGACACATATGTTGGAAATTCACCTCACACCCTATGAAGAATTCCCTTCAATCTTGATCTCAAGATTGATGAACAAACCCACAATATGATAGTAATGGTAATAACAAGTAATTATCAAGAACAACAAAAGAAAAGAAGAATAACAAAAAAGAGAAGAATGAGAGAAGAAAATATTTGGAGAGAATGTGTTACCCACAACTGTGGGATTTCTTATTGCTTATAGAACTTTCACTTGCTAAACACTGCAACTGTGAAATCTGTTCTATGTTGTGTTTGAATACAAAGCAAGGCACCCTATTTATAGTTTTAGGTTTACAAAAGCCCAAAATATTCAAATCAAATCTAATCATATCAAATCAAATCTGTTTACACTATGAATTATATTTAACACACCACCTAATTCATTGTGTCTAAACTCTCTACATTCATCATGGCTCTTAGTCTTCTGAAGGCTTCGACCTGCACTCCCTTCGTCATGATATCTACAATCTGATTCTCAGTTCTGCAGTGTTCCAACTTCATCTTCCCTTTTGCTACCTGCTCTCGAAGATAATGGAACCTCATTTCGATGTGCTTGCTTCGACCATGAGCTATTGGATTCTTCGCCAAGTTGATAGCTGACATGTTGTCTATCTTCATGGTAATTGCTCCATGATTCTTCCCTGTGATTTCTTCGCCTAGTTTCACAAATCCAACTGGTTGTGCAACATAAACTTCTTCGTCTAAGGGGCCATTAAGGAATGCACACTTCACGTCCATCTGACATGTGTGCCAGTTGTTCATATTTGTTAGACCAATAACCAACCTGATTGTTTCGATTCTAGCAACAGGTGCGAATACTTCATCGAAGTCGATTCCTTCCTTCTGAAGAAATCCTTTCGCCACAAGTCTCGCCTTGTGTTGAATTACTTCTCCTTTAGGATTTACCTTTACCTTGTAAACCCACTTCACATCAATTGCCTTCTTGCCTTGCGGCAATTTGACAAGTGACTAGGTATCATTGACTTCGATGGACTCCAACTCTTCAGTCATTGCTTTCATCCACTTTGAATCTTTCAATGCCTCAGTTGTATTGACTGGTTCGACATCTGCGTAAAAAGAATGACGTACCAACTCACCCTCTTTATCGACTACATCATCTGATGTAATTACACATTCTTGCAACCTTGCAGGCATGTGTCTTGTTCGTCGAGGTCTGCTTGAACCTGCTTCATCTGCAACTGGTTCCTGTCAAACTTCTATTTCGACTTCAGTGGTTGGTTCTTCACAAGAGATTCTCACTGAATACTTCTTGGCATTCTTAGTCCAATCCCATTCTTTAAGCTCATCTATGATCACGTCCCTGCTGATCACTACCTGCTTATTCACTGGGTCGAACAACTTGTAACCTCCTGTCGAATGATATCCTATCAAGATCATCTGATTCGACTTATCATCAAGCTTCCTTCTCAACTGATATGGAACATGTCTATGTGCTATAGATCCAAACACCTTCAAGTGACTGAGACTAGGCTTGACACCAGACCAACATTCTTCTGGTGTGATTCCTTCAAGCTTCTTTGTCGAACATCTGTTCAATATATATGTTGCTGTCGAAACTGCTTCTCCCCATAATTCTTTAGGTAGATGCTTTCCATTCAACATACTTCTCACCATATTCATGATGGTTCTGTTCTTGCGTTCTGCAATCCCATTTTGCTGTGGAGTGTAAGGTGGCACCACCTCATGCACAATCCCTTCTTTTGCACATAGTATATCGAACTCTTTCGACACATACTCTCCACCACCATCAGTCCTCAGAATTTTCAGCTTTCGACCACTCTGTCTTTCGACCATGGACTTGAATCTGGAAAATATCTCAATCACATCACTTTTCTTCTTGATGAGGTAAGTCCACAGCTTTCGACTGTAATCATCTATAAATGTGACAAAGTATCTATTGCCACCAATCGAATCCACCTGGATTGGACCACATACATCAGAGTATATGACTTCAAGTATTGCCTTCGACTTCCTTCCTGCATCCTTGCTGAAGCTATTCTTGTGTTGTTTCGACTGAACACACTCTTCACAGACTTCACTTGGAATGTCGATTTCTGGTAATCCTGAAACCATATTTCTTCTCTTCAGTTCTCTGATGTCATTAAAGTTGAGATGACCTAGTCGAAAATTCCATAACCATTCATCTCTGCTGGCTGCAGTTGCTAGACATCTGTGCTCCATCACATTGAGTCCAATCTTGAAGGTCCTATTATGAGACATTGGAGCCTTCAAGATTAATCTACCACCTGCGTCGAGAAATCTCATCATCTTGTCTTCGACAACTACCTTATAGTTCTTTTCGACAAGCTGCCCTATGCTGAGCAAATTACTCTTCATGCCTGGTATGTACAACACATTGGAAATTGTTGACCTCTTTCCATCTTTCCTCATAATCAGAACATCACCAACACCTTCGGCTGCTAGAGTGTTGTCATTTGCAAACTTCACGGTGTTCTTTGACGAGGGCTTCATGTTGACAAACCAATTTTTCCTTCCAGTCATGTGTGATGAGCATCCTGAGTCCAAGTACCACTGATCTTGGAATCTTTCTTCATCTTTTGTTGTGACCATTAGCAACGTTTCTTCTTCTTTATGTTTCGCCAGCTTTGCATCAGTCTCTTGATTTCTCTTCCTTTCTGGACAATCACTAGCATAATGACCATACTTCTGGCAATTGAAACACTGAATGTGGCTTTTGTCTGGCTTTCGACCACCACCTCTTCCTTTACCTGCAGCACCCCCTCTTTGGTTGCCTTGGTTCCAAGATTTCTTCTGATTCGACTGGTTTCCTCCTTTGTTGCCATTCCAGCTGCCTTTGCCTTTTCTTTCCTTTTCTGATTGCGCCTGCAAAGCCATATCTTTCAACTTTCCTGCAGCTCTCTTAGTCATCCTCTGTTCATGAGACTCAAGAGTCCCTTGAAGCTCTTCCTTCGTCAACACTGATAGATTTTTCGATTCTTCTATGGCAACTACCACGTGGTCGAATTTTGGAGCCAACGATCTCAAAATCTTTGAGACAACTGCTTTCGTCGTTAGCGCTTCTCCACATACTTTGATTTGATTGACCAACTTCGTAACTCTGGTGAAGAAATCTGTAATGCTTTCGTTGTCTTCCATCTGAAGCAACTCATAGGTTCTCTTGTGAGTTTGTAACCTCACCTCTTTCACCTTCTCTGCGCCTCCAAACGACTTTCCAAGAATCTCTCATGCTTCTTTTGCTGAATCAACATCACTAACCTTTTCAAAGTTATCAGGATCGACATACTGATGAATTATAAAGAGTGCTTTATAATCCTTCTTCTTCAATTCTTTGTGCGCAGCCTTTTCCGCCTCCGTTGCGTTCTCCCCAAGCGATGTTACTCCATCTTTCACAAGATCCCAAAGATATTGATAACAGAAGATCACCTTAATCTGCTTGCACCAATTCTCATAATTGTCTTTCTTGAGAATTGGCAGGGTCACCGGAAAGTTGCCGTTCGGATAGTTCATCGCCATTACTATCTTCCTTCCTTGAATCTCTCAACCGGAGCTCTAGATACCAGATGTTGGAAATTCACCTCACACCCTATGAAGAATTCCCTTCAATCTTGATCTCAAGATTGATGAACAAACCCACAATATGATAGTAATGGTAATAACAAGTAATTATCAAGAACAACAAAAGAAAAGAAGAATAACGAAAAAGAGAAGAATGAGAGAAGAAAATATTTGGAGAGAATGTGTTACCCACAACTGTGGGATTTCTTATTGCTTATAGAACTTTCACTTGTTAAACACTGCAACTGTGAAATCTGTTCTATGTTGTGTTTGAATACAAAGCAAGGCACCCTATTTATAGTTTTAGGTTTACAAAAGCCCAAAACATAAAAGGCCCAAAATATTCAAATCAAATCTAATCATATCAAATCAAATCTGTTTACACTATGAATTATATTTAACAACATAGGTATTAGACATTCTTTTATGAGAAAATTGATTAAAGATGGGATCATTTCACTGACATATATACAAATAAGCTATAATTTAGTTAATCCGTTTACTAAGCTCTAACTAAAGACTTAGTAAAGACTACCTCAAGTGGTATGGGATTGAAACTCCTTGAATAAGGGTTCCAACAACAGTGGCAACATAATATGAAGTTTACAAATCTTAACTTAAGATTCAATGGGTAACAACAAGTATTTGATTTGGAATTTTGTGCAACATTCAGGGTCAATATTGACTATTACATATTAATGGTTGAGTTTTTTCAATCTCTTAATGAAGTTCTATATAAAGGATATGTATCTCAAGAAATTAATACAAAATGAAATTTACCTATATGAATTTCTAGATGGTGTCGTCTCAAAGTGAGAGTTGGAGTTTTTCTCATGAAAAATTCACGAAAATAAGAAAAACACATGGCAATAAATAGTGCTAGGCGAGAGATGAAAGAGAAGAACCATTAGAGAATGTGAGTAAGGTAACATCGGTATAATCACAAGGGATAACAGTTCAAATCATAGCTACCTAACATTCTGATTAAACTTTGTTTTATCCTTACTAAGGTTAAGTTCAAATCAAAAGATACTTAAATGTATTAACATTCTTTTCCTTTTTTTTCTTCTGAAATTAGTTTTGTCATTATTAGAACAAGTGGGGGATTGTTGTAATTTATGAACAATCAGTTACAATTAGTATGTTCCAAAATTGACAAGAAAAGTGGAAGTGAATAAATGCATGATAAATAGTTTCACATAGAAAGTGGTACTCCCATTAAAAGCCTTTATAAAGAGTTATGTTCATTAACTCAACAAATGAACAAAAGAGAATAAAGTTTCACATGGACAAGTGTGGTGGTCCCAAGAATTATGCCACTTGTCTCCTCCATACAATCTTTTCTCGGTGTCACCACCAACTCTTCGACTCTGGGACCAGTTTCGAGAAAGTGGGCGTATAGGTGCTAGTGGCGGCTTCTAGGCGGCACTTGAACACTTAAGCACATGTAGTCGTTGATCTTATTTTGGTTGTTGCTTATGTTTGAATTCTAAATTCGAAGTAGGCAACACTTCGTGAAGTGTTGTAGAATGAAAGTATGCAACTCTTGAAGAATGTTACCGTGGGAAAACCATTGTAACTTTTGGTAAAAGCATGTAAATTTTGGCAAAAACATTGTAGTTTGTTAAAAGCGTGTAACTTTTGGTAAAAGGAAGTTGTTTCACCAAAGGTCGCAACCTTGTGAAACAACACCAATATGGCTTATAAATACTTCATTCTGGATTTAGAAAATCATAACAAAATTGTATACCCTATAGAATAAATTCCAGACACTCTTTGCTACATTCGAGTTTTCATCTGTCTTGTGCAAACTCGAGAAGGCTGAATTATCCTAGGTATTCCTGCATAAAAACTCTAAGACATTCGAGAATGCTTAAAATACTATAAAGTGATTCCTTCATGATTCCAGCCTGGATCCATTCAATCTCGAAGTGTTATCTAATGTTGATCGTAGATGCCTTGTTCATGTTTCATACGTTATCGGTGTGTTAGAGCCATCGTCAGTGTTTGTCGATATTACGGAACCGTAAAGATCCCAAACAAGGAGATTCTTTAAATTGTGAAAGAGAGTTTCGACTTCAGACCTGAAATGATCACCATTAACTTGGACCTTAAGAGGGGTGGCAATAACATGTTTCTTGAGACAGTTGCTTATGGACACTTTGGAATGGATGATCTTGATTTCAATTGGGAAGTTGCAATTCCACTCAAATGGGACAAGCCTGAAGCTTAAGAATTGTGTTCTGGATTTATATTGTTCCATTTTAAATGTTTGTCTTAGTACTATTAGGTGGGGATGAATAATATGTGACTATATAAAAAAACAGCCATTAGCTACATGAATTTCACACCACAAACCTTTATATCACGTCACAAAAAGCATTTAGCGACGTGACTGAAACACATCGTTGGAGCACTCGTGGCAACTGGTTACCACGTGAAAAACACGCCACTAATTTGTGGCATTATATTCATGTCGCTAACTAGAAAATAAATTGCTCTACATTGCCACGTGAAAAATATGCTACTAAGTTGTGGCATGATATTCACGTCGCTAAAAAATAGATTGCACCACGACTATTTAGTCACGTGATTTTTGTGGCGCGTTTTTCACGTGGGAAACTTATTAAAAGAATTATATGTTATATTTGTATTAATATATTATGCTTTAATTATATATTCTATTTTAAAAGAATTGATATAATGTTATATATATATATATATATATATATATATATATATATATATATATATATATATATATATATATATATATATATATATATATATATATATATATATATATATATATATATATATATATATATATATATATATATATATATATATATATATATATATATATATATATATATATATATATATATATATATATATATATATATATATATATATATATATATATATATATATATATATATATATATATATTGTTTTAATAAATATTATGTTTTTATTATATATTTTGTTTTTAAAAATTATATATTATGTTTACCAGAAAACACACAAGCTCTAATTCAATTCCCCCACTTATCATTAAATTCAAATCTAGAGAGCTTATACTCCCAGAAAGACCATCTAATAGAATCATATGCTTTCTCAAAATCAACTTTAAAGAGGAGACAAGATTTCTTACTTCGCTTGACAAGGTCCAGAAGTTTATTCACAACAACCACCCCATCCACCAAGAGACTACCTTTGAAAAAGAAAGATTGGTTAGAGGAGATGAGCTTACTTTAACACTGGAAAGCCTAGAAACCAAGACTTTGGAAACAATCTTATAAAGAGACCCGACCAAAGAAATGGGTCGGAAATCCCCTAACTGAAAATAGGAATCAACTTTTGGAATCAAAGTAACAAAGAAAGAAAAAATGCTTTTGGTAGAGTGGAAAATTGATGGAATTGGGCAAACATGACCCCAAGGTCATCTCTGAGGAGGGGCCAAAACCTCTTCAAAATGATAAATTAAACCCATTAGAGACGGGACTCTTGTTTCCATTTCAAAGAGCAAACACACGATCAATATCAATTAAGAGAAAAGGTGCAGTTAGATTAGCATTATCCTCTTCAGAGATAGAATGGAAGGGGGCCCCGTCTAATCAAGAACGATCATCATAAGATTCTCTAAGGTGATTAGAAAAATAATCTACCAGAGTCCCCATTAACCCAACCATCCCCTACCTTAAGAATTAAGGTAACATTCTTTTATTCATACTCTTAATAAATGCATGAAAAAAATTTGTATTTTGCTTTTCTTATTTTTTGTTAATATTTTATTATAATAATTATATAAAAATGAAGTTTAATTTTTATACTCTGTAGGTAAAAAAGAACAAAAATAAAATAAAAAACAAAATCATTCAAACATCAAATATACTATTAAAACAACCATAAATTGATCATTTAGTATAATACTTTGATTATTAAAAGATTATTGAAAGATATTTTCTCCAGTCACTATTATAAATATATAAAAAAATCATTCAAACATTAAATATACTATTAAAACAACCATAAATTAATCTTTAATATAATACTTTGATTTTTTTTTGTTTACGAGATATAATACTTTGATTATTAAAAGGTTATTGAAGGGTACCTATTTTCTCCGATCCCTATTATAAATATAAAAAATCATTCAAACATCAAATATACTATTAAAATAATCATAAATTGATTATCTAGTATAGTAACTGTATTTCCTCCCATCACCATTATAAGTAAAAAAAATTATCTTAAATCATGATCACTATTATAAACACACACAAAAATTAATACTTGTATTATTAGTATACTCTGATAAGAATTTAATGTTAATAGTTTATTTATCAAATATAATTAAAAATATTATAATAAATTTTATTTTGATTGTATCTTAAAAAATTAATTATATTTAATTAAAATTTTTAATTAGTGTAAAAATAATTATTTTTGTTTATAATTATGACCGTGCGGAGTATAATTTAAGGTAAGATGCATTATAATTTACTTTCATAATACTCTATAAGGAAAAATAATTATTTTTTAACATTTTAAATACAATTATTTATTTTTTTAATTTTATGTATAATTAAAGTGAAACTTATTATAATATTTTAATTATATTTAATGAATCAACTATTAATATTAAATATTTTAAAATTAAATCAAGAGTATAATAAAAACATAAACATTAATTAATTTAAAATTTATTATATTTTGTTTATAATAGTGATTAAATTTAAGATATTTTGTTTTTGTTTATAAATAATAATCGAAGAGTATTATATTCTGTCCATTATGGACCTGCTATGAAAATTGTGAAGGAATCTTATGTAGTTATGATTTTACCACAGGATATTTATTACGAGGTTTATCACCTACTATAAAGTATTTGAAGAAAATAGAAATGTCCACTTACAAAATGTTAAAACATGTGTATGAAAGATATACATCTCTGGATTTTATGAGTATAGAAGGTGTGGCTTTATATTAGATAGAAAGAATAACCCGTTTAATAAGAAGTAATATGTCTCCTGTATATATAAAAGTTTTAAAAGTTTATGTGTTGGTTGTTTAATTTATCCATGACAAAATAAATAAAAATCTTATTTTATTTTATTTATAATTTAATCACGAAACTTTTATTATAAGATTTATATATGATTTTATCTAAAAATTTGAGGCTCTCTGATTTTGTAAGCGGTATATTATCTGGTGATGGAGGGTAGCTGACATAGCTTCTGATACTTGGTCAGTTCCGATGATTTGGATATGTACTTTCAGTCTTGTGGATAAGGTGTTATCATTAAGACTCACGTTATAGTTTGGGAAGATGGCAAGGACAACACTTCTTGCATCAAGTGTAGTTAGAACAATTTCTATCACAACATTTTCATAGTGGAGGTAGCTGGAGTTCAGTAGAGCTATTTTGCAAAAGACGGGTTGGTTCTTCCTTCCATGAAGAGAAAGGATGAGTCTGACAGCCCCAAAGTGTAAGGCTGTATATCCTTCAGTTTTCCAGTGGTTGATGAGAAATTGAGGAATCTCCAGATCTACGTACTGCTCTTGGTTTGTAGCTCTTAGGCTGCATTGGTCTAGTCTAGATGACTGGGCGTACTCTTTCATATGAGGGTGGTTTGTAGAGATAAGATTTCGGATGGATCTGGTAACACTTCTTTGTCTTTTGAAGATGTTGTACGGACTCAACAGAGGAGGTATTGTTTCAGAAATTTGAACATCTTCAGGAACATGAGAGTACTCAATAAGATTTTCTATTTTATGAGAATTAGTCTTTTTACAGAGTTTAGGAAGTGATAAAGAAGAAGTAGTGGTAATAGGTTGAGTGTTTGGTTCAGGTGTTTCCATGTTTAAGTGATTTCTCCCTTACTCACTCTCTTTATTATATTCATACCATATTTCATTTTTTTAATATTGTATTGCCTTGGATATTTGCCAAAAATTATTAGATTTTTACAAGTAGCATTTTTAAAACTTTTGAGTTTTCTCTACATTTTTTTAACAGAAAATATATAATATAAATTCATGTATTTAATGTATTTTTATCGGTTTTTTTAAAATGTTAGTATTTTGGAAATAAAAGATTATATATTTCAAAAGATAAAGAATATACAAGGCGATCTCGCTCAGGATCCAACCAAAACTCAAAAAACAAAATCAAACAAATTGTTACAATAAGAATTTTGCTATAAGAGACCTATGCCTAGGTTTACTCCACCCTCTATAAACAATATTATCTATTATATCTTTTGTCACTCTGATATTATCTCTATTATCTTCAAAGACCACAATATTACGGTACCTCTAAACTCCATAAATTGTCTCAGCTACCGCGTCCCTCATATCTCCCTTTTCCGTTAGTTTGGCTCAAAATCCAGCATAATTCATCCTTCCAGCATTGAGGATTATGGACAATACCTAACTCATTCAAAACCTTTTTCCAAATCATTTGCAATAAAAAATAAGGTGATCTTGACTCTCATCAGCTACACCATAGATTTTGCAAATACTGTCCTGCAGCAGACCCAGTTTAATAAGCCTTGCTTTAGTTGCCAACCGACCTTGACAAATAAGCCAACAATAAACCACTGCTCGCGGCCTAGCATCATTGTGCCTGACCAAATGACTCCAATCATTTCTAATATGATCTTCCACCAACAACAAATATATTTTTCTCATTGAAAGCTTCTTGCTCCTCATCATATTATCCCAACTTTGTTGAATATGATTCACTATATTTCTATTTATCATTATGTGCTTCAAGTAGTAAGCATACTGTTGTACCCCCAAAATTTGATCAACCTTTTTTTCTTAATCTTTGGCTTATGTTTCATTGCATTTTAGCATCTTGCATCTGCATAACATAGTTCTTACAGGGGATCAAGTGATTGTGTTTGTGTATCATCCAAGAGGAGAGTCTTTATTGGCTTCAAGCTCAAGCAAAGACACTAGTACAAACCATCAGAAGGTTGTCAAGTGGTTCATGAGGTTTTATTATTGGTGTGAACATGAGGTGGAAGCTTGTTGAGTACCTCAAAGGTTATAATGGAGTTGGAATGGTCACTCAGTTCATCTGCACAATGCTTAGGCAAAAAGGATGAAATTAGGGTTTCACTTTTGATCAGGATAAATTTGTTTTTGGGAGCAAGACTTGTTTTCATGGTCTTCCATATGTCCTAAGGTGTTTGGGGATGGGATGTTGATCATCAATTTTAATCAGAAGGGTTTCAATTGATTAGTCAATTAAAAATCAGGAGATTTGAGAAAAAGTCAACTGTGCAGTGAAAAGTCAACTCCTGACTTTTTGAGGTCAAGATCATGATCCTTAAGCTCAATATAACCAATAGATGGAATTTGATCAAGAAAAGTCAAGGGAATCATGAAAAATCAAGAATTGTTGAAAGTTGCCATTTTAAGGAAATTAGGGTTTTAGAACTTTCTATTTATGGAAAGTTTTATGGTTGAAACAACCATCTTCAAAGCCATTTTTCTTCATGATCAAGGTTTCAAATATACTTGGATCAAATATCAAAGTTGTTCCTTGTATTTCAAGCTTTCCAAAAAGTCCTAGAAGTCCTTCATATGATACTTGGAGCTCAAGTTATGATCAATCAAAGTTGGAGATTTCAATGATTTCAAAACTGTTAAGTTTGGACAAATTTTTGCACCACTTTGCAAGCCAATTTTCATCACTTTCTTGATGTCAAATGAAACTTCGTACCAAATGAAAGTTGTAGAGTTTATTTCAAGCTTTCCAAAAAGTCCAAGAAGTCCTCAATATGATTTGTAAAGCTCAAGTTATGGGTGTGCAAAGTTGAGGAAAAATAAGCCAAATCCATAACTTAGAATATTTCTAAGTTATTTCTGGACAGCTTGTTTGGTATGATTTTCAACATCATTTTTCATGGTCTTCCAATCCTCAAATCTAGATGACTCCAACACGAAATTTGTTCTACTCCATGGCCTCTTTCATTTGAGCACAAGAAGTAAGCAAATGGAGTTGTGTGCACAAAGTTATCATTGCCCAAAGTTGGTATGTTGAACACTTTTCTTTCAAAAGATGAAATATGTGTCATTCTGATTTGTTTTGTTTATCAGCCCTAGAACTCTTCCATGCGCATGGGATGTTGTGTTTGTTTCTCCCAAACTTTGCCAAAACCAGCCAAACATCCAATTTGCCATTTTGCTCATTTTCAAATAAATTGCCTAAACAAGCTATGAGTCAAAATCTGCCACAACCCAATGCCCCTCCCCATGCTGTGCTAGCAGACCCAGAAAGCAACTGATGCATAACCCTAGCAGCAGCTGTTGTACAATCTCTACATCCACCATTGATTCAAAAAATACCATGGAAATGCAAATTTGTCCATTAATCTTTCACCATGGTAAACCCCCTCCAATCTTGTTTTCACTGCATATTTATGCAATAGAGCAGTTGAGAAGAAACCCTAGCCACCACTTTGTGCAAAAATCAGAAGAGGAGCTTTTGACACTTTCTCTCAAACTGCCCTAAAAAATAAGTTGTTTGTTTCAAAAGGGAAGGAAAACTTTAAATCTTGTGAGAAGGAGAGATAGCTTGCTGCTAGTTTGCTCAAGGAGGACTACAAGAGGTAAGCATTCCTAAACTTTCCATGGCATATACATAGGTATCATTAAGGCATGGTTGAATCTGTTTGTGTTTACATTCTTGAAGTTTGTTAACTTTCAGTCAAAGTATTACTTTATTATTGTGATGACAAACCTACTGTTATTGGATGTACAATATTGCTATGTTGATTTGTAAGCTGTTTGTGTGAGAAATATACATTGAGTTAAGTTGTTTGTTTGTTGCTCAACATTATCATGTTTAGGGTTGCCTTTGTCTTGTATTCATTTTTGTGTTTGGTTTGTTTACACTTGTTGTCTTGCTGTCTTGAGGCTGTGACTTTCTCTTTTGGTTAGGAGACTGTTACTATAGGGGTGTTTGAGTGCTTGACAGTTTGGATTTTGTTGACTTGAGGTTATATATTGTGCTTGCTATCCATAGTGTTTTTAGGGTTCACAACTGTTTTTGAAACCTGAGTTTTTGTCAACTCCGGATTGCTGGTTGTTCTTGAGCTGTTTGTCTTGCTAAGTTTGAGTTGGTTGTGAAGATTTGGAGGACTGTCATGAGGGTTTTGACTGGTTAGGACAGTCAGCCCTTTGTAGGAGATAGAACTGTGGCGTGCTTCAAGTCTATTTAGGTATTAGTAAGAGTTGGTTTTCTTAGTAGAATGATGAGTTTAGGTTGATAGAACCCAGCTTGGTACCCCTACTGGTATGCCTTAATGTTTAGAGGCTATCATCATGAACCTGTTGGAGTTCTTGACAACATTGGACCTCAAATTTGTGGTGCATTGAGGATTGGTGTTGTTACATTAAACTTTTGTTTACATAGTTGTTGCCATTTTAAGTTTCTGCTAGGCAGTTGGTTTTGTTGTTGATGTTCATCTAAGGAGGGTTTGTTACCATTGTGGCTGTGTTGGGATTCAATTTGAGGTGTCAAAGAGCAACCTAGTCTTGACTGTACCTTTGGTAACCTAGACTGTCTTTTGGTTTTAGTGCCTCATGTAAGGGTTGCTGACAGAATGTGTGAAGTTGGAGTCATCAGGCCTTGATCAGGTATTTAGGTTGTTAATTCTTTGTTTGGTTTGTCCAAGGCATTGTAATATCAGCCTACTGCAGGTGGGAGTCTTTTGAGTGTCTCAGTTTTTGTTAACAATTTGTTTTAGAGGGGCATAGATTTGTCATTAGAGTGAGGACTACCACCAGGATTTAGGTGTTGTTTGTGAATCCTTGCTACTGTTAGGGCATTGGGTGCCTTGTTATGCTAATAATCATGAGAACTGGATGACATGAAGTTATAACATCTTCATTTGGAGAAAATCACTTGAACTGATGGATTGCTTTGGTTTTGAAGGAGCCATTTTGAGTGTGTTAATTCAAGCAGCTGCCAGCATGTTTTGATTTGGACTGCTGGCTATTTAGATTCATTACTCACACTGGAGTTGGTTTGAAATTTGCCTTATTGTGTTTAGTGTGACATAGACCATTTAGCACTGTCATTGAATTTTATGGAATGGTTTTTGTATTCAGTTCCCACTTTTTTTAGACAGGATTGTTTTGGAACTGTCATGAGGGCTAAGACTATGTTGACCTCATTTCTGATGTGATCCTTTGGGGCAGTTTCTTTTTTAGAGTAGCTTTTAGTTGGTTTTAGTGTGACTTAGGGGTTGCTCATTTGTTTGCTATTAGGATGACAATTTTATGGTTGTTTTTTCTCACCGATGAACACCTAACTTTGCTTATTTCTGGATCTGTTTAGCTCATTAGGATTTGCTTTGAGCTGTCATTAGGACAGTTTGTGGATATTTTGTTCTTTTATGTACTGCACTGTTGGAATTTTTGTTGAAATAAGGTGGACATTGTCTTTATGTGTAAGTTGTAACTTCACTGATTGAAGTTGTTTTGAGTTTTAAACTGTACAAAGGGTGCTTGCTCATTTTGTAGTTTTAACTGTTCTTGTTTTTCACTCTCAATTCAAATTGCATTTTTTTTGCAACTCTCCTACCGTATCATGTTCTAATGTTTCTTTGAGGCACCCTTGTGTTCAGACTGTATTTATGGCATATTTAGAATGTGCGAATTAGTTCAAAATAGTACAAGCATGTTAGTTTTGCATCCAAACTTTGAAAATGGTTTTGAAGCCTCCTGCTGCATTGATGCTGCCATTTTATCCTAATATTGTTTAAGTTTGCCCAAGCTCATGACAATATGATTGTTGTGTACTGTTAGAACAACTGGAAAGTTTTAGTTTTTGACATTGTGATGTCAATGTTCATAGCCTATGCTATTGGAGCTGTTTTGGTTTAAGTTTGCTCATTTGTGCAATTTGCTTTACTTTGAGATATATGAAACATTAAGGTTTGGAATTGTTGTGTTAAGCTCATGGTCATAGCTGCTTAAAAGAACCTTTTGCTCATAACCAAATTTCCTTTAAACTAGTGACTATCATGAAAGTTATTGTGTTTGGATTGTGATGCCAAGTTTGTTGCTCATTCTGTTTTGGTTGTTCAAATCACATTCATTATTGAAACTCATGTGCCAAAATCATGTCATAATATCTTTTAATTCATATTTCAGTTGGAGCTTGATCTATTGCATATTTGAAACTTGCACACATCTTTCTCTAAACCTGTTTGCACCTGTTTTGATCTATAACTCCGCGATTGCATTTCAAACTTCATTATTGAGTGAGCATTCAAATTTTTTTGTGTGTGCATCTTTTGAAACTTTGGTTGACACCATCGTTTTCCTTGTGAAATTCCAAGTAAGATAGACTAAAATTTCATCTAATTTGGTGGAGTTTCGAGAGAGTTGTGTCGAAAACATATTTTGATGTTTTGCCTTGCTTTTGTTGCCCAGAATTCACATGCGTTGAGGGTTATATATTTAAGGGGTGGCTTTATACAATGGATGTATCGCCACCCCAGTGGTTAAAGCCTTGCCATGCCATATTCAGAACCTGAGTTTGACCCCTGCTGGGGGCACTTTTGCTCTTTGCCATTTATTTTTCATGTTTTGATTTATTTTTCTTTCCTTTTCCATCCATTAGCACGTGTGGAATTGGTGGAGTTGGTTTAGTTTTCAGCCTATGACCCCAAGGTCTTGGGTTCAAGCCTTGGGGGAGCCACTTTCTTCTTTTTAGTGACTTGCTACCTTATTTCTTTTTATTTCATTTTATTCTTTTCTTGTTTTTATTTTATTTATTTAAAATTAGTTTTAAATATTATCAAAACCCAAAAAAAATTCTTATTTTATTATTTTAATGTGTTATTTTATTTTCCATCCTTTTTTATTTTATTTTATTTTCTATTTTATCATTTTATTTTGAATCTGCAAATTCTTTTTTTTTTCTCATTTCATTTGTGAGTGAATTATTTAGTGCTTACTTGGCTTTATGCCATGATCCCCCTAGGATTCCTAGTCCCTCCGTTTAGGATGGGAGTAGGAGAGACATTAGGTGTTCAATCCTATGCATGATAACATTAGGGTAGTTTTTTCTCTTTCATCCCAACTTTAGGAGCATTGTGCATGATAACTTTAGGGTCCAATTTCCCCTTAGTTTGAGTCTCTATCTTCTCATCTCTTAACAATCTAAAACACTTAATAAAGGATAGTTTGTGTCATGCGCTACGATCCTTAAGTACTTGAAGAATGATGGTTGGGGGCCTCCTCTCAACTGTCTAGAGTGTTTAACGTATGCCCTTTGGACGATATGCGACGCATTCGCTCTCGAGTCATAGTATTTAGTGCAACATGAGTTTCAAATCATAACTCAATTCACTTCTTGTCTTAAAAAACACAAAAAAAAAACATCAAATCTTTTTTATCCTTCGGGATCTTAATTGGAAAATCATTTTCATAAAGAGAGTTTCGTTAACTCTTGGTTCTACCACAAACAGGTAACGCCTAAGTCTCCAATGGTCGAGTTACATACACCTAACTGCTAGAACTAAGGTTTAACCCTACTCGGTTTAAAACACGTGAACCAACCGGTGTTCTTGTTAGCCCGAACTACGTTTGCTCTGATTTCTCGTACCAGACGAGGATACGTAGGCACAAGACGGCGATGTCTTGGAGAGCAACCTTCCCCACCTTCACCCGTAGTTTTCTGAACTACGTTGACTCTGACTTTTCCATTGCACGAGGGAATACGTAGGCATAGAGCGGAGATGCTCTATCGAGTCTCTTTTCTTTTCTTTTGTCCTCGTGAGCATGTAGCTTAGATAGTTTTACACCCTTTTAGATAGACAACAAGTGTGGATCCCGTCGAGTACGACGGACGTGAGGGGTGCTAATACCTTCCCCTTGCGTAACCGACTCCCGAACCCGAGATTTGGTTGCGATGACTTATCTTATTCCCTTTTTGTAGGTTTTCTCTGATTGTTTCCTTTCCCTCTCTTTGGGATAAATAACGAATGGTGGTGACTCTTTTGTCATTGTCGGGCCCTTTTCGCAGCGATGCGACACATACACCCATTTTACCCACAAGTTATCAACCTTCTATCAAATATTCCACAGACATTTCAGCAGGATCACTTTGTTCCATTTCTCAAGATTAAGCATATTCAGACCCCCTTGGATGGTAGACCTATAGACCTTAGACCAAGCAACAAGGCTTTTCCTGCTCTTATCAAACTTACCAGACCAAATAAAAGTCCTACACATTGCATTTATCTTGTGAATGACTCCTTTAGGAATAGGAAAATAATTCATCCAATACTAATCTATTGCCACAATTATGCTCTTAACCAACTATAACTTGCCTGCTATACTCAACAACTTAGCAGACCAATGCTTCATTCTGCCTAAAATCTTATCCACCAAAGGCAAATAATGATTCAAGCTCAGCTTTTTACAAGTTAGAGGCACTCCTAAATATTTCAAAGGAAGAAGACCCTCTTCAAAACCAGACAAGTTCTTCACTTCTTGAATGCTACTAGTATCCATACCTCCACAAAAGATGTTACACTTACTAGGATTTATGTTAAGACCTGTTGACTCAGAAATTTTTTTGAAAGCTCTAAGAATCAACTTAACAGATTTAGGGTCACCTCTACTAAACAACAAAATATCATCAATAAAAGATAAATGGGTTAAACCAAGCCTCTCACACTTACTATAATGGTTGAAATTAGGGTTTTGCTGCATCCTGACCATAACTCTATTCATGTACTTCATCATTATGACAAACAACATAGGGGATATGGGTTCCTCTTATCTGATGCCTCTTTGAGCCTGCAAAACATCAGAAAAATCACCATTAATATTGAACATATAACTGATTGTTGAGGTTATAGTCATTATCCACCCAACAAACTTATTAGAAAGGTCAATCTCACGCCAGATACACTCTAAAGCATGCCAGTCCACCATATCATAGGCCTTTTGCAGGTCTAATTGCATCATGCATCTAGGGGCCCCCTTTCCTAGAATACCCTTTCAACAACTCAAAAGCTAGCAGAATATGATTGTGAATGATCTGACCAAGCACAAAAGATGCTTGGCTTTTATGGATGACAATCTGCAGGATCTTCCCCAATCTACTAGTCAGGATTTTGGAAATAATTTTGTAAAAAGTTGTGCACCCTGCTATTGGTCTATAGTCTTTCACAGTTTTGGCATTTTCTCTCTTAGGGATGAGATTAACAATAGTGCTATTAAAAGCTCTATACAAATTTCCCGTTCTCAAAGAACTTTTCAATAGTAGACACCACATCCTTCCTAATGATACACCAGCTGGCCTTAAAAAACTTGGCACCATACCCGTCTATGCCAGGAGCTTTCATGTCCCCTATTCCTTTCAAAGTGTTTAGGATCTCATCCTCAGTAACTTTAGCTATTAAGAAATCTCCTTGAGCTCTAGTAACTTGGCCCTCATTCCTCATTGCATCAATATCAATATGCTTTATAGAGTGGGCAGCTTTGCCCATGAGATTCTTGTAAAAATACATGACTTCAAGCTTAACACCCTGCTGATCAGTGACAACAACTTCGTCATCCCTTTGGAGAAAAGACATATTCTTACTCTGATTTTTGGCTTTAATAGTAGCATGGTAGTAAGTATTGTTGCCATCCTCAATCTCAACCAATTAACTTTTGCTCTTTGCATAAGGATACTCTCATCCAGCTCATTCCACTTAATAACTTTATCAGTGCAAATCTTCACATTATCAATAGCAGCCCTATCCATCCGTTTACGAATAAGGTCTTTTTGAGCTTTATGTAACTCAGATCTAGCTATCTCACATGCTGTCTAACATTTGATACAAATAGGTTTATTCTAACTAGCCTTCATAATATCCTCAAAGCCCACCATATTCACAATGCAATTGTAAAATTTAAATCTTTTACTCTTGTCCTTGACCTGTAGCATACCTTCTACATTAAGGAGGGCATGATCAGACACACTAGGGGGAAGAATCTTCAAATGCTTATCTATGTTATCTTGGAACCAAATAACATTCCTAAGCACTCTATTTATTCTTGAGTATATGATACCCTTAGTATGTTTGTTACTCCAGGTGAAGTAATCACATATGCTATCCATTTCACTTTACCCAGTCTCATTCATCATATCTTGTAAATCAGAAAATTCTAACTCAATCACCATTCTACCACCAATTCTATCATGAGCACTTGCCACATTATTAAAATCCCCTAAGATACACCAAGGGTCCTACTGACTACTATTTAGCTTCACAATATCTCTCCAAAGCCTTTTCCTCATATCCAATTGGTTTTTAGCATAAACAGCAGTCATCCAGTATTGAAACACTCCTAGGTTATCAAAAATGCCACAATGAATATATTGATCAGAACTGCAAATTTGTTGAACATTCACTTTCTTTTCATTCCATGAAATCCAGATTCTACCATTGTCATGATATTGATAGTTATCAATATAGTTATCAAATAGGTTGATCTTATCTCTAACATTCTTAGCTTTTGTGCTCTTCACTCTCAACTAGAATCAAAATATCAGGTAATAGTTTATGGAGACGGGAACTAATCTCCTTTAGTTTACCTGATTTATTCAACCCCCTCAAATTCCAAGATACTAACATGGTCCCCTATCAAAGGCCACTAGAGGGTCATTCGAACCCCCTAATGCCTCGAAACCATTGTTACAATTCACATTTGAAGTTTAGCCTTCATTGTTGATTCTCTTACCTTTGTCTCTTGTAGCTTTTGTCACCCTTGTCCATTGATTCTCCTTTTCTTAATTCACCTGTTGGAATTAGTTCTCCTTTGATGCATCAATCTCATGCTGCTTTGGAGTGGCAACTTCAACGGCAGTTTCTTTGTTGGTGTCTGGTGGCTTAGGTTTAGGTTTCCACTATTTCTCCTTAATGCCTCCATTCAACTTACGTTGATGTCCCACCCTCTGACATCTCTCACAAAATAGAGGTTTCCACTCGTATTCAACCACTTGAGCCAGTTTTCTTACTTTCATGTCCTTAATCATGATTTCCTTTGTCATTTCCTTGGTGATGTCCACCTCCACCAAGATCCGCGCATGAGAAACACATAATTTATTGGTTGTACACTCATTTGTAACTAGAGGAATACCAATTACACTCCCTATTTTGCTCAAACTCTTAGCTCCTCATAGATGGAAGGGAAGTTGTTGAAGCTTCACCCATAGTGGAAGTGTATGCAACATATCCTTTTTGATGTTGAAATCAGGTCTCAATTCCTTCAACTACAATTGCACATTCCTTATTGAGTAAGGTCCTCACATTAGAACTGCATCCATATTCGCATGAGAGTTAAATCGGAGGATGAAATACCCTTCATCATGGTAGAACATGTTTGGTAGCTTAACAAAATTCCACATCTTCAACATGAAATTTTTTACTGTGTTTATACTGAAATCCTCCCCCAACACATACATAATCAATGTTGTTTCCCAAAACTTCACCTCTGATGAAATACCGTCTTCTTCAATTTCTATTTCCAGTTCACCATTAATGACGCTTGGAGCTACATATTGCATTGTTAGACCTTTTGAAGGGTTGCAATTCTCACTTAGTACATCCACCCACAACTTTCAATTCTCTGACTCGTTCTTTTTCTCTGTTTTCTTCGTTCCAATCGTTACTTTCAATCCTAGGGTTTCCTCCTCTTTTTCATAAATTTTCACCCTAATCTCGTCTTCTGCATCCTCTAAACCTTATGTTTCATCCAAATCTCTTGATTCTCATCTACCGTTTTGACGGCAGGGATTTCCATTGTCATCTCCTCTAACAACAACAACCTAGTCACCGACGACGGTGCCACCAAATGTGTCTGCCCCCGTCCTCGCTTCGCACGAACTCCCATCACCCAAAACTTTTATTTGTTATATTGATACTTGTTAATGGGTCAGAGTTTGCTTTGTGATCTTATCAAGACAAGACGTTCTTACTTGGTGAAATGTTAGTATTAAATATATGAGATTTTACCAAATTATTTAGTAATATTCGATATATACAAATATTTTTGATGCATTTTTATCGTATTTTTTTATAAAATTTGGTGTTAACTAGAGTTTTTACTCATTTTTTCATAATTTCCTATAAAAAAAAGTATAGTATAATGGATATCAAATATTTCTAAATTTTTGGTAGGAAAAAAATGTTGATACCAAATTTTTAAAAAAATGAGGTATGTTACAAGGTTGTGGTCGAATTTTTTAAAAATTCGGTAGGTTAATTTGTTTTTAATTTTTGTGTGAGTGTTTAGTTAGGGTAAAATGAAGATATGGTAAAGTGGTACCTAAATTAAGTGAGAGACATATTGCAAAGAGCTTTGACGAAGATTATGGAGACAATAATTTGCATGCGGATTGAGTAGTCTCGTGAACCATGTACTCTCCAGTATATAAGAGGTAGAGTTGGTCGGTCTAAAGATCATGATGATGAGCCATATGTTTTCGTAATTGATTATGTTGATCCAAAGGCTCATGAGGAAATGTTTGATTAGGCTAATACACAGGTGCCTGAGCAGGCTGATACAAGTGATGATCGTGATGTTCCTATAGATTATGGGTCCCTTTTAGGGCTCTCTAATCCTACCTTAATGATAGGGTATGTCGATCATGTTGCTTTTATATTAGAGAACTTCTTAATGCACCTTATATGTGTCGCTACGCGAAAAATGACACAGAGTCGCCACCGGATTTTATTTATCCTAAGGAGGGAAAGGGAAATAGCGATAAAAGCTTTAGGAAAAAGCATGGTCATTGCAACCAAGTCTTAGGGTTCAAGAGTCGGTTATGTGAGAGGAAGATATTAACACCCCCTCGCATCCATCGTACTCGATGGGAACCTTCTAGGTTGTTTAGCGTGAATGGGTGTTTTTATTATTAAAAGCGTGTTTGCTTAAGGGAAAAGAGGGGGTTGATTTTTATTTTAATGCTTGCCAAGGATTTTGGCCCTTGTGCCTACGTATCCTCACTTAAAAGAAGTGAAGAATCAGAGCTTCGTAGTTCGGAGGCTTGTGAAATGGTTGTTTGTTGGTTGATTTTATACCTTGAAAAAGGGTTTTCGGATTGATGCCCTAAGGCAAAAAGAAGTTTGATGAGTTGATGTTATTTTTAGGTTTTTGAGAAGAGACTATTTTTTATTAAGATCACACTAAAGACTTTGGATAGAGATGAATGTTCTGAATAACCAAGTCGAGCGCCTTGTATTCAAAATATTCGGAAAGAGTGTAGGAGGGTTCCATTCTCATTCCTTCTCCACCACCTTAAAGTCCATGGTATATAACCGCAATCATATATTTATTGTATTTTGGATTTTTATGAGAAAAATGCCACTTGATGTTGGATCAAGGTTTTTTTTATTGTTTGTAAAAATATTTGAAGTGATGAGAACAAGGTCGATGGCGAACGCGCAAGGCGTTCGACTTACAAGGTTGAAAATGGCTCGATAAAATCGAGAGTTTATTTTTGAAAATAGTTTTGGAACCAAAAGTCAAACATAACCATAATAATGTCCAAATACAATGGTTGTTCAACCACATCGGGTTAGTCGGCATAAACAACACAAAACATGAAGAAAAAAAAAACAGCATGAAAATTTTTTTTTGGGAAAAAAACTAGAAAAGCATAGGGAAGTTCGCTAGGCGAATGTTGTAGCGAAGCTACCCAGAAATAACAAGAAGTTTGCTAGGCGAACTTCCCAGTGAATGCAAATAGAGGCGAAAGGGGACAAAGTTCGCTAGGCGAAGGTGCTCAGAAAAAACAAGAAGAAGTTTGCTAGGCGAATCTCTAGCGAATGAAAACAGAGGCAAAATAGGGCAAAGTTCGCTAGGCGAAGGTGCCAGCAAACATGACAGAAAGAAACATCAAAAAGTTCGCTAGGCGAACTTCATGCTGTTTTGCCCATAACACACGCTTTTTATGGAAACAGTGGGGAAATGGAGCAAAGTTCGCTATGCGAACTGGCTAGCGAACATGACAGTATCTTGAGTTTTTCAACTCATGTCACTATGCAACCTAAACTATGTTCTATCTCTTTTCTTGCTTATTTTTTACAATGGTTTCTTGGTCATATTTGAGACCTTATTACAACATACAACAAAAACACATGAAAATAAAAGCATGCAACAAATGTAAAGAGGTGAGAGTTTTAAAGGAAGGATACCCAAGAGCTACTAGCTTCCTTCACCACCAATGGCTTTGTTCGATGTCCTCCTCCTTCTTATTTTTTAACACTCTTTTGTTCTCTCAAGGTTTTCTTTTTAATCCTTTTTTCTATTTTTTCTTACTCTCTTTTTTCTGGTTTTTTCAATGTTTCTTTTCTCTCAATCTCTCTATCTCAATGTGTGTGAATGTTGAATATGCTCTCTCTTGTTTGCAGCCCCCTCTCCTCTTTTATCTCAGCACATTAGGGTTTCCCTACTTTCAAAATATCATATTTTTTCATGGGGTAATGTCTCTTGCCACTTTCCTCATGTCACTCTCTTTCTTTCCATTTCCATGCAATTTGCTATGCTGTATTTTTGCTGCACTACTTGCCTATGCTGTCATTTTTCTGCAGCACTCTACATTGCCCTCAAACCTTGTACCCATTTGTTGGCTTGTGTTTGGACAACTCTTGTGGTCAATGTTACTACCTTGGGACAGATTTTTAAAATTTTGATATTTGATGTGTAGATGCATCATTGTGGGTTCATTTCCTTGGTCTTGTGACATATAATGGTTTTATGATATAATGCAAATTGTCACTTCTTGCATGGGGCTGTTTTGGATCACATTAAAATTACCCATGGCCAAGCAAACATAGTCTTGATCTTGACATGTTCCAATGTTGAGTTAACTCCTAATTATTTTCCTTGGATGTTTGTGGGCATAATGTGGAACATGTAAGCTTGTTGGGGGCATGAAGGGTACCATTGCATGAATTTGATTAGAAACTTGCATCAAGATTAGAAATAGATTAATTTCCAAATATTACTTAGAGTTGGAGATTTTGCAACAAGTGGCATACTTGTAATGTCATGAAATTTCTCTTTGTAATATTCTAGTCTTGAATTCATGAATCTTAAACTTTGAATGATGGATTTCCTTTATACCATTATTTGGAATGAATGGAATCTTGAATTATGCACTTGTGATCTTGACTCATACTTTGCAAATTTGAACTTCTCTTTGATCAAGAATTTGAAACAAAGTTGGAGGAAGAAACCTTGAAATAGGCATTGCACTTCATGTATATTAGGAATATTGATCTTGAATATCCTAATATTTTTCAAGTAACTTCTCCTTGAAGAAATCTACATGAGTAGACTTTCCAAATTGAATTAAACCTTAGATGATGAACCTTTTCTTCCATGTAATCCATGATAGGCAATTTGGAATGGAACAACAACATACCGACCCAATCTTTACCTTGTGAACCCACATGCTTGACATGCAATAGAACGATGTTAGATATGACGAATGTAGGGTATGAAAGGCTAAAGGTGAAAATGAGGGTGTGATAATATGTTACTTACACACCACATAAAAATACTAAAATGCCCCACAGTTTCCGAAGATGCATCTCCAGACGCACCAAATACGCACTCAACGTAGGTCATTCTAAGTGGCGCCCTATAAGTTTGGTTTTTGTAATATTCGATAGGCATCTACAAAAATTTTCAAGAAATATATGCATAGTTGATCAGCTCACTGGAAATTTCGGAGACGCATCTTCGAAAGTTTGGGCGGGATTTTGAAAGCTATCACCTTTGCATGTCAGATATTTCCAGAGATGTATCTCTGGAATAATATGATCAAAGACATAGCTTCATGATCACACATTCATAGTTGTTTTTCTTTATAAACCCTCACCAAAAACCCTTCCATTCCCAATCCATATTTTTTGCTCCAAATATTCAATCTTTTGGTTCATCACATCAAAGGGAGTAAAAGAAGTTAGAATTCCAGTTAAAGGTCATTTGTTTCAAGCCTCATTGCTCACATTAATGTTGTTTTTTGTCTGAAAAAATGAGCGTTTATTTCGGAAATGCATCTTCAGAATGAGTATGAACTCTTTTGAAGATGCATTTCTAATATTTATCTGTGTTCATTTTCCAGTTATGTTTTCAGCAGTATCACTTATTTACTATTTTGTGGTAATTGTTTTCATTAGATATGGTGCACCCTGATGTTTTTCCCAAACAAGTTCTGTCTCCGAATGTCAAACAAAGGTGTGTTTTAATCTTACACAATAATGAATCAGCAACACGAGGCACATCAGAGAAAGAAGAAGGTATCGCTGGAGTTACAAGTCCCGCGAGATTCCGACGACTACATTTACCTTAGGTAGCTTCTGTGTCTGCTATGTTTCGCACTCTGGACTCTTTCTTCTACTCCTTTGTTGTTGTGTTGGTTACTGCTTAAAGCTTACTCAGATGCTGATGATGAATCTGAAAGCTTTTGTGTGTAAGAGCTTTTGAGTGAGGTTTTTTTGTGGTGAAAGTTTTAGCAGAGTTTCATTAGTTATTTTTTCTTTCCTTTCTCAGGTCCCTAATGAACATATTTATAGTGAGGATTGATGAATCAAATACGATGGAATCAAGGATACAACTTGAACAAAATTCCGTTAGAGGTTTCTTCCAAATCCCAAATTTCTCGGGCTGAGTGAGGTTGAGCATCAGGTGGAGGCCGTTTCAACATGTGCAGCAGATATTTTTTTTTAGTTTTGTCGCATCTGAATCATATGAAATTGGTGTCTTTAATATTTCTTTTTATTCTTGTGTATTCTCTTTCCATCTTGTACCTTACTACCTTGTCTCTTGGATTAGTTTAGAATTAATGGTCATGATTGTTCTTGTAATGAATTTTGTATAAACTGAAACTTGTGAGCATAGTTGTAAAAGCCGGACCGGCCGGTCAGACCGATTGAACCGGAAATCGGGCTAGTAACCGGTCTGGTTTAATAATTGGATATCCTTTGTCATCAAACCGGTCAAAATCAGTGCAAATCGGGTTCGATCGGGATAAATCAAAGAACCGGCGACTTCTGTAAACAGGCGTTTTTAATGCTTTTTTATTTTTAATTAAAATTTAAATGAAAATAATGTCATTTTGAGTTATAAAAATTATTTAAAAAATTAAATTTTTTGTTATCATTGTTTTGAAATAATTTTACCTCCTTGGAACTAAACTTAAATAGACATTGGAGTTATTTTGTTATAAATTATTCAATTATATTATGTTACAATTAGACTTTGTAATTTTGTACTATTTTATTATATTTGATACTTATGTTTAAGATTTGAATTTAAATGATGAACTTGAGAATTTATGATATGATATTTTCAAAAAAATTAAATGCTAGTTATATTTTTTTAGAGACTGAATTATCTGGTTCAACCAGTTCTATTCAACCGAATTATTCGGTTTAATCCGGTTTAGTTATGCGGTTCGACCAGTGATCCAGTGGTTCAATCGATAAATCAGTGATTCAATACTCTCATTGGTTCGATAATCGGTCCAATTTTTAAAACATTACTTATGAGCATTTTGAATTGTGTGGTGTATATGAATTACAGTGAATTACGGGCTTCCAGTCGTGCCTTTTGGACCATTTGATGTGGTGGGCTAATGGCTCATGAAGTATACTGATTTTTGTATAGGATTATTGAATTGTATTTCTTATACGGATTAAATTGTAATATTGTTGTTGTTCTAATCACATAAGACATGCACTATGATCCATCACTAGTATTGCTATGTCTTAATAAGAAAATTGGTTCAAGAGGGTGCAAACTTAAGCCTACTTCTCACACCCATCTTGTTTTGAAAAACATTTGCATCTTTCCATATCCTAAAGAGTGAAACGTGACAATTCATAACTTGCGCTTATAAATCATGTTGTGTCTTAAAATAATTCCTTGGCTCTTACAAGAACTTGAGAAAATTTAGATATGGCGCCAAACTCTTCATAGCCTAATTGAATTGCCTCAAAGATCTAATGAATACAATGCTTGGAATGAATTTGAAACCACTAAGATAACTTGAAACCAATCTTGAAATCAATTATCCAAAACTCGCCCTAATTTGTCCTTAACACATGACTTGAAAGTTATATTAGGACTTAATATGACTTGAAAAGATTTTGTTCAAAGCTTGAAACAATCTATCAAAGTGAGCATGACTTAAAGTTTTAATCATGGTTTCCCGCACCATGAAGTCATGTCCTTGAAATCACTTATAATCATGGTTTAAAGCAAACTTGAAACAAATTTAAGACAAAGCTTGAAACAATTTTTCAACCACGGTTCGTAAATATGCTTGAACCACTTGAAACATGACTTGAATATAGCCTAAAATATTATTGAGATAAACCTTAGAATCATCTTGAAACCATTTGAATTATCTTGAACGACTTGAATCATAACTTGACTAATTTGATCTCCACTTAGAATCAACTTGAAACAAATCAAGTCAAGGTTGGTCACAAGTTGATCTTGAAACTTGAAACAACCCTAAACATGAATTCTAACCATGGCATCAAATAAACTTGAAATATGACCTGGGATCATTTTTGGAATATGGCCATGTCTTGACTAGTTGGCCGTGATAATTAAGACCTATCTTTTTCTTGCTTCAACTTGGATTCAACTCACTTGTAAGAGCCTGTGATCATAATGAACACAAGCAAGACCTCCATGATATAAATTTTAGAGGATCATGACCTGAGATCAGATGATCATCTAGAGGAAGATCATGAAGCAACGAGAGGATATAAAAAATTTGGGGTATGACATATAGTCATGCAAGAAAATAGAAAACTAAGATAAGTAAAAGTGTCTTGAAGACTTGCTAGACAGTTGACTTGATTGAGTTTTACTAGATATTCTCTTAGATGTTTGACTTTCCTGTGAGGCATCTACATACTCTCAATGTGAAGGATTATGATGCACATCACTCTCTTACCCCTTTTTTACTCTTCTTGACTTGATTTTTGGTTTGTACTTCACTAGTGGTAGACATTTAGAAGTTATACATAGATATGTAAGTTCACAATATTTTTCTTCATCACCTTCTGACCAACAATATCTAAAGTTTTGAAATACTTCTTTAATTCTTCACATTCATCGTCTAGGTCCAATTGTCTCCCATTTTATTCTCCAATGACTTCATACTCTTCAATGTGTGTTTTCCTCTAAAATGCATGAATGGATTTCAAATGAACATGATCACCTTGTATTTGAAGATTTGCAAGTTCACACGCACAAGTTAATCCCATGTGTTGACTTAATGAAGCATCCACATGCAACTTTGTCAACATCAACTCTTTTAACTCGTTCTAACTATTTCGCAATGTGTTATATATATTGTCTCGAGACGAAGTCAAATAATCTATAATAAAATGAAGTGTTATGTTGATGCTTAATATTGACAACACTTTTTTAAAATGATGTTCTAATTGCACCTGATTGTAAATTCAACGTGATGTTGATTGTATCCCAGCATCTGCACAAATTTCCTTGACTGATATGCAACATATTTTTTAGTCTTCAATGAGAAAAGTAAATCTATAAAACAACATTAGAGAAAAATTCAATAATAAATTGATTAAAATTTCCAAAGTAATCTTAAACTCACCATGTTATAAAATGTACCTATTTGTTGTTGTTGTTTTCCATAAATGATTGACTTGATTAGTCCATGCAGTAACAAATTTTTCTATATAGGGCAGGGCGTCAACTATGTTTTGTGCACATAATCAACAAAGGAAAGGATTCAACATATACTACCTCAAAATATTGCAAGTGTTGATCAAACTCAAACACCTTATTTGAATACATGACTTTGTTTCTTAGATCCTTTAGAAACTCTTGCCATTTAGCCTCCACATAATCTTTTCACTTCGAACCAACATTTTTTTAAACATGAAATACATATAAAAGGTGGAATGAGGATGGGAAAACAACTTCAATTGAATTTATCATGGCAAGTTCTCGATCAGTCACCATGACCTTTAGAAGCAACTTATTGGATGTGAACAACTCCTTCATCTTCACCAGTACCCATGTAAAATTTGCCCCCTTCCATGTTCCTAGTAAGCAAATCCAACAGAAAAAGTCAACTCGATTGACTTAACACCGACAATATCAAGTAGTTGGAACCAGTGCCTGTTTGGTTTTGTACGTGCAATCAAAGATCAAAACCAATTGAAACATATTCAATAGCTTGACTTAATCAAAATGTGTCCATAAATATATCAACAGTTGCACAATTGTCCGATTGACTTAACACATGTATTTCTCATCAAGAATTATAGTTAACAAATGTTAATGGACCTCTAATGCTAAAGTGGTATATCAATCTTGCCTTATACACCAGTTGCACAATTGTCCGATTGCCTTCATCTCTATCTTTTAACGCAACCACTATGAACCTTTACGCCATGTGGTAAATTGTCATGTCATTTACAAATTGTCTCTCTTTGAGTTTTAGATGGTCTAATATGTCATGATCCTCTAAATACTCAGCTAGATCATGGTTATGAATACCACATTTAACTGTTATGTTCCAAACAAACTAATTGGCACAAATCTCAACTTAAAGTGACATTTAACTCTTCTACTACAAGTGACTTCTGACTTTTTCTATTTTTTTGTAATTTCCTCCCCTTTCACAACTAAGAATAAATTTGTCGGTACTGCGTCTTTGTCTATTTGTTGTATCACAATGAACGGTAACAATAATAATAGTGTTGTTTCCCAATATAGATTGTGTCTATAATAACACTTTGCTCCGAGAGAGAAATGCTTGTCAATTAAAACATAAAATAAATTACTCATAAATTTTATAATTCAATTAAAATTTTCAAAAGTCCAAATAAACATTTAAGTAAACTATATCAAATTAATCAAGTTAATGGTTAATAACTATGTAAAATCTATAGGAGAGTCATTCATCTCAGAAGCGTTTATGGAGAACAAGTAAACCAAAAATATAGAACTACCCGATTTTTAGGAGTGGGGAAAAAAATATGATATAGCATATTTTTGAAATATTTGGTAGGGCCAAAATATTATCGGAATTTTTTTTAAGTATTTGATAAAAACTCACAAAGTTTAATTAATAACTCGTTGATATTCCATCTTAGATTTATTGAACGTATAATATATATTTTTTAAAACACATAAATGTAACTATTTGATTACATAATTATAATTGTCAATTTTTTATAAAAATATACTCAATAAAAACTTCAAATTAAACTATCATTTTGATGAAATTTAATGGAGTATTCAGTTACTCCTGATACAAGGTTAACCTTAATATATACTCTCTCAAATGACTATTATAAAAAATAAAAAAATAAAAAGAAGAAAAAAAGACCATTGATTGTGTTACTATTATAAATAAAAGTCAATAGTTTAAACTGTTTAATGCATGTGTTAATATTATATCCTTGATTTAATTTAAAAGTACTATAATAAATTTCACTTTGATTGTTCATGAAATTAAATACACTTGATTAATTTTCTTAATCAGTGTAAAAGTAATTTTTCTTTTTTATAATTGTTACCAGGGGGAGTATCAAATAGCTACACTAAAAAGGGAAGCTATGTAAGGAGGATGAAATAACCTGAAGAGACTCAAGAAGAAATATTGGTGCCCTTTATTGTCAGCTTGCCTTAATTTTTGTGAAATTCTTATTTATTCCTTTATATTAAATTGTTTTTTAAAAATTAATAAAAATATTATATAAAAAGTGGTATTGTTCAAAACGACTATATCAATTATCATTTCATATACCTCCGGGTATAACTCAAGAATTTGGTGTGCAATAGAGTGTTGTAACTCAAAGTAGAAGCCGCATAAAATAACCTCATTATGAAAAGAGAAGGCTGCACTGCAGCATACAAGTATTATGCTATTGTACAAGGATTTAGACAAATGGAGTTTGACAAGTCAATACAAGCAAATCCACACATGCAGTCTCACAAGGAAGCATATCAATGATAAATATGTAAATAACATTATACGATTTTAGACATTTAAGGAAATCGTCCTACAAGTCTATTATTACATTGTCTGTTAAACTTACCTTATTGTAGGTTAACAGCTCTCAGCTTGTTCCAAACTCCAATGATTCCCACCTGAAAGGTCGGAATATGTACAGAACTTCGGGCGAGCTTTTGAAGAGAAGAGCCACGCAGACACACACTGCTGCAATGGCAACCATTGACAGCATTGCAGGTCTGTATACGAAAGACTTCCCTACAGCAGTTCTACATGATGACTTACGGTCACAAAGTTTGCAGTGCTTTTGGATACTTTTAACTTCGGGATTTCCAATCTCAAAGCTACTGGACGATTCCTCTTTCTTCTTGCTTGTGTCAAACCTTGCCGGGTTGCTAGGAATATCAACCACGACGTGAGCCCCTCCTTGTCTCTTGTTGTTGATTTTCTTTTGCACCAAGTGAATGTAGGTGTAATGACCACGTAAGCGTGCATAGTCCTCAGGTGTTGACCCTGTGCTGTCGCGAGCACTCTTCCATGCTTCAATTCCCACCTGAATTAAATGGCCCAACTTATAATCAAATACTAGATACCACTAACCTTAACACAATGCTCATGGTTTAAGATAGAAGAGTTCTTACCATGCAGGGATCATTAGTCAAAGCATCCAGTACATCCTCAGAACCATCTTTCCCGGCTACTATATGGAGTGGTGTCAAACCAGCAGGACCGACAACATCAGGTCTAAACAAGAATTGTTGATTCTCTCCATTAACCAGCATCTTGTCTTCAGGTCCTATTTTATCTGAAATATTTTGAGGAACAAATCTCAAAAGAAGCTCCACCAACTGTCTGCTATTTCTCCTCACAGATCTGTGAAGGAGACCCAACTCTGAGAGTGCAAGATACAAGGATGTGTGGTCTCCTGTACTCACTGTTCCATCAAGGAGGAGGTTTAATAGTTTTTTAACTACTGCACACCAATCGTGGTCCACAGAGAACTCCACGAGCCACTTGAATCGATCTAATGGAAACAGATCTGCACTAGAATTCAAGTGAACTGTCCTAGATTTTATTTGGCTTCTGTGGAGAAGCCAGCCCATTTCATGAATGAAATCCAAGGCTTGATTTTTTGCTTGAATTTTCCCTGCCCCTTCAGCATCTGGATAAGTATCACTTTCCAGTAAAGGCTCAAGCACACAGATTTCAGAGCAAACATCCTCCTCCACAACTATGAAAGGGAAAAAACTGCTGCTCAAACCCTGGTCCTCAATCTGGAATATTCAAGAAAATTATAAAATAAAAAGCTCATATACATAACATTAATGCAGACATGGTAATATTAAGTTAAGAATACAACAATTTGTTAAGATGTATATAAGTGGCAATAAGAATCAGATGACAATTTATAATTATGGACTAGGACAGTGAATAAGTGCTGGCCGATATTTTATCATTTCAGACTATACTTAAATATCATAATATAGGTAAAATACAGTATCAATATCAAAGAATAGATATCCAAGTCATGACTCCAAATCGTGTCATAATATCATTCTTAACCACCAACATACTATTCCTACTTCTTCAACTAATAATGTGTACGCAGCAGCAACTTATCAAATTTGATCTGTTTACTAATACTATCATTCTTAATAACAAAGATATCTAAGAGGTTAATAATTAAAAGAGACAATTCAAACCACTAATACAAGATATGTAACAATGACTTTCATCCTCAAAACCAATCCAAGTCAGGATCTTATTCCATTGCTAAAAATACAAAAATAAGCAGCTGAAAATGTATATATTTTCATTAGCTCCAGTACATTGAGATTATAATTCAGATAACCAATCTAATAACACTAATATGCACTAGTAAAGTACTACCTTTTTCCTAACCCAAAAGAAAAGATTACGCATACTTCATGCATAAATCTGCTCTTTAGTCTGTATTATAAGAATTTTTAATAGTAAACAGTTTATAGGTTATAATTACTCTTTTTTGCTACAAAAATGTTTAGGCAGAGGGCACTTTCATTTTTCCAAGGACAAGGTACTTTACAAGCCTCGGTGTCCGCTTATCATAATAATTTAAATATGTTTTGTAATAGCAAGAAATAGCACCTCAATAAATCCTCGTCCATTCATTGCAGGGACAGAACATGAAAATTGGACGCACTGAACCTCATCAAGATCCTTGGAGCATTGATCCATAGACTCATGAGTATCTTCACAGACCAAATAATTCCCTTCTAAAGCACACAATAACCTGAAATAATAAGAACAAGATTCATATGCAATAGCGAAATATACACACCCACACATGTATATCCAAGAGACTTTCAAAATCTGCATCTAACTTTTAACTTGCTATATTATTGTGATTCACAGGGCAACAAGTAATACCTAGTGGCAGGGCGAATCAGGTTGACACCCTTCACAGAAAATTGAGCTGCCTTTGATGCTGGTACGGCAATTGGACTAACACTCAAAATCTTACCATAGTTGTTACTACTGAAAGGTAGGGATGTATCAATGACAACCTGACCTGCAGCAGAAAAGTGTTGCAGTTAGACATCTAGTCATAAAAAAGTACTACTTACTGATTTGACATGTGCACAAGGTATAATAACAATGACAGCAACGTGGACATCAGAAGTCCATTAACATTAGATGGATTCAATAAAAGTCCATCAAATCAAGTTAATATGCAGCAGTGGCTAGAATTAGATGCTGATACAAGTACTCGACGTAGATGATTTAACCTTTAAACAATTAATGTAAATTTATTGAGTAAAATAATGGTTGATGGACTTGATTGAACACTGCAACTAAATTCCAACTCCTGTTTTCTAGACAGATAGCAAAAACAACAATAGAAACATAGCAAGTGACCATTGAAAATGAAGGCCATCTGATTCTGCACCCTGATGTGAATCCATCCAGTTCTCCAAAATTCATCATCTGAGACATCCTGAAGCCTATTTAAACTGGAAGTCAGATCAAAGCAAAGCTGTAAAAGAACAAATAAGCCTTGTAAGGTCAAGAGTGTCCCCTGATTGCAGAATTAACCACACACAGATCAGCTAGTAGTTTTAGAAGGACATTGCTTACCTCCTCCCACACAGCCTCAGTCTGACGCAGATAAATAGTCAAAACGATACAACCAGGCCGTATATAGCCTTCAATATCAGTTGGACTGTGGGATAACCAGTCAAGAATCTGGAGTCCAAAACCTTAGAATGATTAAATTTCAAAGAAAAAATAATAGTATCAGTTATTGTTAGATGCTTTGAAAAGTTTAACGCACCTGTGCTCTGAGTACAAGAGGAAAATCGCTCGGTTCTTTACCAAAGAGTTTAAAAACAATTCGATCCGTGCGATTCTAAATGGTGGAAACCAACATATTAGCTGTTGAATAATGACAATCTCAGGATAGTATAAATTTAACATATATAAGGGTGTCATTTAAGCAAGCGTTAGGAGCTAGAACCAGAAATTTCATGCATGCAAACAAGGCACTAAATAGGCGATTACCATAAAAATTCAGCAAGCTTAAAAAGAAGGCACTGTTTATTTTTGACACCTAAGGAAAGTCCAGCACGGTCTTTCTTAGCATAACTGTTGGGGAATCAGTATCATATGCCATCCTCAAGTCAGATGAATGATTTCATCAGAATCACAGCCATTAATAGGCATACAATTTAAACCAGGATTGGTAAAAGAGGATCAAAATACTCATAACCAAGGCTTTTTCCTCGGTAAAATATATCATGGACTGTTCAGTTAGTCTCAGTTCTCACCTCTCCCTCACCCCCTCGTACTAAAGAGCTCATGTATATCAAAAGGAAGCAGAAGCTAATGAATTTCATTCCCCTCCCTTCCTCTGATCTCTTCTCAGATATTCCAAAAAAGAAAAGTCAGAATATCAGATATTCTTGGGTAATATTATTTTTTGGATTCTCGTCACGTAAGACTAAAGAGGCAGTTCAGTTTCGTCCTATCAACCTCAGCATGACAAATTAAGACAGCGCAAAAAACTCTAAGAACCACAACCAAAAATATTTGTAGTTTCTGAAAAGTACCCACAATTTCTACAGAAAGTCATAAAATCCCAATCATGGGGGAAGAGTAGAGTCTAAGGACTGGGTGCATGAGCATGGATGCAACAGAGGATCCAGAATAGTGCCGCAATAGATATATACCTGAACTTCGCCAGTAGAACTAGAAGGGGACTGGGCAGATGCAGAATCTGAGTTTCCACTTTGAGGTGGACTTGACTGATGTGAATCCTGTTGCATCCATGGATAATCAAGAGAGCTAGTAACAAGATTTGCAGCGACGGGCAACCTTTCTATGTCCTCTATGCCATCGTCTGAGTCAATATAGATGTCATTCAGATCAAAATCATTCATCTTGGGCTGTCCAGCAGTACTGTCTCTGGCTTCTGAGTAAGCTGGAGGGCTATTTGAAACACCAAGCTTTGCAGAAGATGTGGTTTGTTGATCAAAAACCGTAGCATCATGTGCGTGCATCACTTGATGCTGAATTTCACTAATAGAAACTGTTTGATTCGGTCTTGTGACAGTTGGAGAACCTTGAGAACCATCAGTAAATAAAGTAGAAACCACCTCAGATTTCCCAAATAAAGACCCTTTTCTCAACTGATTTTCAGGTTCCCGTAAAAGGTTAGACAAGTTCCTTCCCCCTTGTTCACCACTCTGATTAGCAAGACTCCTTAAAAGATGAGTAAGCATATCCTGATCAGTGGCCTGATTTGACCTGTCAGCTATAATTCATAAAAAATTCCATTATTCATCCTTCTATTACCAATGATATTGGCTCATAGCAGAAATACCAATTGGAGAAACAGACAAGAGAAGATTAAGAGGAAACAAAAATAAATATGCATGAAAGTCTAAAATTTTGGGAGTCACTTTTTACTCTTACTTCCATGTCTGAAATATGAATTTTTATTTTACATCCATAATCTTCTATTATTGGGCAGGTTAGTCCAAACAAAGACTGACAACAATGCTCTCAATTATTAGTGTTTCAATTCGTAAAAACCATGCCCGGGATTACTACCTTTTTAAACTGACATTTATCTTTATGTTAAAACAATGTCTCCTCTGTGTAATTACTTCTCCAGTATAGCTGTCAATCATATGGGACTAAGGCATATTTGGACAAGTCGTCTCATCTGAGTCATTTTCAAACCAGTTGACCAATCAGTCATTTTAAAGCAATTTGTTTTATTATTTATTTGGATACTGCCAAAACAGAAGAATATCTTATTCCATACTCTGTCCCCCAATGTACTAACAGATGCTTCTGAATGGAAACTAGTTGCGTACTCATGCAATAAGCTCAAATCTAATTAAGTAATGTCCATTAGCACCAAAAAACCTATTAGGTTTTTATATTGTGGCTAACTAGTCTTTACAAAACCGGCTTGTAAAATGAGGGATGAGCCCAAAGAAACTATTATTTTTCTTCAATGTTCTTAAATGTTAGGTCTCACTCTTGAAAATGAAAACTGAAAGTCCCTAAATCTCAATCATTCTGGCAATTTTACAGCCTTTAAAGCCTAAGATTGAATCGAATTTGGATCCTCTCCTTTTTCCCCTCATGTTAGGAGAGAGATAGACACAAAGACTTTTGTTTAACCTTATACACAAAAACAAAATTGAGTAAATAATTGCTTGAGTCTCTATCTCTCTCCTAACATGAGGGAGAAAAGGAGCGGATCCAAATCCAATTGAATACCCGCAAGCAATGATGGAAGGTCAAGCCCCTACACTTCTCATTCCCATGTTGTAACCCATCTGACCCATTATCTTCCATAGAAATTGAGAGAAATACTTAGTTGAATTCTTCGTCATGAAGTGCAATAGAAACTTAAGGAAATATATGTTGGCCAAGGAGTTACAGTTGATTCTGTGAAAAATCCAGATCAACAACTGGACTTACATGTCTATTTCGGGCTACCAAGGTCAAAGTATGAAACCTCTCCTTGTGATAAAGTAGTTAACCAGATTTGAAATGAACAAACTACCTTCCTGCAGCTATTAACATAGCTGTCAATTCGTCTATAAAAAAGTAGTTTAAAACAACACAAAGCCTTTCATCATTTCAAACAAGAGAAACAAGCATCAATCATCATCATATATGAATACGAAGCCAACTAGGCCCTGCTTACAGAGATTATACTAAAGAGATACTTACGCTGCATATTTGAAAGTATCTTCAATAAACTTATCAACAGATAACTACTGGTCTGATCATCGTTCGGTGAGCTTCCATTAGGAACAGCCTCCTGATTTGTTTTCCTCCTCCTTTTATTATGGCCTGCCAAACGCCTTCGACAGCTTCTCTTCCCTTCATCAAACTCTTGAAGCAAGTGAAACCTGTTGACAGAATGAAAAAATACCATGAATCTAGATCCAATCTAAACTTTTAAAACTTATAAAAACACATTTTTCCAGCGATTTGCTATCTGGTAAACTAAGAACTGATACACTGCAAAGAAAAAGAACTAACCTACTACATTGTTGGCAGAACCGCTGCATCGTGTTTCCGACAAGAGCCTTACTGGCCTTCGAATGTACCTCACAAACTTTATGACGTCTGTGATAATCTTTAGCATTGTTGAGATCTGCGCGACAATCCTCCACCTGACAAAATGCTCTACTGGAGCTACCTCCACCAGCTACTCTACTTTTCTTCCCAGTGTTTCCTTCCCATGTAGCAATTTGAGCATGACCACCACCACCACCAAGGTTTAAGCTAAGACTACCACCTTCCTTATTCAAACTCAGTTCATCCTCCACTACAATAACCCTCCTCTTCCTCTCCCCTTCCTTGTTCCCTTGAGAAATCACAAGATCTAACTGTTCAGAACAAGAAGATGAACTATTTGAATTAGAAAAACCACCACCACCACCACTACCACCGCCAACAGGAAGAGGCAAAAACTGTCTCTGCTCCGGCACAGGACTCAACCTACTAGCTATAAAAAGATCACCATCCCATTTCCAATTATTCATATCCCACTCGGGTCTTTTCCCCATAGCCCTCAAATCAGAACCACTACCATTACCGTACAATTGAAAAGCTTCCATAATCACACAATTCACAAAGAAAAACAAGTAATTTCAAAAGGCAACAACAGCAGTAGAAACCGAATTACTCATACTCTGTTCTTGTTCCCCATAGATCAAGTTCAGTACAGCGATTACACATGGTTGAAATTGAGTAAAATTAACACAGCAAAATAGGCATAAGTCAACAAGAGAAAATAGAGTAAGAGTAGAGTTGAAGATTGATGATGAAGATGAAGATGAAGAAAGTTGTGGAGAGTGGATCGAGTGAAATTGGGAAAGTGCGGGAAGTAGGGTTGGGTGGAAGAGGAAAATGATGTGTGATGGAGATGGATGGGGGAAGATGAGTGAATGAATGTGAATTCTTTGCGTGAGAAAGAAAAGGGCTATGGTGGTAATGGAAGATATAGTACAATGATGTGATATTCTATGTTATGTTGTACGCACAAAATTATACTAATGTCTAATATAGTACTACTAATCAACTATAACATTATTACTTTCTTTTTCTTATGAAGCCTCCTACAATAGATTTATTTATACAATTAATCAATTAAATTCTAAGCTTGTTTCTTAGTCTATTTAAAATTTACATTTGAATCTTATATTATGAAAGATAAAGCCAATATTTCACCATGTAATAATTTACAAAGATTAATATAAACTTTTTTTGTTACAATACTGAAATAGAAGAGAGAAAAACTACAATCTCAAAAGTCACTACAACAAAAAAGCATTTAACGTAATATATTATCTCAAAAATTATGTCAATCGAAGAAATAGTTTATAATTAGACGCCTTCAATTTTATTTCTTTTATTAAAAGATATTTCACTATGGTCCGTAATAATAACAGTAGTGTATATAGGAGGCTAAAGACTTAAACACATTAAGTCTTGAAAGTCTTATCAATAATCTTCAAAGCCATGAGATGAAGCTTAATAGAAATGAACCTGTTAGAAAGTCAAAGCCTATGACTTTGAGATTTGTTGCTAAAACTGTCAAGACTCCTCAAGTCTGAAGAAATTTTTCATGTAGAAGATTCTGAAGATGTTTCAGATGATGAGGAAATGACCTTCATCATTAAAAGGTTCTAATATCTGGCCAGAAAGAATAAGAGATTCTTTGGAAGAAGCAATAACTTCAGAGGATCTGGCTCCAAATAAAAGAAGGATGATCAAAAAGGTTGCTTCAACTGCAAGAAACCTGGTCACTTCATTGCTGAATATCCGGAACTACAGAAGGACAAGCCAAAGAAGGGAAGCTTTTTGAAAGATAGCTTCAAAAACAAATTCAAGAAAAGTCTCATGGAAACATGGGATGAACTTGACAATAAGAAAGACTCTAAAAAGGATGAAGAGTAAGGTAACCTTGCATTGATGACTCTTACATCTTCTGAAGCAGAATTTGACTCAGATTCTAGTTCAGAGTCTAAGGAAGAGGATGGGGTATTTTATAGACTATCTCGTTCTGATTTAATTACTTGTGTTCAAGAGCTCATGGAAAGGTGTCAAGAGAAATCCATACATATGAAAATATTGAAAAAGCAAAGATGAATTAAAATCTTAAAATAAAAATGAAGCTCTAGAGAAAGATTATCTTGCTCTAGTAAAAAAAGTGTCTGACAAACCTCTTGATAAGCGTGAAATGACCCTTCAAGAATTTCTCATAAATTGCTTCAATAGAACTAAACTTGCTTCCATGATATATGGAGTAAGTAGAAGCAAAGAGGAATGTCTTATTTACTTTCAAAAAAAACTTTTAATCCAAGGTTTGAAACCTTGAGTAAACCAACAAAACCTTCATTTTTGAGCTCTGCTCATGAAGGGCTTGATTCTTATTTTGTACCTACTGCTCAAAATGCAAAGGTTTTGATTCAGTATGAGCCTAAAGATGCTGAGTCAAGGGTTCTGAAGAAACTAGAGCCTAAGATTCTAAAGTTAAAGGTTATGAAGAAGGCAGAACTTAAGATATCACGAATTGAGGTTCAGAAAGGCTCAGAACCTAAGTTCAAGGTTCATTCAAGATAACAAACTTTTAAATCAAAAGTCTTGAATAATCTTAAACCTTATCACATTAAAGCAAAGGTACAAAACAAGAAGAAACCTGTCAAAACTAACCATAAAGGACCCGTAAGATTACGGGTACCTAAATCTCAAATTGTATTTGCTACTGATATACTTCAGGGAGAAGCAAAGCAGTAGTCATGGTATCTGAATAGTGGTTGCTCACGACATATGGTAGGAGAAAGGCTTATGTTCCAAACTCTAAGTCTGAAAGAGGGAGGAACCGTGGGATTCGTAGGAAACCATAAAGGAAAGATCACTGGTATGGATATTATTGGTAACTTCTCTATTTCAATTAATAATGTTTGGCTTGTAAATGAACTTAAACATAAGCTACTGAGCATTAGTCAATTTTGCAATAGTGGTTATGAAGTAATGTTTAATAAAAACAACTGCATAGTCATGAGTGAAGCTGACAACTCCATAGTGTTTAAAGGTAAGAGAAATGACAATGTTTATAAAATTAATTTTTATAAATTGGTTTATCATAAAATAATTTGCCTTCTATCAGTGAGTAATGAGAAATGGATCTGACACAGAAGGTTAATTCATGCTAATTGGAGATTAATCTTTAAACTTAACAAGTTGAAACTTGTTAAAGGGCTACCAGACCTCAACTATCACACAGATGCTCTTTGTGGAGATGCCAAGTAGGAAAAATCGACAAAATTTATTTCAAATCTAAAAACATTGTCTCTACCTATATACCCTTAGAACTGCTTCACATTGACTTATTTGGTCATGTCAATACTGCATCAATCAATGAAAAAAAATGGTATAGTCATTGTTGATGCCTATAGCAGATGGGCTTGGGGTATATTCCTGAGAACCAAGGATGAATCGTATGATGTGTTCAGTAACTTCTGCATATAAGTACAAACTGAAAAAGAAACTAAAATTTTAAAGGTCAGAAGTGATCATGGTGGTGAATTTGAAAATGAGTCATTTGAACTATTTTATGAAAAGATGGAATTCTCCATGAGTTCTCTTCTTCTAGAACTCCACAACAAAATGGAGTTGTAGAGAGAAATAATGGATCTTTACAAGAAATGGTCAAAACCATGATCCACGAGAATAACTTGCCTAAGTACTTGTGGGAAGAAGTTGTAAACATAACATGTTATGTTCACAATATAATCTATATTAGACTTATTCTAAATAAGACATCATATGATTTATTCAAGGGAAGAAAGCCAAGCATATCTTATTTCCATGAATTTGGATGTACCTGTTATATCATAAACAACAAAGCCTATCTGAAGAAATTTGATGCTAAATCTTAGAAGGGTGTCTTTTTGGGATACTCTAAGTGTATAACTCTGAAACCAATATGGTAGAAGAGTCAATACACATTAACTTTGATGACAAAGAGCCTGGCAGTAAAATCTCAGAGCTAGTTCAATTTTTTTAGAAATTTTTGTATCCAAAGGCACATCAGGAGCTAGAGGTCAAGAATCTAGAAGTTCATAAGCAATCAATCCATCTAAAGTTTAGTATTCATAAGTCATCAGAACTCTAGAAGTTAATGATCCAAAAGTGATCCTACCTCAGAAGCTCATCCTGACAATGAAGATTCTGAAGAAGCACAAGATAACTCTTCAAATACATCACTATCCAAGAAGATATTCAAGTACAAGTATTTTCATCCATAAGTGTTAATTCTTGGAAATAAAGATAGCCCTAGAAAGATAAGGTTTGCCTTCATATAAGAGCATTCAATCTTAGGACTACTCTCCATGATTGAACCTACTTCTGTTGATGAAGCACTTTCTGATGATAGTTGGATTGTGGCTATGCAAGAAGAGTTGAATCAGTTTTAAAGGAATGATGTCTAAAATCTGGTATCAAAACCTTCATAGAAGAATATTATTGGAACAAAATGGATATTCACAGCCAAGTTAAATGAACAATGAGAAGTGGTAAGAAATAAGGCTAGACTTGTAGCTCAAGGCTACAATCCGCAAAAAGGTATAGATTTATCTAGAAACTTTGCACCAGTTGCAAGGTTAGAGGAAATCAGGTTACTTTTATCGTATGCTATAAATCATGACATTATTTTATAAGAGATGGATGTAAGAGTGCATTATTAAATGGTGTCATTTTCAAAGAAGCACATGTTACACAACCACTTGGGTTTGAGGACTCGGTCCATCCAGATTATGTTTTCAAATTGAAGAAATTACTCTATGGACTCTAACAAGCTCCTAGAGCTTGGTATGAGAGACTGAGTAATTTTATGTTAGAAAATGGATTTTATAAAAGGGCAAGTAGATACTACACTCTTCATAAAGACACTTTAGAATGATATCTTAATTGTCCAAGTTTAGTTGATGATATCATATTTGGTTCAACTAATGCTTTTCTTTGCCAAGAATTTTCTAAGACGGTGCAAGCTGAATTTGAAATTAGTATGATGGGAGAGCTGAAATTCTTCCTCGGTATTCAAACAAATCAATGCAAAGGGGGAGTTTATGTTTATCAGAAAAAGTATACAGAGGGTTTTCTAAAGAAGTTCAAGCTTGATGATTGCAAGATCATAAGCAGTCTTATGCATCTAACCTACAACATGAGCAAAAAGGAAAACAACACCAATGTCTTCCAAAAGATGTATAAAGGTATGATTGGATTTCTTCTTTATTTAACAGCTTCTAGACCTGATATTTTATTTAATGTCTAGCTGCGTGGAGGATCTTTAGGTATCTGAAGGGAACAACTAATCCAGGATTGCTTTATGAAAAATCCTTATACTATAAGTTAGGTTGATTCTGTGATGCTGACTATGCTGAGGATAGAATTGAGAGAGAATCTACTAGTGGAAGCTGTCAATTCATAGGTGAAAACCTAATATCCTAGGCTTGTAAAAGACAAACAACTATTGCTTTGTCTACAGAAGAAGCAGAATACATCTCAACTGCAAGTTATTACACATAACTACTCTGGATGAAATATCAGTTAGAAGACTATCAAATAAGTGAAAGTAGTATTCCAATCTTTTGTGATAATATTGTTGATATCTGTTTGACAAAGAATCCTATTCAACATTTTAGAACCAAGCACATAGAAATAAAATATCATTTTATAAGAGGTTATGTTCAGAAGGGTGTGATAGATATACAGTTCATTGATACAAATCATCAATGGGAAAATACATTTACCAAGCCTCTTACTATCGAAAGATTTAAATTTATTAAAAAGAATATGAACATGCATTTTGTCAATGACTAGTGCTTGCTTATTAAACAGGGCATCAGAGTCTGATAATGATCATAAGCTACTGTGGTCAAAAGCTCTGAACTAGCTTCTGATGAATAGTAGCATCTGAGCAATCAGCCCTTGATACTCAGAATTTTATTAGTTGTCTCTGATAGCATATACGTGGAATTTATGTTTGACATATGTCCACTTATGTGTCATGAATCTGAAAGGTTTTCTAATTCTTGGTTTTTGTCTGTTAGATATTAACTGTTGGCTAATGATGTAATTATTTTGAATACTATGTCATGCACCCATTTGTCATTAATGTTTGTATCTTTAAAACAAAAACCTTTTTACACTCAAAGGAACTTAAAATGTTTCATTACTCACATACAATCTCTCTCTTCACTATCAACACTTTCGTTCTCTATCCTTCTTATAAAAACAACAACTTTTCAAAAACCCTCTCTAGAACCCTAAACTCCATTGCAATGACATCTTCTTCAAATCATTCTCTAATGGTGGTAAACTCTAACAAGTCTCTCGAAATCAAGCCTAGAACCTTGACACTTAGAGAAGAAGATCCAAAGTTGATTGTTGAGTAGTTGCCGACTTTGAATCTTTTAGGGTTAATGGGTTTCCATTAAAGGCCTATTTTGAAGCTCAAGGATGGATACATTATTTTGAGATGTTGAATGGTCCTACTTGTCCTTACTTGGTTAAGGATTTTTGAGTTAGGGATGAAATGTATGATAAAAGTGTTATTGCTCTTGAAAAGACTCGGAAAATTGTAGAAAATGAATAACTCAAAGGAAAGGCAAGGGATGAAATGTGTTTAGATTATTTCAAGGAGGTGGAAATAAGATCAGCTGTTATGGGGGTTAACGGGACTATCACTAAAAGTCACATTACAAAACTTCTGAATATGGATAGCATTGGAAAATTTGCTTTGAACACCAAAGAAAGTAGTCTTGAATATGGAATGATCAAGCAATGATTATTTGTCAAATTTGAAGATTTTTGGAAGGTGAAGAACATACATATTGGATACAAGCTATTGTTCAAAATATTGATTGGCTGCTAATTCCAAGAGAAGGAAGCACTGATAAGATCTCTTAGGATTACAATAATTTCATATGGTATTTTGTAAACCAAGAAATGATCAACCTTCATACCTACATCTTTCATCACTTGCATGAAGCCGTCAAAGAAAGCATTAAATATGATAAGAAGAATGTTCCTTGTGCAAGGCTTCTATCTGAACTGTTTCATCGGAGTATGTTAGTTGAGACTCTGATGAGTTTATATGCTAATGAAGACTTGGAAATGATATATAGAAATTTTCTCTCAGCTGGTGTGTTGGGAAACATGAACATTATCAAGAAGAAAGATGGGATTCACCCCTCTTCAAGCCTCAAGATCAAGAATGACAATACTGAATATGTTGATGATTTTCCAGCCATCTCCAAGGTGGATGATCCAAAATTTATTCTGGAATACATCAAGTTGGTTAGAAAGGATACTAGAGTAACTCTGACCGTGAATGACATTCCTGGAGCTCCTAAAGGAAGTGCGTAAAAGCCTACAAGAAAGATGAAACAAGTTGCTTCTAAATATGAAAAAATGGTTCGCAAACCACCTAAGAGGAAGGTAGTACAACTAACAGAAGTTAAAAATGAAGTTGAAAAGGTGGCCTCCACAATTTTTTTGATGCCTATCAAGACTAGGAGTGGTGCTACGAGCAAGACTCCTCAAAAGACAACCACTTCTGAACTACTTGTTAAGAAAAAAAGTTGAGGAACATGGTGCTTACAGATGTTGAAGAAGAAGAACAAGAAGAGGATGAACAACCTCTGTTAAGGAGGACAAGGGTTATAAATAAGGATGCTTTAAACACTCCTTAAAAATATGTTTAAGAAGGAGCAAGATTTATTGCTATTACTCTACTCAATAAGGCAATGGACAAACCTTCTATTGTTGAAGCTCTTCAGAGTCAAGTAGAAGTTGAGGTTGTAGAATAAGGTGTGGATTATGAGAGTCCTTCTGTTGATGATACTTCTGATATGGCATAAGAATTTGTTGCCCAAACTCATTAAGACACTGAGAAGGAAGTTATACCTACTTTGGATGTTGTAGATATTATGAGCACAGGTATTCATCTGAATTGTATCTCAAATGATATTTTAAATTCTTCTAATTTACCTCTCTTGACTAAATCACCCACACCAACACCATGGTGGTGTAAGCCCTAGAGGCCAATATTTTTGGTACTTGTATCAAATTACTTATTATTAATAAAAGGAATTTCTTTATTATGGTTATTTTTCCAGAACAATAAAGTGCCTAGAATAGCTTGTTTGTTTAATGAAGTATTAAGTGTGATATAATCATGAGATCTATTAAACATAAGGACATTATTCTTAAAGTATCCGTAGTCGAGCTTTACTGTAAAATGGGATAATCTTAAAGCATTAAGATTATTATATAGATAGACCGATGATCACATCTCATGGATCATGAATAAGGAGTTATTAAGTCTTAACATAGGTATGAATATTAGGAGTAATATTTATACTGGATTGACCCGCTATGAGAGTACTGCATAGAATGTTATGCAAAGTGTTATAAGTTACTCTCATGGTGATAATGATGTATATCACCCTTCTACCTGAAACCACTATGGATCCTAGATGTAGAGTCGAGTACTTTATTACTGATCTAACATTATGTGTAACTGGATGACCATAAAAACAGTTAATGGGTACTCCACAAAGCATGTTGAGGGACATGAGTGACCTAGATGGATTTTGCTCATCCTACATAACAGGATAAATTTCTAAGGACCCAATATTGAACTATACAAGGATGGCATGTTATATGCCTTGTGTTCAATATATATAAGGGCAAAAGGGTAATTGTACACACAAGTACTATCACGTAAGGTTTTGTCATATCACATGACATTTTCGTGACTTGGGTAGCAGTGATGTGTTGCTAGATACCGCTCATTGTTTATTATATTAAATATATGATTTAATATAATTTTCAATGTCACGAGAACCTATAGGGTCACATACATAAGGACAGATTGATGAGATAGAATAAATAAGGGACACTGTAAGGTATGGTGTACTCGAGGGAATTATGGAACACCGTAAGATACAGTGCACTTAAGTGAAATATGGAACATCATATAATATACTAACAAGAGTTATTATTATTATTACTATATGGTAAACTTAAGTTGGGCTTTTTAGCTTGTAGCTCACACAAGTGGTTCTATAAATACAACCCTTGTGAAGAAGCTTTTAGAACTTGATGAAATTCAGTTGGTGAAACTCTGGTCGTTTTTCTATCTTTCTCTGTCTCCCACTCAAAGTTTTCATTCGTAGCAGCTAGCACTAAGATTGAAGGCACTCTGTTCATGTGGACTGAATAGAGGCATTGTTCTTCATTCAATGCTCGTGATCATTCATCTGGATCTGCATCAAAATTATTAATCACCACAAGAGGTAACCGTTTCTATCACTGATCATGCTCATTAGTAAGGATCACTTAAGGGAAAAATATAATTTTCCGCTGCATTTTGGATCGCGATTTCCCTTCACACCATCCCAATCACCAAAATCATTATACGAACGCACCCCTTCACTACAACATGGCTTAACTATGGGTCATGTCACTTCATCCCCTCATCTATCTACTGAATCATATTTTATTACCATAACTCAGATTCTTAGGGACTTCTCTCAACAAGAAATTGTCCCTACAACATTTGTTCTGGAGAATTTATTGAATCATTTAGCTAGTGAGTTATCTTATAATTATCCAACTAACTTATTTTTCTAATTCAGAACAACCATCACCCATCAATGTTGTGTTTGAACCACCCATTGATATTTCTAGTGTTATGTTCTAAAGCACTAGCTAAAGTTCTAATTCTGGTTCATTAGACTCGAGTCTTGTCAACATCACACCTCTCCAATCCATCCTTAAGAAAACCATAACTTCTTTTGACCCTCCTCAACCAAACCTTGTTTAGATTAACTTATATGTTCAATATGAATCTAAATAAGTTATATAAGACCATCCAATACCTGAACCACACATTTTACCCAAACCTGAACAAGAATATTCCACTCATACCAGTCCTGAATCCCAACCTAATCATGTTTAATATCAACCTACAATTGATACTTAGAATGAGGTTGAACAAATAACTTCAATCCAATCTCCATAAATTTTCCCAACTGGCCATACTATACTAGAACCCTAACCTGTCCATAATTCTAAACCATCTGATCATCATAACTCACCTTCTAGGGAAGAAGTTGTTATGTTAGAATCTAACACGGTACCTCTACCTAGTCCCTATGCACCTCACCCTTCTTTCAACCTAAACCAAAACCTCCCACCTCATATAAACTACCAAATGGAGGAATTTAAATTTGTTATTTTTTATCGAGTTCAAAACTTGGTTGCTGAGAAGCTCATTGCATATGATCCCAATCGTATGCAGCTAAGTGGGACTCTCTTAGAGCCTTTGTGGACACGTTTCTGCATAATCTAAAGTCCTCATCTGAGTCAGTAGCTTCTTCTAGTCAGAAGCTTGACCACTTGGAGAAGAAGTTGACTTATGTTGCTAGAAAACAAAAAGAAATGGATGTACAGTTGCATATCGTTGTTGCAAGACAAGATGAAATGGGTTATCTTGGAGATTCTGAGGTAAAAACCTTAGGCTTTAAGACTTAAAACACCTTTTTTTTATTTTATCTTTTCAACTATTTTTGTATTTTTTTTTTGTCATCTAAATCTTCTTTGGCTATATAAAATTATTTTTCTTCGGTATCTTTTATGTTCTCCTCTATTTATTTATTTTTCTGTTGATGACAAAAGGGGGGGCAGACATAGAAGTATTTAAGCACTTGAAATCTGATTGTTATTATCTTGCTTAAAATCTGAAGAATTTTATATGTGTTTTATATGTTTAAATTTAATTAACCTGGATAAGACTTAGGGGGGATTATAAACCCCACCTTATGAAATATTAGACTCTAAAGATCATACTTTAAATATGTCTGCCTCTAATGATCAGAACCTGAGGCAGTCAAAGCACAAGGACCAATGTGACACTGATAGGTCAATATTCATCTCTGGACATACTTTGTCACGTGATGACCTAAGCTCTATTTTCTTCATAGAGCCAGGTCAGATTTAACTGCTAATTCCTTTTGTAGAAAAATAGTTTTCAAACTAGCATTCACCTAACTTGACAATTTTTTGAAACATCCCAACGTCTCTTTTGAAGTTTCTCAAAGGACTCTACTGTGATGCATCTTTAACGAACCTTTTCTTCTCTATTTAAGGATCTAAAGGACTTGAAGATAAATATGATAATATACAACATTTTGACATACAAATAGAAATTACTCTATTAACATGAAAGCATAAGCTAAACTTAGGATTTCTTATCATTGCATATCTTAGAAATCTCTAAGTCTTAAAGAGTTTATTTGTTATGCATTCTTTATACATCTCTGATTGTATATCAAGTATATTTTCCTAACAATTACTTATCTGCTAAGTAGATTGTTAGAAGTCTCCTGCTTGTGTGCTTGAGAAAAGGAAGTCTCTTACTAAGTGTTTGAGAATTGAAATTTCTTGCTTGTGTGCTTGAGTAAAGGAAGTCTCTTAATTTAGTGTTTGAGCAAAGAAAGTCTATTGCTTGTGTACTTGAGAAAAGAAGTATCTTACTTGTGTGTTTGAGCAAAGGAAGTCTCTTGCTCGTGTGCTTGAGTAAAATAAAATCTTGTGTGGTTATAGTGAAAATATCTTGTAAGTACAAGGGAGCTGGATTACTCTCGATTTATGAGAGGAACTATGATAATTATGTGTGGTATTCTTCTTTCTTGCATGTTATATATGTTTCCTACATAGAACTGAATAAGATTCTACAACCTTGTGTTTAGAATTTAACTTAAGAGTTTAAAAAGAAAGAAAAATTCAACATAATTCAACCTTCCCCTTCCCTCTTGTGTTTTTCTCACCTTCAAAGTAGATGTTTTCGTGAAACCTAACGTGGTAGATACTTTGCAAAGAGACATGCAAGATTCATTGTATCCTGGATTCAAAAGTTTTACAAGATTGTCAATTGTGCTAAGACTATTTAATCTTAAGGTAAGAGTTGGGCGGATGAATAGAAGTTTCACTAAATTGCATTAATTGTTGAAAGAAATGCTTCCAGAAGGTAACACGTTATCGAATCATAGTTATAAGGCCAAGAAGATATTGTGTCTAATGGGTTTGGACTATGTCAAAATATATGCATGTCGTAATGATTTCATATTAATAGGAAAGATTATGAAAACTTGAAGGAGTGCCCAAGATGTGGGGAGTCAAACTACAAGCAGAAGGACAATGATGTTGAAGATGATGACGATGTGACTATAAAGTGTGTTCCTTCCAAGAGGATGTGGTATACCTACCAATAATTCAAAGGTTTAAGAGATTGTTTTCTAATGTAAATGACATAAAGAATACTAGATGGTATGCAGATGAAAGAGTGTGTGATAGAAAAATTCGCCTTGTAGCTGACTCATTGCAATGGAAGAAAATTGATTCCTTGTTTCTAGATTTTTCCCTTGAACTGAGGAACCTTAGGCTTAGATTTTCCACCAATGGAATGAATCATTTTGATAATGTGAGTATTAAACATACATCATGGCCTATTCTTATCATAATTTACAACATACCTCCATGATTATGCATGAATTGTAAATATATGAGGTTACCAATGATGATTTCAGGTCCAAGACAACCAGGAAATGACATAGATATTTATTTAATTCTATTAATTGAATATTTGACTTTTGTGGGAGGAAGGTGTTGACGTTGATGATACATATACATGTGATAACTTTAAGATGTGTGTCATATTGTTTTGCACAATAAATGACTTTCATATATACGGTAATTTGTCTGAGTACAACATCAAGGGACATAAAACATATCCTATATGTGGATTTGGTACATGCCGACACCAATTAAAAAATGGAAAAAAATTTATCTTGGGCATCGAAAAATCTTAAGACCTAATCATTTACATTGTAGATTGCATAAGGCTTTTAATGGAGAACAAGAGTCTGATATTACTCCAAAGCCCTTAACTGAGAAGAAAGTTTATAAAAGACAACAACACATTAATGTTGTCTTTGGAAAGAAACAAAAAGGGTCTGTGGAGACAAATATTTTGAAAAATAGGTCGTGTTCTATGATCTTCCCTATTGGTCATGTCTTGATGTAAGACATTGTCTTGATGTAATGCATGTGGAGAAAAATGTATGTGATAGTATGATTGGAACACTTCTCAATATTAAAGGCAAGACAAAAGATACTAAGAAATCTCGTAAAGATATGGTGGTAATGGGTATACGATAAGAGTTATCTCCAAAAGAAATAGGAAATAAAACATATTTGCCCCCAGCTTGTCACATTCTCTCTAAAAAAGAAAAAAAATGTTTTTGCGATTGTTTGTAAGGTATCAAAGTTCCCCAAGGGTACTCATCAAGTATGAAGAAAATTGTGTTAGAGGACGATCACAAATTAGTTGTCTTAAAATCTCATGATTGTCATGTCATGATGCAATAACTTCTACTGGTAGCTATCTGTGGCATTTTATCAAGGAATGTAAGGGTAACTATAAATATATTATCCTTATTCTTCAATTTTTATATGCAGTAAAGTCATTGATCTTGGAAATTTAGACGATTTGGAACATGAGGTTGCAATTATGTTTTGTCAATTAGAGATGTTTTTCCCTTCATCATTCTTCGACATTATGGTTCACTTAGTTATTCATCTAGTAAGGGAGATTATAATTTTTGGTCCAGTTTTTTTACGCTGGATGTATCTAGTAGAGCGATACATGAAGATCTTTAAAGGGTATGCAAAGAATTATCACCGCTCGGAGGCTTCAATCGTTGAACGGTATATCACAAAAGAAACTATTGAGTTTTGTATAAACTATTTGTTAGAAGTGAACTCTATAAGAATCCTCGAGTCTCGTCAGGATGAAGATATGATGGTAGAGGTACTGAAGTTTTAAATGTGAATATTTTGGTCGAGATGTAGTTCTTTAAGCATATTTGTATATATTGAATAATATGGATGAAGTTCAACCTTACTTGACCGCTCACAAAAGTCTTATAAAGAAAAAATTCCCTTGGATGAACGAAAGATGGTTGTTGACATCGCATAACAAAACTTTCATAACTTGGTTTAATGAAAGTGTTTTTAAAGAGAGTAGTGTATCAGAGAAAATTAAATGATTTTCACGTATTCCTAAGTTTAATGTAATTATTTGGAGCACATATGACATTACTAAATTTTCATTCTATACAAAATCAAAGGATGATCGTAGTACCATGTAAAATAGCGGGGTTATGGTTAAAGTTGAATCCATGTACTTCTCTAGTTCCAAAGATAACAATATTGTACTAGCACCTAGAGCATACTTTAGGGTCATTGAAGAGATTTTGAAGATTGATTATATTGCTTTTAAAGTGCCTTTATTTAAGGGCAACTGGATTAACAATAACACTGGTGTAGAAAATGAAAAATTATGATTCATAGAGTTTGATCTTCGAAAGGTGACTTATACGTGTAATACCCTAATTTTCACCCCTATGATCCCACATATAATTTTCATCTCATTCCACAGACAAGATCACAAGCTTTGGTTCTCTTGCCTTCCTCTGCAGGTTTATTCTTGAGAGATCACTGGTCACCTTTATTTTCTTGTTTGTTTGATATTTGACTATGTTTATCTTTACTAACCATTATTCAAAATCTAAAAAATGTTTTTTTTCTTTACTAACATTTTCAGGAATAATTTGGATCAAAGATATCAAATACTAGTCCCTCAGCTCGAATAAATTTCATCTGGAAAAAATAGAAGTTAATTTGCAAACAATTCAAAATCATCTGATCAAGAGTCTCCCAAGATTTGATTGACTTTTATTCAAGAGACTCCAAGGTTCATGTGTTTATTTCCATGCCTTCTTTGACAAGCAAAAGAATCGAGCCAAAGCCAAGACAACACATCAAAAAAAGAATTTTTCACATTTTTTGATTGTGGTAACCAATTACCAATGACCCTGTGCGCATTTAGTGAAAATCTGTCAAATTCAAATTCTGCAGCATTTTTGGCACCAAATTCAAATGTTTCATAATGAGAATATTCTAGTTCACTTCATTTTAATTCTCCTACCTCATCATGATTAGTTCCCACCATACACCTTCCCTAATCGCCATTTGATCTTGATTTTGCCTCCAAATTTAAATTCCAAGCCTAATTTTGGTTCCAAAACAAAATCCAATCCACCAAAATTTTCAAGACTAAATCCTATAAATAGAGGTCTTATTTCTTTCATTTTGCAAGCTTTTGATAGCCAAATTTACCTTGTCAAATTCTTTCTCGACTCTCTCTTTTTTCTCCAACTACCAAATTCACTAAAACTCTTTCTTCCTTTGAAAGTTAGTAAGTTCATCATTAGAACTTACTAATATTTGAGCTAAGCCTTCATCCATTCACTTTTTCATAATCAATTTCAGTAGATCAAGGCTTTGGAGTGTGGTTTTTAGAGTTGATTTGAAGAATTTTCAAATTTGAAGTGGTAACCTCTTGATCTACCATTGTTGTTCTTGATAAATCCTTCACAATATGATCTATTGTTGATTCTTGTTTCTTGATCTTTGGATCTTGCAAATTATGTTCTATTGGTGTTGTTTGCTGTTATTTTACTTGAACTTTCGTGCTCAATTGCATCCTTGATCATGAGCTGTTTGAAGAAATGATTGATCAAGCTTTGCATATTTTAAAAGTGGATTTGATGTTGTTTTAGCAGTAGTAACAGATTACTTCCATGGGGGTAATCGATTACACAGTGAGCATTTTGTGTTTTTTCTTTGTTTAGGGACTGTTTTGGTTCTTTCTTCTTCTTCTTCCATTTCCCTTTGGTTTTTACCTTGGAATACAATTTTAAAGGTAACTTACCTCTTTAAATTCATTGGACTTTGGGTTTAGATGAAGTTGGATAAACATTCACTAATTCAAATCTATCTTTAAAGTGAATTGTTCAATTTATTTTAAGTGCTTTGAGTTAATGATATGTTTAGTGCTTTAATCCACCAAGATGAGTGGATGAACTTAAAGATGGAATGATCTTGAAATTGTAGTTCAATTTAGCTTTCCTTTTCCTCTTCTTTGTTTTCTTTTAATCGATGAAAATCTTCGATATCGTTGGAACTTTTTCCAAGTTCTTGATGAAGATGAGATCGTTACCACTTTTCTTTTCGTGCGGTATTGCTTTTGGAGAGTGATCTACATATCACTTATCTTGCATGCATTAGCACTAACATTTTATTGACCAGCCTCAGATAGTCATGGTTTTTACATAAACCCGATTATGATTGCTTAACATAGCGGTAAATTATCCCGTAATCATAAAATGCTCATTCGTGGCTCAAACTTATGTTTGAAAGTCCAAGTATGGTTGATTATTTGTCTTAGGTCCATTACTTATGAAAGATGTTATTATGAGACTTTGATTTTATCAATCCTCTAATGAGTCTTCATTAACTTTGGCCTAAGTGCATGAGTTAACCATCGTTGATCATTTGCTCTAACAACTAATCACAAAATCACTAACAATATTATTGTACTAATTTTGTTTATGTTTCTTCTCCCTTTCTCTCTTTTATTTTTGTGCTCCATTGTTATCATCTCATATCATATTATTGTTTATATTTCCGCCATTTTTTTGTCCACTTGGACCATTTGTTTATATTTATGTTCTTTTTCTTTTGTCCACTTGGACCAAAAACATTAATAAAGGCTTAAACCCCTAAAAAAATATTCTCTTAATGGTGGACTATGGTTACTATCATTTGCATTAGACTTAGACCTTGGATCTCTTGGATTATTCTTGGACCTTTGGACTTAGAATTAGGTCTCTTTTCCTATGCTTGGAGTATTATGGATCTTAGCCTTTATTTGACTTGCTTATTTTGCTCATGCTTCAAGACGGGTGGAATTCTTATTTGGCTTGCTATGGAGTGTGCTAAAATTTGGTTAGATCCTTCTTATCTCTAGCTTTTATTTTTCTTTCTAGGGTAGTCAGTTCATCTCCTCCCCTTCTTAAATTTTCAAAAACCTTCTTATTTTCAAACTTAAAATCGCTTTTATAATAAAACCTTGACTTTTTCAAGTAATTTTAAAACTTTTTTTTCTTTAATAAATGTCAATCAATGTTAATCATACTTTGACTAATTTCAAAAAGATATAAAAAATACTTCACCTCGTTCAAACTTTTTTTGCCTTTGTGCACTTTTTATTTTAAAACTTTTCATAAAGTTTAGACATGAGTCATTTCCATAGTTGAGATATAATTCTCCTATTCTCCATAGTATTTAAGATGTTGACATTTTTCACTTAGATGTTGAGTGATAGACTTGTTTATTTTAATCCAAGTAAAATCCTCCATCTTTAGGTGATGCAAATATTGTCTTATACCTGTGGGCGACTGTCGCTACTGCGAAAATCGGCGCCGGCTGACAGAAGAGTCGCCACCGTGCGTTATTTATCCCAACGGAGGGAAAGGAAACGCTCGAAGTAAACCTCGCAAAAAACGGGAAAAGGTATGGTCATCGCAACCAAAACCTGGGTTCGGGAGTCGGTTACGCAAGGGGAAGGTATTAGCACCCCTCACGTCCGTCGTACTCAACAGGATCCACGCTTGGTGTTTATAAGGAAAAGGGTGTGTTTATCTATCTACGCTAATGGTCAGTCTGAAAAGAAAAGAAAAGGACAGGACTCGACAGAACATACGCTGTTCTGGGCCTACGTACTCCCTCGTGCAATGGGAAAGTCAGAGTCAACGTAGTTCGACTACCTACGCCTAGACGGGGGGAGGTTGCTCGCCAGGATATCGCATCCTGTGCCTACGTACTTCCACACGGCATGGAAGATCAGAGCAAACGTAGTTCGACTACGGAAGAAATGAATTCACTTTTGTTTTATCCTTTATTAAGTGTTTTTCTGTTGTTTTGAGAAAGGAAAGAGACACCCTAAAACTATGGTTGAAAAGGGGAATCTACCTAATGTTATCATGCCTGGTTGACCCACCTAATGTCTATCATAACCCCTCCGCAACGGAGAAGTTAGAGCGCCTAAGGGATCATGGCAACAGGACTAAACAGCAAACAGGAATCAACTGCGAAGTAAAGAAATACTGGAAATATGCATGAATGCAACAACCACACAATTAAGGCGCAAAGGCCACACACCACAGAGGCAAGGGAGCTCAGCTCTACCAAATACCAGCAAGCAAAGCCACTCAATAACAAACAAGCAGAAGGAGGCCCACCTCAACTTCTCATGCACACAAAGCCTACTTCTAAGATGCACCTACCTCAGAAATATCTAGATGAACCCCTAAGTCTAATGCAGCACAACACCACACAAGTCAAACAACACAAAGAGAAGGCAAACCAGCCTGACAAGCTCCTATCCAAAACTTAAACCAAAACCCTGAGCAGGACCCCTAAACAAAACCCTAATCAAACCCCTGAGCAAAGCCCTATGCAAAACCCTAATCAAATCTCTAAGCAAAAACCCTAAGCAAAACCCTAATCAAATCTCTAAGCAAAACCCTACACAAGAGAAATCAATCCAGTCTTCAAGCTTCCAGACAAGCTTACCAAAGAAAGGGAGCTAAGTAGGCAGACTCATAGTGCCTCCCTCAGGAAAGTACTAGGAGGCTTATACTTAGGACTCATATCCCATGTGGCTCAACAACTGTGATCGGTTTACATTCCTCCTCAGGATAAACTAAACTCACATGAAGGCTCCAACATCATTGGATACTTGAGAAATCCTATATGAACTAAGGGAACTAAGTGAACAGACCCATAGTGCCTTCCTCAGGAAAATACTAGGGGGCTTCCACTTAGGAATCATATCCCATGTGGCTCAACAACTGTGATCGGTTTACATTCCTCCTCAGGAGAAACTAAACTCACATGAAGGCTCCAACATCATTGGATACTTGAGAAATCCTATATGAACTAAGGGAACTAAGTGAACAGACCCATAGTGCCTTCCTCAGGAAAATACTAGGGGGCTTCCACTTAGGAATCATATCCCATGTGGCTCAACAACTGTGATCGGTTTACATTCCTCCTCAGGAGAAACTAAACTCACATGAAGGCTCCAACATCATTGGATACTTGAGAAAGAGGCGGGAAGAAAGAATGAAAGCCATCTACAGTGCCTTCCTCAGGAAAGTACCATAAATGTCCCTCAAACTTCAGGATCTCAAACCTCACAAACAGAGAGCAAGCTCCTAGACTAGGTCTTCAATCTATGCATCCCTACAAGCTCCATCAAGACTTCATCCAGCCACCACATTCAAGAAGAAACCAAAGGCCCTCAACCCAAAAGAAACTACCTCTAAAGTTCAACCATAGTTGAACTTCAGAGTTAGAAGCTTTCAAGACTTCTCCTATTCTCAGGCTCAAACAAAAATAACAGAACACCCTATAAAAATCTACCAAAAATCTAGGGGAAACCTACATGGCTCTATGATTCCAAGATCAAATCTCAAAGCCTAAGTCAACTTCTAAGGCTACTAAACAATCCCTACCATTGAATGGTCAAGGGTTAACCAGCAAGTTATGAGGTCCCTATTCTCTAACCCTTAAAACAACATCAATCAATCTCTAAAAAATCCACAAAAATCCTATGGGGAGCACGCATCAGTCTAGTACAACATACTAAAAAACCAAAGCAAAAATCAATACCAAGTGAGAGAACTAAAATCAGCAAGGCAGACACATCACAAACCAATTATTCAGGACCACTAAAAATGCAAAAATGCAAATAAAAATGAAAATGCCTGATCAATTCAATATTTTTGCATTATAAAATTCTAAATTGAATTAGGGACCTACAGAAAAAAGAATGGAATTAATTGGACACTCCTACTATTTTTTATGAATTTTTAAAGAGGCAAGAAAAATAAAAGAAATCAAAATAACAAAAATAAAAGAAAATGAGAGAGGGGGTGTTGATAGTACAAGCGCCTAGTTGTTTTCTAGATGGGCTAGGGAACTGGGGGTGTCAAGAGCAAATGGGCGCAGGCCCATCTGGTTTCAGAAAAAATCAAAATAAAATCCAAAGAAAAAAGAGAAAGAGACGGTATGAATAGCACAAGGTTTCAGTTCATTTTTTATGGGCTTCATTAAGGGGGGTGGGGTTATCAAAATTGATCCAGGCCCATGAGACTTCTAAGTGAAACGCTGAGTTTCACTTACTCAGCATTTCCCTCTGTTTTTTCATTTCAAATGTGGGGCGTTGGATGAGATTCCCAGTCAACCAATCTAATCTAATCCGACGGTTATTACATCGTCTTCCCCAAATGCCACTTAGGGTTTCAGGATTTCACAGCCTCATGCATGAATCTTCTACTCCAACGTACTCTCTCATTTCACCATGAAAACAAAAACTTCAAAAACCAAAATTTCTCTATTTCTTCCCCTCTACAAAACCCTACTTTCAGTTTTCTCTAAAACTCAACCTAAAATAAAACACAATGGATATAAACCTAGGGCACGCACACTTTCCACTGACATGCATCTGATTAATTCTTGGTAACTCTTGCACTAATGTGTTCTACATGCTACCCTGATTATTCTAAGCACTTTAGCTAAGATTAACACACTCTAGGCTAAGAGTTCTATGCCTTGAAAGTGTAACTGTCCTAACATGGATCTTCAACAATGGCTCTAACAGTTTTAGTATATCATCACCTATCATAACCTAACATTTTTAACCTAAAGAAATCAACTAAAATGACATAATTAGAGGGGTACGAATTGAATTGCATACCTGCAATGTTGATGAAAACAGAAGGGGAATCTCGCCCTACAAGTCTTGGAAATCTTCAAAGGTGATCTTTGAGATGTGTTGATCTTTCTGTATGCAAAGAAAATGGATGAAATGGCTTGTAGTAGTGGTTGCAATTCTGGTGTAGTTTCTTGAGTTTCCAATGCCAGCTCTTCAAGATGCCATTAACGGACCTCTGGTTGATCTTGTACACACTCACAATGTGCTATGTATTGAGGATGAGGCAAGCACTTGAACAGAAATGGAGTAGTATCAATGATCTCTCACTTTCTTGCAAATGAAGTAACTTCACAATTCTCACTATTCTCTCTCTATCTTCACCAACCTCTTTCACAAATGACCTCAATCCAATATATAGGAGAGCATGGAAGGATCTAGAGTCTTCTAGATCAGTCTAGGATGATTCTAGAAACTTCATGAACTTCTCATGATATGGCATAATTCAATATCTCATGATATCTCACTTCAATCCACTTGCAGCCCCTTAACCACCTTTGAAAAATATCATTTCATGACAAATTGGAGTGATATGTGAGCTTACATGCTGATCCCTTGCATTTCCCTTCACTTTACCAATGTACCTTATTATGCAAGTAATAGAATTACAAAGCAAGTCCATTTTTAAGACCTCAAATCAAAATTGTGGCTGAACCAATGTCTTTAAAATGTTGTTTAGACTCAAAATGATATATCATATGCCCTGTTTTGGATGTGTAGATTGCTCATACCAATTTCCAATCTCAACTTTTTCAAGTTATGTCTTCATTTTAGGCCATTTTCACCAATTTTTGTCAATATGAGTTCTATGCATTTCCAAACTTCCATGACCTCTTTTTTAGTCTCAAAATGTCATTTGGAACAACTTTGATGTTGTGAAGTTTTTCATTTGAAGCTTCCTTGTATGAGTTTTAGGCATAGGCTAAGAATGACCTATAATTCCATTTTCCCAAAATACCCCTGACTTTCATAAGCTATAAGTTGAGTTCTAAAAATCATATGAAGTCATGCCATACCTTTTTGGAAAGGGGAGATCATAAGGAACAACTCTTATGTTTGCCAAGAATTCATTTGAAACTTCCTTGAGGGTCAAAAGTTGCTTGGAAGACAGACAACTTTCACAGACAAATTTCAGTGTCCTCATATGACCTGTAACTTGCAAGAGCTATAACTTGAGTTCTATAAATCACCTTGATGACTTCCACCACTCAAATTAAAGCTATTAAGATACTCTACAAGTCTCATGTGGACCAAAAGTTCATATGAAGCTTGCATTTTGAATTACATTGCTTGGAAGTTTGACCTAAATCAGGGGATTTTGCACTGAAACCCTAATTCAGAAACTCCTCTTCTCCTTGACTCCTTTTGATTTTTCTTTGGCACAACACCAAACATACCTCACCACATCATATTAAGGCTGGAATGAGCTAGGACTAGCCCTTGAGGCCTTCCAAACATCTCCCTTGACCTAGGGTTATCCAGACAAAACCCTAATTGCACACACTCCATTCAAGACTCTTGCACCTGATTCCATGGCTTGCTTGGGCTCTTCCTTGACTTTCTAGAGACTAATTAAGCTTTATCCACACCCCATACACTTAATAAAAACCTTATAGACCCCTGAGATACTTCACAACACTCCTCATACTTGGAGATGAACCCTATACCATCAATACAACCCCTTGAGCCTTCAAATCTTTGACTGGTGATCTTGATAGCTTCACTAACTTGTAGGATCCTCTGATTAGGCTCTCTTCTCTTATATTTCAACCTCAATCCCCTGTTAAATGTTAATGTTATGATGTAGATGAATACACTATGTACACGATGACAATGCAAATGACAATGCAATTGAAACATAAACCTAGGTTAGAAAAGGTTGGGCAAATTTTGGGGTGCAACAGCTGCCCCTATTCAAGCGGCTTGGACCCGACTAGATGAAGAGCGCGCAGCCTTCAGACATTCGAGGTACGAGACGGTTGAATACGAAAGAACCCGGAAATTTGCCAACCGCAAAAATAAATTTCGAAACTACTTCTTGGGGAACGAAATCCAGAAAACCGAGTCCAGTCATTACGGCAACAAACTGATCAATCATCTGATAAAGAACTCCTGATTTTAACGCCAGTTATCCGCGTGATACCCCATATAACAAACCCGAGGGTTGCAACAAAACACCTGATCCTCTCACATCGTCTACTGATAGACAGGAAGAGAAATATACTCACATCGTCTAAAGATAGACGGAAAGACACCCCTCCCGAAGGAAAACCATCAATACTCACATCGTCTAAAGATAGACGGAAAGACACCCAAAATCCATACTCACATCGTCTAATGATAGACGGGAAGACACCCATAATCCCTAAGGGAAAAATTCAATACTCACATCGTCTAAAGATAGACGGAAAGACACCCAAAATCCATACTCACATCGTCTAAAGATAGACGGAAAGCTCGCTGGGGAAAACACACTATCCGTATGATCTGACGATAAGAAACCCGCTGAAAAATCACCTGCAACTTCACATCGTCTACTGATAGACGGGAAGAACACCACTTGGAGAAAACCCATCTTGAAACCCCACTGAAAAATCACCTGAAACTTCACATCGTCTAATGATAGACGGAAAGAACACCACTTGCTAGAGAAACCCCATCTTGAAACCCCACTGGAAAATCACCCGAAACTTCACATCGTCTACTGATAGACAGAAAGAAAACCATATGCTAGAGAACCCCCATCTTGAAACCCCACTGGAAAATCAATCGAAACTTCACATCGTCTACTGATAGACGGAAAGAAAACCATATGCTAGAGAACCCCCATCTTGAAACCCCACTGGAAAAAACCCGAAACTTCACATCGTCTACTGCTAGACGGAAAGAACAACATTTACTAGAGAAACCCCCATCTTGAAACCCCACTGAAAAAATCACCCGAAACTTCACATCGTCTACTGCTAGACGGAAAGAAAACCATATGCTAGAGAACCCCCATCTTGAAACCCCACTGAAAAAATCACCTGAAACTTCACATCGTCTACTGATAGACGGAAAGAAAACCACTATTCGCACTCAAGACGTCTACTGCTAGACGGAGAAATCCACTTATTGGAGGAACACATCGTCAATATGAATTGACGGGAGGAAAAGTCTGTCGATACCAGATGACTGATTGATCAAAGCATAACTGTTGTATGATCTGAAATACGAATAAACCGCTGAATTGCCTGAACAGTGCTGCTGGATGAATGCCCCTGAACTGATCCCAGAGTAGTTCACGCGCCATATGAGGCTGATAGAAAATCTGGCTTATGCTTCGTATGCATATGCATATGTTTGAATCTTTCTATGGCGTAATGCTCCATTCAGGATGGAAATGCTACGCATTTTGAAAATGAAATGCAAGTATGATGCAAATATGATGATGCATGCAATATGCTAATGCAGGCTCGGGCTGCTGGAGAAAGTCGGGTACAGAAAACCACTTCAGCAAAATAAATGCTGAAGACGAAGCCAACTCCGCTGGGGATAAACCGGATATCACAGAATTATTCCAGCAAAATAAATGCTGGAAGAGTAACATCAACTCCGCTGGGGAAATTGGGAACTTAACCAAGCACCTCGTTGAAGTAACACCCTGCTGGGGAATACAACTCTGCTGGGGAATAGCAAATGTGCCAAGTATGATAGGACTTCTTTGGGGATAGCTTGCCCGTGCCAATGAGAAATTGGACTTTGCTGGAGAAAATAGACGGAGTCTTCCTGCGTACTGATGAAGCTCGGATTTGGAAACTGATGCGCCAACACGGATAGGCCTCACAGTGATCGCCAACATGGGTTTAGGCTTTTAAGCTATCTGCGATGGGTCAGGTACAACTGACGCTGGAAAACATTCTGTCTGAATACACAGTTTTCTAGTTGAAGAGCCAAGGGATAGTAACACAACTTCCCGACATTCGTCCCGCACTCGAAAATTGGCTGAATCCGCTCGAATAGCTCTGAATAACCCTGATGATACGGAGAAGAACAATCCCTTCGCTTCTGACATGCCCCAGCCTGCGGGACCTCTGTGGGGATGCTTCTTAAAAGGAAACCTGAAAATCTGTACCCTGATGGTCTGATATGAAATGCCCCAGCATTCTGAACTTCGGAAAGATACTTCACATCAAATGCTCCTCGAATAAAGAATAACTTCTGCGCTCTTAAAATGGTCTGCCCCTGACTGCAATGACTTTGCCCCCTGATTATCTGATTCAGAGTAGTGCCCCTGACTACGAGATATTCACCGAATCTCAACCTGATTGCCTCCAGGATATCTGACTTCGAAAGGCTGACCTGACTGGGGATCATAATAATAGCTTGCCCCTGCTCTCGTAACATTCGGGCGTTCTGCATTCTATCCTGACCATACCTTCCATTGTAGAAAACTTTCCTGCTGTCAAGCGCTTACTCGCAAGTAAAACAAGTTGTTCTGCGTAAAAGACATACTAATGCAACACATATGACAGCTTTGACATCCAATCTGTTCACTGGGAAAAGGAAACACAGTTTATGGCATAAAATGCACAAAACATTTATCAAGAATATCAACATCAGTACCAACATGGTAAGAGGAACCCCTTCAGGAGTCAGAATCGACGCGACCTTTACCGAAGTATGCTTTTGAAATAACCTGCTTCAATTAGGACTTTTGAAGGTTATAACGTGGTCAGGTTCACGGTTTTGAAGGAAAGGATAAAGGCTCAAAGTTTATTTTAACCCACCCATTCTCCTTGATGTTCTCCCATCCTACGTTTAGCTAATTCGACCTTAGCACTCACCTCTCAGAGGCTGAAAGATAGGAGTGATAGTTCGAGAAACCATGAGCTTTTGGAGCGACAGTTACTCACTCTCCATCTTTGACACTTGAGGTCACACGACTCGCATTTGTCCGAGGATTTTTCTTTTGTCATCCTTTCATCTTTTTTCTTCTCATATCCCTAACTTTTGCCTGGACTGACTCTTTTTGAGTTTCTTTTGATTCTTTTAAGTCCAGCGGGATGCCCTCATTTTTGCCTAAGTCATTTGTTTTGAAGTTTTGACTTAGCGGGCTTTTGATTCTTTTTGCTCTCTTTTTCCGAACAAGTCGTGTGACACTGGTTGCCTGAATCATTGGAGAATAATGTGACTGTCTCACTCTTGATTTAGCCATTGTGGTTTTTTTTTAGGCACGACCTCTAGAGGTGTGATTGATCCTCGAACGGACACTCCTTTTGCAACTTGAACGCTCGGCCAAATTAGCTAACACCTACCCTGCCCCAGGTTAAAGATGGAGGGTTTTTCGTTTTCAGAAAGAACTCCTACTACTAGGCTCAAAAGGGGTTGACAAGGGATTATCTTCCTTATATCACCGGTGTTTAGGGATTTGAAACAATGCCTGTACATCATCAGCAGGTTTTATTTCAAAAGCATACAATATCGGAAGTTGCATGTCGTTCATCTTCGTCATCCTCCTCAGATCCTTCTTAACCAAGCATTGGACATTTGTAAAAACAATTAGTGAACACGACTGGATTTAATCAAAACATGCATATTTATTTCATTATCATCAATGGAATGAAAACAACAAGTTTTACAAACAAGGTTGCAATTTAAACAGGAAAGAAACTACAAACGTAAAGAAATGACAAGATACAACAAAGAAAAATGCCAGCTTCCGAGAACCGGGCTTTCACATCTGTCCTGCTGCTGAACCAGCTATCTTTACAATCAGTTATTAGAGGCAACTTGATGTTGTCCTGATCTGCTTTCAGCGACCCAACCACATTATAGAGCCCCTCCTCCTCATTCACATGACTTTGGATCCTTCCTGCCCGAAGTTGATTGCTGCACTATCAAGTAGGTCCTGCACCTTGTGCTTGAAGGCCAGACAATCTTCAATGTGGTGCCCCGGTGCTCCTGAATGGAAATCACAGTGCTCCTTAATATCATACCCTGCTGGAGGCGTACCGGTTAGTGGGGCTAACTTCCTCTTCTCAACCAATTGTAATCGTAGCAACACCTGAAGAAGTTCGGCATATGGCATCGGAGGCACACTAAATACTCTCACCGGCCTCTGATTTTGAGCTCTTCGCTGATTAGGATGCTGCTGCCTCTGCCACTGTTGAGATCGTTACTGTCGTCGCTGGTATCGGGTTGACTGTTGAACAACTTTCGTAGCAAATACAACATCGGTTTCTTGACTTTCACCGTACTGATTAAGGCACTCCTTATGCTTAGCCATTTTCTTTCTCAGATCTGCCCCAGGAATAGGCAACAGTTGTGGGCATGGAGATTCTGACACCATGGAATCTAGGATACGTTTCTGACCTACTGCAGCTTTAGAAACATCCATCATCTTAGCATTGAATGAGACAGGAGCAATACGTACAGCTACACCGCTTGGCGTGAATTCAATATCTTTCGAGTCAATCAGGTCTTGAACATCGTGCTCAAAAGCATGACAACCCTCGATGTCGTGTCCGAGTGCCCCAGAATGAAATTCACATTGCTTACTGGTATCGTACCCATAAGGAAGTGCTCATGTGGGTAGTTCTATTGTTCTCTTCTCAACCAGATTAAACCTCAATAAAGTCTGCAAGAGCTCAGCATACGTTGAAGGTGGCGCCTCAAATACCCTCTTTGGCCTCCCCTCCTGAATCCTCTATTGAGCCGGATGTACCCTTTCTTGTTGTTGCTCAGGTTCCACAGGCACAGGTGGCACGAGCTTCTTCACTGCGGCTTCAAATAGCTGATCATCCTCCTTCCTAAGCACATTCTTGACTACTTCCATGATCAAGCTCATTTGGGTCTTCAGCTGACTATTTTCCTCTTTGAGGATCTTCTGCTCCAGAAGCATCTCTTGCATGTCTCTCATCATCTGCCCCAGCTGGCTTCGGACTTCAATCAATTCAACCTGATTCTGTTCCATATCTCTGAAGGAATCCCTGCAACAAACTGGACGATGAGGAAATAAGACCCACGGTTCTGATGTACCTCTTAAATGATAATGCAAAGCAGAAAGCAAACACATATTCATGACAAGACAAAGAGAAACTCAAGCTATAAGCACAACGACGGACATCTCCCACACATGTATAACCAACAAAAGCAGCACGTAGGCACAAACGAGTACGAATACAATGACCCCAGCCAACAATCCTGGTGGTGGTCAGCAAACACTAGTGCACAACAGCTAAACAGGTTAGGCAGAGAAAACAGACGCGACACCCGGCACAGAAACCTCTAGAAACTTCTCCCATATTCAACTGAACTCTCCGTTTGACATTCTTCAGAACACATACTTCCCGTGGAGTCTTCCATGACATTAACTGACGAACCCACACAACTGGATGACGGAGAATCGTTAATCTGAACAAAACCCTGGGGCGTGATGAAAATCCGGTTAGAGTCTAACAGATCCTGAACCTGGCTTCTAAACACCTTACAATCATTTGTTGAATGCCCCTGTGCCCCAACATGGTACTCACAGCGGGCGCTGGCATCAAAACCTGGAGGATATGGTGGAATCATTGGATTAGTCTCTCTCGGCACCATCAATCCACTTCTGACCAGATCTGGCAACAACTGACTGTACGACACCGGTAGCTGAGTAAACTGCCTTTCAGGTTTCCTTGGTCTCCGTTGGGCGTGCTGACGTAATCGACGATAGGATGACCGTTGACTTGAAGTGTCTGAAAACTGATCCTGAGATGCTAGAGGTTCTGAGACGACGTCATTTCCTTCCTCCCACTCTTCTTGAGAACCGACAACTGACTCATTCTTATCAACTGGGATATAAGGAGCATCTCGAAGCTTTCCACTCTTGAGTCCTCTCTCAACAAGCTCCTCCATTCTCATCAGGACCACAAAGCTTGTGCAACCGAACAATTTGTCATAATAATGGCCCTTCAGCGTACCCAAGAAGAGGTCAACCATTTCTCTTTCCTGAAGCGGTGGTTGAACACTAGCAGCCAATTCTTTCCATCTTTGTAAATACCCTCTGAATGATTCATTCTCCGCCCGAGATAATTCTTGCAGATGTACGAGACTAGGAGCCATATCCAGGTTGTAATTGTACTGCTTCATGAAAGCTCTGGCTAAATCCACCCATGATCGAATCTGATTACTCTATAACTGCACATACCACCTCAAAGATGCCCCAGTCAGACTATACTGAAAGCAATGGATCATCAATTTGTCATTTCGCACAAACGAAGTCATTCTTCGACAGAACATCATCAAATGCTGCTTCAGACAGCTATCTCCTGTGTACCTCTCAAATTTCGGCACTTTGAACATATAAGGCAACACCAGGTCAGGGACCAAACACATGTCTGCAGCATTCAGGTTAACAACATCTTTGACCTCCAAAGCTTTAACTCTTTCTTCCAATACTCGGAACCTTCTATTACCTTCAAGAGCTCTCGAGTTTACAGTCCTGGCTACTGGAATATATCTGCGTGGATTCCTCTCAGGGAAAACAGCACCCTGATTAATAACAGGAGGAGGACGTTCACTTCGGGCAACAAACTGCTCATGTCGATCTCGGTTCTCAACAGTAGGCTGTACAACTTGGTCTGCAGTAACGTTGTTTGCTTGCGGGAAGTCTTCCATAGAATCATAGCAAGGGTGGGACGTCATAGTAAACCCTGTCAAGGTGTTAGGAGACTGGAAATTGCCTTCAGACATAGCTACCAGTTACCTGTAACTGACTACACTGCTTGATTCTGATCAAATCTACTTCAGCCCCTTGGTCGTCTTCAACACTCCACACTTGCCTCGAACAATCCCCCGAGAATCACCCTCTGGATAGAAACAAAGGTTGGATAAGTGCTCTGGCTAGCTAGAGAAATGCTATGCAATATGATTTATGCAGACAGAATACAAAAAATGCTAACGTGCATGTGTGCATTGGGGATATTTCCCCTCCAATTCCAGTGTCAAGGTAGCAAGACAAGATAAACCATAAAGATAATATTTAGAAAAACCCTCATATATTTATTGGAATGGCAGTCTTGTCAAGACGTTACACAACTATGTTCCATACGACTGATATGATAAAGGAGGATCCCGACCAACATGCCTGGTGGTGATCTCAACACACAAAATACAAGAGAGAAATCAAGTGTGGGTACGGTCGCAGAAATCCTCGAACAGCTTCTTCGTCTCTGCGTGATCCGGTCGATAAATCAAGCCTTCTATCAACTGATCCCTTTTCCTGACCGTTCCATGGATATCTCTGACAAAATCTTCCCAAGCCTTATCTTGGGCACCATCCTCAGGTTTGGGCCTCTTGATGTCTGCTATGTGCTGACAATCTTCCAGATTCTTCATGGCATCAATCAGTTTGCGTTCGGCCTCGTATCGACGGCATGCTTCTTCTTCAAGCTCTTCAGACTTCACTCTAACTTGTTCTCCCAACTGAGCAACCTGTACCTTTAGCTCTTCTTCCCATTCTTTGCGTTTGGCCATAGTGAGATCCCAGAGCTCTTTGAACTTAGCTAACTTCGTGTAGGCCCTTTCCAGCTCTTGTTTCTTAGTAGCCAATACACTGCTAACTGAGTCTACATCTAACTCCAGACGCTTCTTGGTTTCAGTCAACTCCAATAAAGTAGTCTTCAGATGTTTCAAAGTTTCGGCCTGTTGCTTGGAAAAATATCCTGTTTCAATCTTTTCATGATGAAGCTGGGCATTCTCTTTCTCTAAAGCTTCTTTAGCCTTTGCTAACTCTTCTTTCTCCGCCATCAGCTGCTTGTATACCTGTATGTCTATAGTGGTGGGTTCCTCCATCGGAGAAGGATACAATGGCTGAACTGCAGGATAAGGCATAAGGAATTTCGTAGCTCGTTCACGAATCCATTCCACATACGGACCAAGAACTCGAGTACCCCCTTTGCTACATGAAGGCTTCCCTCTCTTATGCAGGTTCTTCCATGCTTTCTCAAGCTTGATCAACGTCTCTTCCTTTATTGCCCCAGTGAGATACAGAGATTCCTGTATCTCCTCGGGCTTCAGCGCTTCCTGAGGTGCATACCCAAACTGCCTGATTAATAAGGAAGGGTTGTAATTGACACACCTTTTCCTTCCTATCAAAGGAGCATTAGGGAATCCTTCGCATCTGTATATGACCTCAACTCCGAACACCTCCTCATTAACCCACACCACATTCTCAGAAGTCAACCCCATCAAGCGCTCAGGCCATCCTAAAGAATCAATAGAAGTGACGAAAGGCCCTGACTTCGGCATATGACTAGTAAACCACCGGCACAGTAGAGGTACACAGCAAGAGACATTTCTTCCTCGCCGCTTTTCATTTTGGTAGTGAGTGGAATGGTGGATATCTCCCAGCAAGGTAGGAACTGGGTTCTTTGCAGCCAGAATATAGAAAGCATCTGCATCAACAAAATTCGGAAGGTTTGGGAACAATACAATGCCATAAACACACACAGCAAGGATGGCGTCAAAAACAACCCATCCACCCTTCTTGGCATACTCCCGAGCCTTCTCCACCAAAACAACCAACGGAAATCCCCACGCATTTCCTTTTCTGATCATCTTCCTTGTCAGCTCAAACTCTCCTAAGTATAGAATAGCAGAAAGCTTAGCCAGATCAGGTTTAGCGTCCGTGTGATAGAAAGGCATCTGCTCGCGAATCGGTATATCCAAGAGTGCAGAATACTCCTCCAGGGTAGGAGCCAAGACAAACTCAGGAAATACGAAACACCTGAGCTCAGCATCATAAAACTGCAACAGGGTGTAAATGCCGCTGATCTCATAAGCCGAGGGCTGGTAAACATAAGTCAGGATCCTCCCATATGTCTTCCTGAAATCTCCCATCACCTTCTTCCTAGCAATAGTAATTAACTCTGACAACAGACTGATATCGGGAGACGGGAATTTGTAGGGTAACACTCTCTTCATGGCTTCCATGTCTTGCTAGGAAACAAACACCGGAACTGGGAGGGAAAATATGTACCTGCAATACACACACGTTAGTTGGATGCAAATGGTGATGCAATAATGCAATATGATAAATGATGCAATCAGTGAACACAGGGGCCATGCTGTAGCCTGAAGAGGAACATCTCTGTGATATCAAGAACAGAAAACCACCACAGTCACCAGAACTTCATGACACTAACTATCATCTGACACTCAAAATACCAATCCCCTGGTAAGAAATCCATCTGAACCTCTGTATCTGACGAGAAAACCATCTGATAATAGTATCAACCTCAAACAAGAAACCCATCTGATCCGAACAACACACCTGTTAACGAGCCAAGAAAACTATCTGATAAATACTGAATCATGGTTTCTGAAGGCCAGTTTTCTTACAATAACCCAATCCCCCTCACAGGTATGGACCTAATCCACGGACAAAGGTACGGCATCCTATGCGGTCATCAGCGTCACAGACTTTCATGAGTGATGATACGATTCCCAGAAGGAGTGGCATCATCAAGTCATGAAGAGACCTCACTTAGCTGACTTCCAAATGATCGGTCCCCAGAGTCGACAATCCTCACGTCTGGACTTCCCTCAGATCCTCAGGACCGGAAAGGAGCACCTCAGAGAGAACCTCGTCTGAGCGCAGATTTCGTAGGGAACTATGCCTGCTCAGCAGACAGGTTCGTCTACTACTCTTCGCAACTATGTCTAGGTGCATACTCAAGCCCAGGTCCGGCTTCTCACTCATAGTAACCTCCCTCTCCCACAGCAATAATCATAATAATATAGTGCTGAAAGTAAATGCGGAAAGGTAAAGGTGCGGGAAAGTAAAGGGCGGAAAGATAAAACACATATGCACAACACCCAACAGATAAACACCCAAGCGCTAGGATTGACTCGCGTAGGGGATGGGAAACGGTCCCAGCATAAGGGATGGGAAAAGTCCCTAGATGCTACAACATCCCCAGCAGAGTCGCCAGCTGTCGCTACTGCGAAAATCGGCGCCGGCTGACAGAAGAGTCGCCACCGGGCGTTATTTATCCCAACGGAGGGAAAGGAAACGCTCGAAGTAAACCTCGCAAAAAACGGGAAAAGGTATGGTCATCGCAACCAAAACCTGGATTCGGGAGTCGGTTACGTAAGGGGAAGGTATTAGCACCCCTCACGTTCGTCGTACTCGACGGGATCCACGCTTGGTGTTTATAAGGAAAAGGGTGTGTTTATCTATCTACGCCAATGGTCAGTCTGAAAAGAAAAGAAAAGGACAGGACTCGACAGAACATACGCTTTTCTGGGCCTACGTACTCCCTCGTGCAATGGGAAAGTCAGAGTCAACATAGTTCGACTACCTACACCTAGACGGGGGGAGGTTGCTCGCCAGGACATTGCATCCTGTGCCTACGTACTTCCACACGGCATGGAAGATCAGAGCAAACGTAGTTCGACTACGGAAGAAATGAATTCACTTTTGTTTTATCCTTTATTAAGTGTTTTTCTGTTGTTTTGAGAAAGGAAAGAGACACCCTAAAACTATGGTTGAAAAGGGGAATCTACCTAATGTTATCATGCCTGGTTGACCCACCTAATGTCTATCATAACCCCTCCGCAGCGGAGAAGTTAGAGCTCCTAAGGGATCATGGCAACAGGACTAAACAGCAAACAGGAATCAACTGCGAAGTAAAGAAATACTGGAAATATGCATGAATGCAACAACCACACAATCAAGGCGCAAAGGCCACACACCACAGAGGCAAGGGAGCTCAGCTCTACCAAATACCAGCAAGCAAAGCCACTCAATAACAAACAAGCAGAAGGAGGCCCACCTCAACTTCTCATGCACACAAAGCCTACTTCTAAGATGCACCTACCTCAGAAATATCTAGATGAACCCCTAAGTCTAATGCAGCACAACATTACACAAGTCAAACAACACAAAGAGAAGGCGAACCAGCCTGACAAGCTCCTATCCAAAACTTAAACCAAAACCCTGAGCAGGACCCCTAAACAAAACCCTAATCAAACCCCTGAGCAAAGCCCTATGCAAAACCCTAATCAAATCTCTAAGCAAAAACCCTAAGAAAAACCCTAAGCAAAACCCTAATCAAATCTCTAAGCAAAATCCTACACAAGAGAAATCAATCCAGTCTTCAAGCTTCCAGACAAGCTTACCAAAGAAAGGGAGCTAAGTAGGCAGACTCATAGTGCCTCCCTCAGGAAAGTACTAGGAGGCTTATACTTAGGACTCATATCCCATGTGGCTCAACAACTGTGATCGATTTACATTCCTCCTCAGGAGAAACTAAACTCACATGAAGGCTCTAACATCATTGGATACTTGAGAAATCCTATATGAACTAAGGGAACTAAGTGAACAGACCCATAGTGCCTTCCTCAGGAAAATACTAGGGGGCTTCCACTTAGGAATCATATCCCATGTGGCTCAACAACTGTGATCGGTTTACATTCCTCCTCAGGAGAAACTAAACTCACATGAAGGCTCCAACATCATTGGATACTTGAGAAATCCTATATGAACTAAGGGAACTAAGTGAACAGACCCATAGTGCCTTCCTCAGGAAAATACTAGGGGGCTTCCACTTAGGAATCATATCCCATGTGGCTCAACAACTGTGATCGGTTTACATTCCTCCTCAGGAGAAACTAAACTCACATGAAGGCTCCAACATCATTGGATACTTGAGAAAGAGGCGGGAAGAAAGAATGAAAGCCATCTACAGTGTCTTCCTCAGGAAAGTACCATAAATGTCCCTCAAACTTCAGGATCTCAAACCTCACAAACAGAGAGCAAGCTCCTAGACTAGGTCTTCAATCTATGCATCCCTGCAAGCTCCATCAAGACTTCATCCAGCCACCACCTTCAAGAAGAAACCAAAGGCCCTCAACCCAAAAGAAACTACCTCTAAAGTTCAACCATAGTTGAACTTCAGAGTTAGAAGCTTTCAAGACTTCTCCTATTCTCAGGCTCAAACAAAAATAACAAAACACCCTATAAAAATCTACCAAAAATCTAGGGGAAACCTACATGGCTCTATGATCCCAAGATCAAATCTCAAAGCCTAAGTCAACTTCTAAGGCTACTAAACAATCCCTACCATTGAATGGTCAAGGGTTAACCAGCAAGTTATGAGGTCCCTATTCTCTAACCCTTAAAACAACATCAATCAATCTCTAAAAAAACCCACAAAAATCCTATGGGGAGCACGCATCAGTCTAGTACAACATACTAAAAAACCAAAGCAAAAATCAATACCAAGTGAGAGAACTAAAATCAGCAAGGCAGACACATCACAAACCAATTATTCAGGACCACTAAAAATGCAAAAATGCAAATAAAAATGAAATGGCTTGTAGTAGTGGTTGCAATTCTGGTGTAGTTTCTTGAGTTTCCAAGGCCAGCTCTTCAAGATGCCATTAACGGACCTCTGGTTGATCTTGTACACACTCACAATGTGCTATGTATTGAGGATGAGGCAAGCACTTGAACAGAAATGGAGTAGTATCAATGATCTCTCACTTTCTTGCAAATGAAGTAACTTCACAATTCTCACTATTCTCTCTCTATCTTCACCAACCTCTTTCACAAATGACCTCAATCCAAAATATAGGAGAGCATGGAAGGATCTAGAGTCTTCTAGATCAGTCTAGGATGATTCTAGAAACTTCATGAACTTCTCATGATATGGCATAATTCAATATCTCATGATATCTCACTTCAATCCACTTGCAGCCCCTTAACCACCTTTGAAAATCTCATTTCATGACAAATTGGAGTGATATGTGAGCTTACATGCTGATCCCTTGCATTTCCCTTCACTTTACCAATGTACCTTATTATGCAAGTAATAGAATTACAAAGCAAGTCCATTTTTAAGACCTCAAATCAAAATTGTGGCTGAACCAATGTCTTTAAAATGTTGTTTAGACTCAAAATGATATATCATATGCCCTGTTTTGGATGTGTAGATTGCTCATACCAATTTCCAATCTCAACTTTTTCAAGTTATGTCTTCATTTTAGGCCATTTTCACCAATTTTTGTCAATATGAGTTCTATGCATTTCCAAACTTCCATGACCTCTTTTTTAGACTCAAAATGTCATTTGGAACAACTTTGATGTTGTGAAGTTTTTCATTTGAAGCTTCCTTGTATGAGTTTTAGGCATAGGCTAAGAATGACCTATAATTCCACTTTCCCAAAATACCCCTGACTTGCACAAGCTATAAGTTGAGTTCTACAAATCAGATGAAGGCATACCATACCTTTTTGGAAAGGGGAGATCATAAGGAACAACTCTTATGTTTACCAAGAATTCATTTGAAACTTCCTTGAGGGTCAAAAGTTGCTTGGAAGACAGACAACTTTCACAGACAAATTTCAGTGTCCTCAGATGACCTGTAACTTGCAAGAGCTATAACTTGAGTTCTATAAATCACCTTGATGACTTCCACCACTCAAATTAAATCTATGAAGATACTCTACAAGTCTCATGTGGACTAAAAGTTCATATGAAGCTTGAATTTTGAGTTATATTGCTTGGAAGTTTGACCTAAATCAGGGGATTTTGCACTGAAACCCTAATTCAGAAACTCCTCTTCTCCTTGACTCCTTTTGATTTTTATTTGGCACAACACCAGACATACCTCACCACATCATATTAAGGCTGGAATTAGCTAGGACTAGCCCTTGAGGCCTTCCAAACATCTCCCTTGACCTAGGGTTATCCAGACAAAACCCTAATTGCACACACTCCATTCAAGACTCTTGCACCTGATTCCATGGCTTGCTTGGGCTCTTCCTTGACTTTCTAGAGACTCATTAAGCTTTATCCACACCCCATACACTTAATCAAAACCTTATAGACCCCTGAGATCCTTCACAACACTCCTCATACTTGGAGATGAACCCTATACCATCAATACAACCCCTTGAGCCTTCAAATCTTTGACTGGTGATCTTGATAGCTTCACTAACTTGTAGGATCCTCTGATTAGGCTCTCTTCTCTTATATTTCAACCTCAATCCCCTGTTAAATGTTAATGCTATGATGCAGATGAATACACTATGTACACGATGACAATGCAAATGACAATGCAATTGAAACATAAACCTAGGTTAGAAAAGGTTGGGCAAATTTTGGGGTGCAACAGCGACTAGTCGTAGTTTTCTCCTTAAAATGACGACTTGTCTTTACATTTAAAAATCAATCAAAACAAACCATTTTTATTATTTGTACCACGAACTATGGGGTTTTGATTCTATATTGCACTTTGTGGATACGTAGGCATGAGATGATAAGTCTCTCCAAACATAAAAATCTTAAAAATAATTATCTTCTCACCTCTCCAATCTCCTTTCAAGAAAACCATTTTAAAACCAAAAAGCGTAGATATTTCAAAGGACTCCTATAGAGTACTATATATATATATATATATATATATATATATATATATATATATATATATATATATATATATATATATATATATATATATATATATATATATATATATATATATATATATATATATATATATATATATATATATATATATATATATATATATATATATATATATATATATATATATATATATATATATATATATATATATATATATATATATATATATATATATATATATATATATATATATATATATATATATATATATATATATATATGTTTTGGTTGCTAACACTTTCCATCACATAACCAACCCCCTTACCCAGTTCTCTATTTATTTGTTCTTGTTTTAGAACTCTTAGGTTTTGTTCGCTTTTTTTCCTTTTCTTTTTGGATAAAATAAAAGTGTGGTGGTGACTCTTGCATTTTTGAGTTAAGTTAATTAATAGCTTACACTCACAAATTTCCATACTACAGAAAAGTGGCGACTCTGCTGGGGACTCTAGTTCTCAGTGGGTTTAGCCTACTTTGATTTATTTACGCTTATTTGTTTGATTTGTTTGTTATTGCTTGTTCTATTTGGGTGTTTGGTAATCTGTGTCGTGAGATAAGTCTTATACCCGGACTTGAGTGTACTTATGATAGAAGGGCGGTATAGCCTTGTTGGCTTATGTGGAGTAGTCCTTACTAAGCTTACTTGAGATCCCCTGCTTAGTGGAGGCTCTTTTGGGATTACTGATGTCTTACGAGTAGTCATATTTGGCATTACTTTTTCCGACCTGGGAGCCTGAGAAGCTGAGAACTTTAGAACCCTTTAACCCATCTTGGCCTTATTAGGATGTTGTGTGGTGGCTATTCAGGTGTAGAACCGTGAACTTCGTAAGGAAGTGACAACTCTGAAGGATAGTATGGAAAGACTCACTGCTGCGATGGAAGCTCTGGTGGCTGCTCAGAATTAGCCATCACCATATTCTTCTTCTCCTGTGCAAAGAACTGTGATTTATGAGATCAGATCAACACCCATTTATGTGGCCCAATTAGTGCTTCTCAATATCAGATGCCTCCTGGCTTCCCTTGGGGCATGCCTCTCAATTTTGTGCTAGAGGGATATCAACCTCCTGTTTCTGAAGGTCCAAGAGTTCCTGCTGTTATAACTATACCACCTCCCGTGGTTAATGTTGTTTCTAGTGCTGAGATTCCAATTGTTACTACTTATGTGCCTGTGCCGCCACCCGTAGTTTACACCATGCCTTATACTGAAGAGAAAATTTTCCACACTACTCCGAGCGAGTGTTTGTTGAGATGCAGAAAGAAGTCAGGGCTTTAAGAGGAAAAGAGTTATTTGAAAAGAATGCTCAAGAGCTTTGTCTTGTCCCAAATGTGAAGATTCCTGCCCAGTTCAAGGTTCCTGATTTTGAGAAATATAAAGGGAACACTTGTCCACAAATCCATTTGGTCATGTATGCGAGAAAGATGTCCACCCATACTGACAACCATCGGTTGCTGATTCGTTATTTCCAAGATAGTCTTACCGGTGTTGCACTGAAGTGATACATGGGACTTGACAGTTCCCAAGTTAAGACATTCAATAATCTCGGAGAAACTTTTATACGTCAGTATAAGTACAATCTGGATATGGCTTCGGATCATGATCAACTTCGTGTAATGTCTTAGAAAGAGAAGGAAACTTTTAAAGAGTATGCGCAGGGATGACACGATATTGCAGCTCAGATAAGCCCTTCACTTGAAGAGAAAGAGATGACCAAAATCTTCCTGAAGACTTTGCGTCTGTTTTATTATGAAAAGATGGTTACGAGTGCTCCTAGTGATTTTACGGAGATGGTTAATATGGGAATGAAATTATAGGAAGTTGTCTGTGAGGGACGTCTGATAAAAGAAGGTAGTTCTGGAAGCATGAAGAAGTTTGGTGCTAGTTTTTCTAAGAAAAAGGATGGAGAAACCAATGCCATGTCACAAGAAAGGTCTAGAAAACACAAGGTTGTAAACAACAATGACAGTCATCGTCAACAACAAGTAGCTTCTGTTACGCCTGTCATCAGTGTCGCTCCTACCGCTCAAGCTACTTCAAATTATCAACCACTGTTCTAACAGAAAACACATCAAAATAATCAGCAAAGTCGTGTGCAGAATAAAGTGAAATTTGATCCCATTCTGATGTCGTATGCTCAATTATTTTCGGCTTTGATAAGGAAGAATTTGGTTCAGACTAATGATCTGCTGAATGTTCCTACATATATTCCATGGTGGTATAAGCCAGAGGCCCATTGTGAATTTCATCAGGGCGCCCCTGGGCATGATATCAAAAATTGCTATCCTTTGAAATATGAAGTGGCAAAGCTTGGAAGAAGTGATATTTTGTCTTTTGAAGACACCAATCCTAATGTGCAATCAAATCCGTTGCCCAAGCATGGTAATGCAACTGTCAATATGGTATATGGATGTCCTGGTACATACCGTATTTTTGATATACGGTGGATTCGGAGGTCACTTGTTGAGATACACGGTACTTTGAGCGAATATCATGATATTGAACATGATTATGCCGCTTGTTATATTTGTTCCATGAATCCCCGTGGTGTGTGATTGTTAAGAGGGATTTACAAAATATGATTGATCAGAATTTGATTCAGGTTACTGCAAATAGAATTGAAGTTGAAAATGAGGTGAATGTCATAGTTCCACATTTCAACGTCCCTGAGCGAGTTGTAATTTCTTACAATAGTCAGAAATTTGTTGTGACACCTTTGGTCATTCGTTTGCTTGGACCGGTACCATATGAGTCAGACCAAGTTGTTCCCTACAAATACAATGCTATTATGTTAGAGGATGGAAAAAAGGTTCCCATTCCTTCTCTTCCCTCAGTTGTGACTATTGCAGATGTAGGACATGTGACCAGAAAATGGTAGAGTATTTGCTAATGTACCTTTGAAGACAAGTGAAGATGCTGTGGGTAAGCAAACTCAGTTGAAGACTTCTTTTAAGTCCAGTCAATCAAGTGATGTAAACGAGAAATCAGATAATGATGAAGTGCTGAAATTGATTAAAAAAAAGTGAATATAATGCGGTGGATCAACTTTTACATACGCCGTAAAAAACATATGTTCTATCCCTACTAATGAGCTCTGAGGCTCATCGAGAATCTCTGTAGAAAATATTGGAGCAAGCTTATGTAGACCATGATAAGACTGTTAATCAGTTTTATAGCATTGTTGTTAATATCACTGCGTGTAATAATCTGAGCTTTCGTGATGAAGAATTGAATGAACATGGAAGAAATTATAATTTGGCTAATTGATTGAACATGAAAGAATTATAATTTGGCTCTCCATATTTCCATGAATTGCCATGAGGACGCTCTGTCCAATGTGCTGGTTGATACCGGGTCATCATTGAATGTAATTCCAAAATCCATTTTATCCATATTGTCTTATCAAGGTACTCCTATGAGATTCAGTGGGATCATTGTGAAAGCCTTCGATGATTCGAGGAAGACTGTGATTGGAGAGGTTGATCTCCTTATCAAGATAGGTTCGTGCTTATTCCAAATTACTTTTCATGTAACAGATATTAGTTCTGCTTACATTTGTCTTTTGGGACGCCCTTGGATTCATGAATTCGGAGCTATTACTTCAACACTCCACCAAAAGTTGAAATTTGTCCAGAATGGAAAACTTGTTGTTGTTGGTGGAGAACATGCTATGTTGGTAAGTAGTTTGTCATCTTTTTCTTACATTGATACCGACGAGGATGTTAGAACTTTTTTCCAGGATCTTTCTATAGTTAATAATGTTGTTAAGAAGAATGGAGTGTCCATGTCTTCTCTGAAAGATGCACAACATATGCTGGAGAGTGGCCAAGTTGATTGATAGAGCCGAGTCATTAAGGTTGCTAAGAAAAAAGATATGGTTGGTTTGGGTTTTATATCTGGTTCAACTCACAAAGAGCTGAAGAGTATTCATGAGGTTTTTCGAAGTGCTAGGTTCATCCATGCCAAAGATCATGCTACAACTGCAATTCTTGAAGATAACTCTGAAGATTACATCTCAGATGGTTTTGGAGATGATTCCATTCCTGCTCAAGACTATGAGCCTTATTTGGAAGATCCTGGATATGGTTCTGAGACAGAAGATGGATATGTACCCTTTTACTCTCCTCGATCGAGACTTAAGGGACCTGAGTATGAAGTCAATGCCATCATTGAGGTTGATCAAGAGGAAGAAACACACAACTTTGTGATGCGTAGATTGATATGCTAGAATTGGATCGATGTTGACATTCTTACTATTGTTCATGTTTCAAAGTAATTTGTTTTTGTTTCTTTCAAAAATCCTTTCATTCTGCCCAAGGTGAAAGTGAATTTGTGAGGGTTTTGTTTCAACTTTTATCATTATCAATAAAATGTTATTCTGTTTATCCATATTTTATTTTCCCTTTTTGCTTTATTTCTGAAAATGGTAACATAAAGAACCAAAATAATAATGTGATAATCACTTTTATCTGCATATTATTTGCACTTCTTGTTCATATTCTAAAATCAAACATAAATCATTGTGTAGATTGTTTGTTAAACCCATTGAAAATAATGACCCTGTGCCCTATCCCAACTTTGAGTTCCCTGTGTTTGAAGCGGAAGAAGAGGATGTTGAAGAAATTCCAGATGAAATTTCTTGGTTGTTTGAGCATGAGGAGAAGACCATTCAACCTTACAAAGAGCCAGTGGAATTGATTAATTTGGGTTCCGACGATGATAAGAAAGAAGTCAAGATTGGGGCACTGCGTTAGTCAGATGTTAAGAAAAGAATGGTAGGGCTTATTAGAGAATATATTGACGTGTTTGCTTGGTTCTATCGAGACCTGTATGGTCTTGATACTGATATTGTGGAGAACCGTTTGCCATTTTTCATACCCCAAAATTTACCCTTAGATTATTAGGTTCATTTCGCATTTCATTTCATTCTGCATTGCGTTTTAACTAACTGCTAACCGGTTTGTTCAGTCTGTTGCTGTTGCAGGAAAATAACATTGAATGCGCTTTAATTTATGAAGGGAAGAAAAGTCGTCATCATAAATAATATGGATTTGAGGGCGCTGAAATGTAATTGAATTTGGGTTGAATCGGTGCGAGAATCAGCTGCAAGGAATTTATTTTGGCCATAGCATAATTTCCTGCTTTTTGCTACCTACCAGTCGATTTTTAAAGAAAACAATGGAATTTTAGTGCGCGTTGAATTTATAATGAATATTTGTTGTTTTGATCATGACTGTTAGTTGAGCTGATTCAGGTTACCAAGTTAAATCATTCGAGAGACGGTTTGAATTTTCAATACAGAAGACAATTTGATTTGTCGTTTAACTGAATTTCTCTGCTTATTTGTTCGAGGCCATATTCATTGATTTTATTATCGGGATGATTAATTGTCGAATTCAGAGTTTGGAACGCCGAAGAATAATCAGATAATTTTCATTGGATGGATTCAATTAGTTGAATTTATAGAGATTGGACAAATTTAATCGGACGAATTCATTCAGACGAATTTATTTAGAGGGGCTTAACCGATTAAATTTAATTAAATTAATTTAGTTGTTTGAGTTTATTTGGAGGAATTTAGTCGGATAAAGTTAATTAAATGAATTTGTTCGTTTAAGTTTAATCAGAGGAATTATTTGGAGATTGCAATTGGAGATTTTAATCGGAGGAATGTGATTGAAGAAATAATTTGAATTTATTCATTTAAATTCTATATTATTACAATATTACATTTATTACAATATTACAAAAAATTTACAATTACAAAAAGTGCTAAAAAGCCTAATTTTTCTAAGGTTGTCTTCGTGTCCGATTCTTCAACCTTCGACTTTTCTGAACCTGCAAAGAAAACCGACAACATGGAAAATAATGCTTAAATGGTTAGGATCAATAAAAATGGTTTTGATCGGTTCCAATACCCTCAGTTAGTTATCATCATCAGGTACGTCGGGAAGGTAACGGAATATTCCGTCGCTAGCTCCTAACTTTAATTTCTCAACCCCGCATGGACCCGGCAATATCTATTCAATTTTGTTTTCGAGAGAGCAAAAAGTGATTTTTAAGAAAAATTGATTTTGAAAATAAGTGCTTTTTCAAAAATCACTTATTCAAAAAATGGATTTTGCCAAACAAGCCACAAACAACATTTCCCAAAATTTCTGAACCCAACGGATCAAACAACCAAGCAGCCAACAAGCTCCTAAAAAAATCAAAACCACCAAGTCCAGAAAATCCGCAAAAAACGCAATAGTCAGCAATGATTTTCGCAACAACAGTAACCTCAAAATGAAACAAAATCATCACAACAAATAAATCGAGTCAACATGCATCAAATCCGCAAGCAAGATCGTAACAACAAATCAAAATGACAAGCTCATCAAATCCACAACCAAGATCATAACAGTATCACGAATCCAGGCCCATAAACTTAGAACAACATCATATAACGTGAGGTTCATCATCAGAAAAAAGGGGAATTTTTTGGAGGAACCAAAAAGAACACCAAGAACAAATCAAAGGCGGCTATGAACAACGAACAACCCATCATCATCAAACTTCGTCACCTAGAATCCTCAGAAAAATCCATCAACAAACCAAAAGAATTTCGTAAGGCTTCATCATTATATTGAAATTTTTTATGTTTTTGCACGAAACATTAAGGAGAAGAAGAGGTGCCAAGAAGAAGAAGAAGACGCCTGGTCAGAGGAGAGAAAACTCGTGCAGACAAATCTCCATTGGAGATGTCCGCCGCAACAAGGAGGAAGAAGGGTCAAACCCTAATGCATGCAAAGGCCCTCTTATATGCCCCTTTCCCATTTAGCCCTTTTAATATTTTTTTTAATCTTTTATTTTTTAATCTTTATTAGTGTTAATTATCAAATGTCAAATTTTGTTTTTAAAAGTTAAACTATTAAATAAATTGCTAAATAAATTTTAGTTTGAATTTTAATAAAGACCAACCTGAAGAAAATTAATTAAGATTTTAACTTTTGAAATAACCATTCTCTAGAATCTGACTTTTAAAAGAATGATTGAAAATCTTTTTATAATTTAAACTAGCCTGTGTAATTTGAAATTAATATGTTTTAAGAAAAAATTTAATCTAACATCTTTACAATAAAAATAACTTTTAATAGAATCTCTTTTTTTAATTTAACACCAACGCTGCTTTTAAAAATAAAAATGAAAAATCATAACTTAAAAAAAAATCTAATTTTTTTCTAATTTAATAATTAATTATTTTAATAAATCCCTAAATTTAAGCTCTAATTTTATTCCACTAAAGAAATTTTTTTCCTAACACTTTTGCCATTTAATTTCTAACTTCTAATTGAACCCTAACCTAAAAATTTTAAAATAAAATTCCTAACATCCCCGTTTGAATTTTCGCCTAATTTTCAAGTCATTCCTAACATTATTTTTCCTTTGTATAGTTACTAATTTCATATTCGTTCCGTATTTTTTATGGTTGTAATTTATGTGAGGCAATCGTCACTTTTATTTCATTATTATTTTTGCATTTTTTTATGGTTGTAATTTACGCGAGGATATCGTTGCTTTGCAATTCCTTTACTGTTTTCGTACTTTCCTATACTTCAATATTTCCAGTTAATTATCTTTCATTATATTATTTCACCGTTAAGATTCCCCTCCAAAGGAATAGGTCTAGCCGTTGACCGCTGCGTCATTAGTCTTTACTTTTGACTCTTTCACCGTTCAAACCCTAATTGCCTAGGCGTCCCGCCGTGGACCGTTTTACCCCTTACCCTAGAATTAGGATAAGGAGTCGTCGTACTTCGTTTTAGGTTTTCCGTCGTGGAATACCTCTTTTACCCTTTTTCAATTCAACTAATTTTAACATAGAGATAGGAGTTGTCGCACTCCACGTAAACACTTCCCTACCAACATTTATTCCCCTAGAAAACCTTGACCACAGTCAAGAAGTTTCTAACCTCCCTTTCAAGGGGAACTATGATTACTCTGATTCCATCCTTTACCTCGGATACGTTGGCACAAGATGTGAATCTTGGCGAGTAAACTTAGGACTAACCCTTAGGTATCTCTTTCACCTTTTACCCTTAGCATATACCCTAAAGCAAATAATCAAGCAAAATAGTAAACTTTAAACAAGAGGTTTATGTAGGGTACTACAGAAGTTTAGAGTGCTAATACCTTCCCTAGGCTTAACCAACCCCTTACATAGATCTATCCCCGCATTGTGTTACGATGCAAAATTAGGTGTTTCCTTTCTTTGACCTTTCCTTCGGATAAATTAAAGACCGGTTGTGAACTAAAGATGTGATTCAAATTAATTAATAATTTGATATCCTATTCTTACCGCAACAGAAAATGGCGACTTCACCGGGGAATAGTCGTATCTTTTTTAGGGTTATCCCTACTTTGTTTATTTGCTTGCTATTTGATTCATTTATTTGCTTGTATATATATTTGTTGTACCTTGCTTGGGGTATCTTTGTTGTGAGTTAAGTCCTACACCTGGATTTGAGTGACATTATTATAGGAAGGTGATATATTCGACGAGGCTTATAGGGAGTGAGCCCCGACCAAGCTGACTTGATAATCACCGCTCAGTTGAGGCCCTTTCGGAAATGGTTCTGTTGAACGAGTAGTCGTGAAAACACTTACTATTTTGGTCTAGGAGTCCGTGATACTGGGGACTGTAGTACCTTAACACCACTTTGGCCTTATATAGGACGTAGTGCGAGGACTATAAGGGAGTAGTCCCAAAATAGTTGCTACGTGATACTACACTCAAAAGAGGTTCTCTTGAGAATATTATTAACCACTGAGTCAATCGAGAAATTGATAATATCCGAAAGATGGACTGATGACTTTGGGCACTTCTTTAGAACCCTTGTTCTGCAGGTACAATTAACCTATAGTACATACCTTTCGGGATGGGTAGACCTTGGCTCTGTTCATGTTCCTCTAACCTAGGACCCTTGTGTGCTTGTGTGTGTTTGTGCATTGCATCCATAAAGCATCACATCATTCCTAGTTTCAAGGAATTCACTTGTCCTTTGCAAATTCAAAAAGTCTTACATTTTAAAGTCTAAAACATTTTCCAGTTTTTCTTAGAAAACATTTGCAATCGACCGTTGAAGTTCTTGAAACCATTGCATTGCATTAGCATTATGTCTTGCATTGCATTTTCCCCCCGGTTTTTCATTCTCGATTCTCTCACCTTCCAGTGTACCTCTGAGTCGTCAAGCTGATTCCTCGACACATATATCTGACTAGAGCTAACTATAGACTCCAGATGTCAGAACAAGAGACATATAATGCGGAAATCCGAACGGAGATCGATGAGTTGAAATCAGGCATGACCAAGCTCACCGAGATGCTTTAAGTACTGATTGCCAGAAAGCCACCTCAGAGGACCGTCATTCAAGAAGTTTCAAGTGATGATCCACCTCCTGTTCAATTGCCACCATCTACTTGGCCAAAGTTTGGTTTACCTCCTAACTTCTCTCCACCTCTTGCATCTACTGCTATGATTGGTCAGACTGTCAGACCAGTTTTTCAAGCTCCCGTCCTTGCCGAGCCCAGACCTGTGGTCCACACTGTTACCCAGACTGTTCGAGCTCCCTTTGAGAATCCTCTATATGAATATAATGCTGCCAGCGCATCAAAAGTGAAGTTCTGGTCTGACTTCAGTAGATTATCTTCCTAAACGCTAGTGTTTCAAGCAGGACGACTCATCTTTGTACTGATTTAGTCACTAGGCCTTTTGTTTCTCGTTGTTTACACTTTCCTTATTTTTATATTAGCTGTTTGCTTTCAAATTATGTTTGTACTTTTATATAAATGAAATGAGCATTGCGACTTTTAATTCAATTCATTTTGTCCATTTGTTTGCATCTTTATGCTTTATCTTTTAAAATATGCACCTTATGTTCAAATTTTTGATACGCAACTATTTGAGGGAGGATGACAAAAACGTTATACCCATAATTGTTGTTACTATGCTTTCAATTAAACTTTATTGATGATGTAAGACATTGTTTCAATCCTCAAACACTGGAGAAATAAGGAAGTTAATCTCTTGTCACCCCCTTCGAGCCCAGAAGTTGGAGTTTCTTTCTTTATAGAAAACCTGCAATCTTAACCTGGGGCATGGGTAGGTTCTCAGTTAACTCGGTTGTGCTTTCCTACAATACGCCTTTCATATAAAGGTTGCACTCACAATTTTCCTTCGCACACAACAGACAAGTGTCGAAGATGCTTTCAAGCCAAGAAGCCGATGATGGTTCGCCGTAATCATTAGAGCTAGGTTCACTTTCTTCTAGAAAAAAATTAAAAGCAAAATCCCGCTAAGTCAAAACCTATGAAGGAGACTTAGACAAAACTGGGGTATCCCGCTAACTGTGTGCTTTAAAATAAAAAGTTCAGGCAAAAGTTAGGGATAATAAAAAGAGGAGATCTTTAAATCCTTACCCTAAAAATCCTCAATGCCAAAACAACTAAATGTTATAGGGAAGTAGTGGCTGCCTTTTCATAGGTCCCTTGATTTCTGAACCATCATTGCTACCATCAGTGCAATTCTTAACCTATAGGAACCTGAATACATAATATGAGTTAACTGAGCGTAGGATTGAAGAATATCACGTAGATTAGAGGGGCACAGATAAATTTTGAGTCTTTATCATTTGTTTCATAAATCGTGAACCAGGCCACGTTACAACCCTAAAAAAACCTAGCTGAAACAAGGTTATTTTGAAAGCATACTACAACAAGGTTACGTAAGCTGACGCCAAAAGATCTTTGCGAATCATTTGTCTTGGAAGTACACCTTTTTTTTTAAACTTTGAGCGTCTTGAACCACTGTGTTCTGACCAATGACTCATTTATTTTTTCATCTTTCAAAAATAATTTTGATTTCAAAAGTTGCATGAAATTTGCATTACCATGTTTATATGAATATTTTTGTTCGCAAACTGGATTTCCTGTAAGGAATTTTCAAACAATGAGAAACTTGGTCGGTGATCCTATCAGGGGCAAGTTCCTTCCAGATCTTATCGAGAATCAATTTAAGATTTGTGGTTCAGGGGAAAGTCCTTCCCAGAATCAGTTTATCCAGAAGATCCTTCAAGACCCATACTGGGGCAGACCTTCCAGGGGCATAGTAGCGTAATCATCTACAGAATCAGACAAGCTGAAGTAATTATCAGTCTACAGACAATTTTATCTGGGGCAGTTTACTTGAAGGATCCCCAGGTAGCTATGCATCCTTCCTACAAGGACTATCAACTTGATACAATTTAGAAGTGTGGCAAAGATGTGTTCAGCAGTAACATCTTTAGTCCCTAAAGCATAAGGACAGTGATCTTCGTATTGAGGAATCAGTCTTCCAATTTTGTCATTTTACCAGAAGAGTCGAGTCATGTCGTCGGCGTCTGCATTTGCATTTGATCATACATCATTTGCACAACTCACGCACATATGCATATCATGAGTGTTTCATCCTCATTTGCATTTCTCCCGAGGTTGTGTTTTATTCATATCTTACCTTGTGGTCAAAGTCTAACTCACTTGGCACCAACCATAGTTTTGTGTTGTGTCTATATGATGTTCTTTCAGATATGACGTTTCTTATCTGATTGTTTTTCCGGATATGTCTTTTCCTCTTACCCCTAATACCACTCTCATATATTGTTATTATACCTTTCATTCAAAGCCATTATTGGATGCCGGGTACCCCTTTTTATCCACTGTCATTCTTGGATGTCACCCTTATTTATGTTTCTCTCTCTGATGTCCTTCCAGAATGAGTCACTGTTCTGATATTCTTCCAAAACTTATCTGATGTTTTTCCATATTTTCCTTTGTGATTCTGATGTTTTTCCAAAATCTATCCGATGTTTTTCCGGACTTATTTCTCTCTCTGATGTTTCTCCAGAGTGAGTCTTTGTTCTGATGTTCTTCCAGAACTTATCTGATGGTTTTCCAGATATTCCTTTTGATTCTGATGTTTTTCCAGAATTTGTCCGATGTTTTCCTGGATTTGTTTCTCTTTCTGATGTTTTTCCAGAGTGAGTCTCTGTTTTGATGTTCTTCCAGAACTTATCTGATGGTTTTTCAGATATTTCCCTTTGATTCTGATGGTTTTCCAGAATCTACCCGATGTTTCTCCGGACTTGTTTTTCTTTCTGATGTTTTTCCAGATTGAGTTTTGGTTCTGATGTTTCTTCTAGAACTCCTTTGTTGCTTATCTGATGTTCTTCCAGATATGTCTTCAAACTCTTCCCGTACATTTAATGCTTTCCTGAATGTGTCGGATGTACCTTCAGAGACTTCTCTTCATTGCATGCTCCTATAGATGTTTTTATTTTGTTTCTGGATACAGCCCAGAGTTCATTCGATGTTTTTCCGAGCATCTCTGGTGGATTTCAGAGTTCATTCAATGTTCTTTCGGATGTTTCTGATGTTTGTTTCTCCCTATATATTTTCCGACGATTCCTCAAGGTCTCATTCGATCTCTTCGTTTAAAGGAACGTCCCAAAAACTCTAGCACTTGTCGTTTACCTGATCCTACCTCCGTATGGATCCTGTGTTACCTTGTCATCCTAGAGTGTCGGTCGGTCACACCCGAACCTGTTGAACAATTACTCTCGGATATTCCCCAGTGGAGGTCGTCTCATCGGTGCTATCTCCACTGAGGACCCCGTCTTACCGTTTCTTTCTAACGTGACAATTGATCGTGCTCGCACCTGTTGGCCATCACTTTAGAAATCCCCAGTGTCGTGTTGTTTCACCAGCGCATCGTACTCCCCAGTAGAGTTACCCATCGCGTCTGTCCCCTGTGTCGTCGTGTCGTTTGCATCCTTGCATTTATCATTTTGTCATATGCATCATATTAGATTCGTGGCTTTGTCAGCATTATAGCTCGTTCCGTTTTGTCCGTAGCATAGCATGTCTTTGCATATAAGGGCAAAATTTTTGGTTATTTGTATTTAAATCCCTTTCACCATGATTTCTCGAGTCTACGTCGCTCAAATCATCCGGTGAAGCTATTTAAATAGGGGCAACTGTCATACCCCAAAAGTTACCCTTAGATTATTAGGTTCATTTCGCATTTAATTTCATTCTGCATTGCGTTTTAACTAACTGCTAACCGGTTTGTTCAGTTTGTTGCTGTTGCAGGAAAATAACGTTGGGTGCACTTTAATTTATGAAGGGAAGAAGGGTCGTTATCCTAAACCATATGGATTTGAGGGCACTGAAATGTAATTGAATTTGGGTTGAATCGGTGCGAGATCGGCTGCAAGGAATTTATTCTGGCCAGAGCATAATTTCCTGCTTTCTGCTACCTACTAGTCGATTTTTAAAGAAAACAATGGAATTTCAGTGCGTGTTGAGTTTATAATGAATATCTGTTGTTTTGATCATGACTGTTAGTTGAGCTGATTCAGGTTACCAAGTTAAATCATTCGAGAGGCGGTTTGAATTTTCAATACATAAGACAGTTCGATTTGCCGTTTAATTGAATTTCTCTGCTTATCTGTTCGAGGCCATATTCATTAACTTTATTATCGGGATGATTAATTGTCGAATTCAGAGTTTGGAACCCCGAAGCATAATCGGATAATTTTCATTGGATGAATTCAATCAGTTGAATTTATAGAGATTGGACGAATTTAATTGGACGAATTCATTCAGACGAATTTATTTGGAGGGGCTTAACCGATTAAATTTAATTAAATGAATTTAGTTGTTTGAGTTTATTTGGAGGAATTTAGTCGGATAAAGTTAATTAAATGAATTTGTTCGTTTAAGTTTAATCGGAGGAATTATTTGGAGATTGCAATCAGAGATTTTAATCGGAGGAATGTGATTGAAGAAATAACTTGAATTTATTCATTTAAATTCTATATTATTACAATATTACATTTAATACAATATTACAAAAAACTTACAATTATAAAAAGTGTTAAAAAGCCTAATTTTTCTAAGGTTGTCTTCGTGTCCGATTCTTCAACCTTCGATTTTTCTGAACCTGCAAAGAAAACCGACAACATGGAAAATAATGTTTAAATGGTTAGAATCAATAAAAATGGTTTTGATCGTTTCCGATACCCTCAGTTAATTATCATCATCGGGTACGTCAGGAGGGTAATGAAATATTCCGCCGTCAGCTCCCGACTTTAATTTCTCGACCCTCGCATGGACCCGACAATATCTGTTCAATTTTGTTTTCGAGAGAGAAAAAAGTGATTTTTTAAGAAAAAGTGATTTTTTAAGAAAAAGTGATTTTGAAAATAAGTGCTTTTTGGAAAAAGCACTTATTCAAAAAATGGGTTTTGCCAAACAACATTTCCCAAAAATTTGTGAACCAAACGGATCAAACAACCAAGCATCTAACAAGCTCCTGAAAAAATCAAAACCACTAAGTCCAGAAAATCCGCAAAAAACGCAACAGTCAGCAATAATTTTCGCAACAACAGTAACCTCCAAATGCAACAAAATCATTACAACAAATAAACCGAGTCAACATGCATCAAATCCGCAACCAAGATCTTAACAACAAATCAAAACGGCAAGCTCATCAAATCTACAACCAAGATCGTAACAGTATCACGAATCCAGCCCATAAACTCATAACAACATCATATAACATGAGGTTCATCATCAGAAAAAAGGGGGATTTTTCGAAGGAACCAAAAGAACACCAAGAACAAATCAAAGGCGGCTACGAACAACGAACAACCCATCATCATCAAACTTCGTCACCTAGAATCCGTCAGAAAAATCCATCAACAAACCAAAAGAATTTCGTAAGGCTTCATCATTATATTGAAATTTTTATGTTTTTGCAGGAAATATTAAGGAGAATAAGAGGTGCTAAGAAGAAGAAGAAGATGCCTGGTCAGAGGAGAGGAAACTCGTGCAGAGAAATCTCCATTGGAGATGTCCGCCGCGGCAAGGAGGAAGAAAGGTCAAACCCTAATCCATGCAAAGGCCCTCTTATATGCCCCTTTCCCTTTTAGCCCTTTTAATATTCTTTTTAATCTTTTATTTTTTAATCTTTATTAGTGTTAATTATCAAATGTCAAATTATGTTTTTAAAAGTTAAACTATTAAATAAATTGCTAAATAAATTTTAGTTTGAATTTTAACAAAGACCAACATGAAGAAAATTAATTAAGATTTTATCTTTTGAAATAACCATTCTCTAGAATCTGACTTTTAAAAGAATGACTGAAAATCTTTTTATAATTTAAACTAACCTGAGTAATTTAAAGTTAATGTGTTTTAAGAAAAAAAAATAATCTAACATCTTTACAATAAAAATAACTTTTAATAGAATCTCTTTTTTTAATTTAACATCAAGCTGCTTTTAAAAATAAAAATGAAAAACCATAACTTTTTAAAATAAAATAAAAAACAAAATCTATTTTTTTTTAATTTAATAATTAATTATTTTAATAAATCCCTAAATTTAAGCTCTAATTTTATTCCACTAAAGAAATTTTTTTCCTAACACTTTTGCCATTTAATTTCTAACTTCTAATTGAACCCTGACTTAAAAATTCTAAAATAAAATTCCTAACATCCCCGTTTGAATTTTCGCCTAATTTTCATGTCATTCCTAACATTATTTTTCCTTTGTACAGTTACTAATTTCATATTCATTCCGTATTTTTATGGTTGTAATTTATGCGAGGCAATCATCGCTTTTATTTCGTTATTATTTTTGCATTTTTTATGGTTGTAATTTACGCGAGGATATCGTCACTTTGCAATTCCTTTACTATTTTCGTACTTTCCTATACTTCAATAACGCCACTTAATTATCTTTCATTATATTATTTCACCGTTAAGATTCCCCTCCGAAGGAATAGGTCTAGTCGTTGACCGCCGCGTCATTAGTCTTTACTTTTGACTCTTTCACCGTTCAAACCCTAATTTCCTAGGCGCCCCGCCGTGGACCGTTTTACCCCTTACCCTAGCATTAGGATAAGGAGTCTCCGTACTCCGGTTTAGGTTTCCCGCCGTGAAATACCTCTTTTACCCTTTTTCAATTCAACTAATTTTAACGTAGAGATAGGAGTTTCCGCACTCTATGTAAACGCTTCCCTATGAACGTTTATTCCCCTAGGAAACCTTGACCACAGTCAAGAAGTTTCTAACCTCCCTTTCAAGGGGAACTACGATTACTTTGATTCCATCCCTTACCTGGGATACGTAGGCACAATATGCGAATCTTGGCGAGTAAACTTAGGACTAACCCTTAGGTCTCTCTTTCACCTTTAACCCTTACCATATATCCTAAAGCAGATAATCAAGCAAAATAGTAAACTTTAAGCAAGAGGTTCCTGTAGGATACTATAGAAGTTTAGGGTGCTAATACCTTCCCAGGCTTAACCAACCCCTTATCTAGATCTCTCCCCGCATTGTCTTTACGATGCAAAATTAGGTGTTTCCTTTCTTTGACCTTTCCTTCGGATAAATTAAAAACCGGTTGTAAACTAAAGATGTGATTCAAATTAATTAATAATTTGATATCCTATTCTCACCGCAACACCATTGAAGCTTGAATGTCCACCTGTGAAACAAAAATTGAGAAGAACTCATCCCGACATGGCTGTGAAGATTAAAGTGGAGGTTCAAAAGCATATTGATGCTGGTTTTCTTGTGACTGCTGAGTATTCTCAATGGGTGGCCAATATTATGCTTGTTCCAAAGAAAGACGGAAAAATGTGAATATGCGTTTACTATCGAGATTTGGATAAAGCAAGTCAGAAAGATGATTTTGCACTGCCACACATTGATATGTTGGTAGATAATACAGCTAAGTTCAATATGTTTTCCTTTATGGATGGATTTTCCAATTGTAATCAAATAAAGATGGCACCTGAGGATATGGAAAAGAAAACATTCATTACACCCTGGGGACCTTTCTATTACAAAGTGATGTCTTTCGGTTTGAAAAATGCTGGTGTAACGTACCAGAGAGCTATGGCCACTTTTTTCCATGATATGATGCATAAAGAAATTGAGGTCTATGTGGATGATATGATTTGTAAGTCGAAGACTGAAGAAGATCATATTGAATACTTATTGAAGTTGTTTCAACATTTGAGAAAGTTTAAGCTCCGTCTAAATCCTAATAAATGCACTTTTGGTGTCGATTCTGGAAAGTTCTTGGGCTTTATTGTCAGTGAGAAAGGCATTGAAGTTGATCTTGGTAAAGCTAAATCTATTTAGGAAATGTCTTCACCCAAAACAGTAAAACAAGTAAGAGGATTCTTGGGACGTTTGAACTATATCTCTCGATTTATATCCAATATGACTACCACATGTGTGCTGATCTTCAAACTTCTCCGCAAAGATCAGGGTTGTGCATGGACAGAGGATTCTCAGAAAGCTTTTGAAAGAATCAAAGAGTATATGCTTGAACCTCCTATTTTGTCTCCTCTCATGGAAAGAAGACCTTTGATCATGTATTTGACTGTGCTGGAAGAGTCTATGTGTTGTGTTCTGGGTCAACAAGATGAGTCTGGTTGAAAAGAGTTTGCTATTTATTATTTGAGCAAGAAGTTCACTGATTGTGAATCTCAGTACTGAATGCTTGAAAAAACATGTTCTGCTTTAGTTTGGGCTGCCAAGCGCCTCCGCTAGTATATGTTGAATCGTACAACTTGGTTGATATCTAAAATGGATCCAATCAAGTATATTTTTGAAAAGCCTGCTTTAACTGGGAGGATTGCTCGTTGGCAAATGTTGTTGTCAGAATATGATATCGAGTACCAAACTCAAAAAGCGATAAAAGGAAGTGTTTTAGATGATCATTTGCCACACCAGTCAATTGATAATTATCAACCTATCTGGTTCGACTTTCCTAATGAGGATATGTTGTATCTAAAGATTAAAGATTGTGAAGAACCATTACCTGAAGAAGGGCCCGAGCCTGGATCCCGATGGGGTTTGATTTTTGATGGAGCTGTTAATGAGTATGGAAATGGTATTGGAGCAATTATTGTTACTCCTCATGGTTCTCATATTCCTTTTACTGCAAGGTTAGTGTTCACTTGCACAAATAATGTGGCAGAGTATGAAACGTATATTATGAGCTTGGAAGAAGCTATTGATTTAAGAATCAAGATTCTTTATGTATATGGAGATTCAGCACTCGTGATTAATCATATTAAAGGGGAGTAGGAGACACGTCAACCTGATTTGATTTCTTATCAGGATTATGCAAGAAGGTTGTCAATTTTCTTCAATAAGGTTGAGTTTCACCATATACCCAGACCGGAGAATTGAATTTCAGATTCTTTAGTGGCTTTATCCTCCATGATAGTGGTAAATCACTGGAATGATGTGCCGAAAATTGATGTTATGCATCTCGATAGACCAGCTCATGTGTTTGTGGTTGAAGAGGTTGTTGATGATAAACCTCAGTATCATGATATTAAATTTTTTCTTCGAAATCAAGAGTACCCACTTGGGGCATCCAAGAAGGATAAGAAAACTTTGAGAAGATTGGATGAGAATGATAATGTGTTGTATAAAAGAAATTATGACATGATCTTACTCATATGTGTATACAAGCATGAAGCAGACATGTTGATGAGAGAAATTCATGAAGGATCCTTTGGTACCCATGCCAATGGGCATGCAATGGCAAAGAAGATGTTAAGGGAAGGTTACTATTGGCTGACAATAAAATCTGACTGTTGTAAATATGTGAAGAAGTGCCATAAGTGCCAGATTTATGCTGACAAAATTCATGTGCCCCCAACTCCTCTCAATGTTATCTCTTATCCATCGCCTTTCTCCATGTGGGGCATTGATATGATTGGACTAGTTGAGCCTAAAGCGTCAAACGGAAACCGTTTCATATTGGTGGCTATTGACTATTTTACCAAATAGGTTGAAGCGACATCATATGCCAATGTGACCAAGCAAGTAGTGGTACGGTTTATTAAGAACCAAATCATATCTTGATATGATGTTCCAAACAAGATTATCACTGATAATGGGTCAACTCTAAATAACAAGATGATGAAGGAATTTTGCGATGAGTTTAAGATTGAGCATCATAATTCTTCTCCTTATAGACCCAAGATGAATGAGGCTATTGAAGCTGCTAATAAGAACATTAAGAAGATAATTCGGAAGATGATTGTTACATACAAGGATTGGCACAAGATGCTCCTTTTTGCTCTATATGGGTATCGTACATTCGTTTGCACTTCAACAGGGGCAACCCCTTTCTCTCTTGTTTATGGTATGGAATAAGTTCTCCCGATAGATGTTGAAATCCCTTATATGAGAGTTTTGATGGAAGCTGAATCATCTGAGGTTGAATGGTGTCATAGTAGATACGACCAGTTGAATCTGATTGAGGAGAAAAGAATGACAGACATGTGTCATGGCCAATTGTATCAATAGAGAATGAAGAAATCATTTGATAAGAAGTTTCGACCTCGTGTGTTCAAAGAAGGCGATCTCGTACTCAAAAAGATCTCGACTTTTACCAATGATTATAGGGACAAGTGGACTCCTAATTATGAAGGTCCATATGTTGTTAAGAGAGCCTTATCTGGCGGTGTATTAATTCTTACAACTATAGATGGTGAAGAGTTCACTCGTCCTGTGAATGCCAATACAGTCAAGAATTACTTCGCCTAAAAAAACAAAAAAAACAGCTCGCTAAGTTGAAAACCCGAAAGGGAGACATAGGAAAAAATGAGCGTCTCAGTGGATTGAAAACCTGAAAGGGTGGTCCAGGAAAAAATTAAAGACAAAAACATAAATAATTGTCCTGGTAGATTGAAAATCCGAGAGGGAAATCTAGGCAAAAGTTAGGGATTATGGCAAGTAATTGCATCTGGCCAGTCTTGATCATTTGAAGCAACATTTCCTATCAAGAACTTTACTCCAATCATCCTCAGTTGAAGTCTCAAACACAATGGAATTCAAAGTTGTTAGAGAGAATAATGGTCATTGTATTTCAACATAGCCTCTTCCATTGTACTTACCATTTTTCAAGCTTTGTAATGAACCGTGAAGTTACGCCTTTTGTAAACTACCATTCTATCAATAAAATTTGGGCCTTTGTCCCTTTATTTGCAATTCTTATTTTGTTTCTGTTTGCAGAGTTTCATTTTATTTTTTTATGATGATTTTTAAAACAAATGTGAATAATTGACACAAAAAATAATTAAGGGACTAATCCGAACCTAAGGGTATAGTTAAGGGACCAAAAATGGTATTTAGCCTAAAAAAATCCTTTGATTTATGAATATAAAAAGGAATGTCAACAGTTATTCCAAGAATAGTAAAATCTCGAAGTGTAAAACTTAGTGTTATCTTCTTCGCGGAGTTTATTCTCATTAATACTCTCCTTAGTAGGGTTTATTAATGTTTTCCTCAGCAGGGTTCGTTCTTACTCCTCTGGTAGAATTTATTGACAACTCCTCAATAGAGTTGTGTTGATGTTTCTTTAGTAGAGTTTTTGATATTTCTTCAGCATAGTTTTGTTCCTATGGATAACCAGATGAGTGTTGTTCGATTTTCCCCAACTAAGTCTTGATTTAAATCTTCTCCAACTGAGCATGTTTTCTTCATCTAGCCAGGTTATGGTTAGGAAGCTGAGCAGTTTGAGGGCCACCTCTCCTTGATGTTAATGCCCATGCAGAGATTTGTCCTTGCTGATCCCCAATAAAGGCTATGCATTATTACTTTAGATGTTTTCCAAGCAAAGAGCAATATTGCTTTCTTTTAAGAAGTGTTGATATAGCAGTCACCTGTTGGGTTTTCTCTCACCTTGTGTTGGATATTGATTTAAAATCCCCCACAACTTGACTTTGTGCTATGAAGTTAACTTCTTATTCCCCGACAAGTTCATAATGTTTCTCTCATAGTTGGCTAGTCCTCAGAGTTATTTCTTGTATCCCTAAAAGAGCTATATTATTCCCTAGTGGAGTTTGTGTAGTTGTTTACATGATTACATTCCCTAGGGGATCCATTATTTTCTATAGTAGATCTCTCATTACCTTTTGAAGAGGATTTCGATTGATTTTTATTCTTCCCCAGGATGGGTCAGGAAGATTTGGGTTGATGTTCCCCCAACAGTTTATCCTCTGTCCTTGAAGCAGGGTTCATGCTGTTATCCTCTTTGTGGATTATTGATTATTGAAGATCGATCTTTGGGTTTTTCCCCAAGTAAAATCTTCCTCTCCTCGGCGAGATTTGAGCCTTATAGTAGGATTTATTTTCCTTTGGTGGCTTTTGCTTATTTCTTGCAGGATTTCTTCAGTTAAATCCCTAGCAGGATCTCTAGTGATGTCTCCAGCTTATTGAGATTAGCCCAGTATTTCAGTGGTGTTGTGATGTTTTGTTCACCCTCTGTTTATCCTTCTTTGTTTGTTTGTCAACACATTCATACTCATATTCATTGCATGCACGTTCATTTTGGTTGAGCATAACATGTTTTTGTTGCATTGTACATCTTGCATTTTTGTTAGTGCTTCCTTGCTCTCTGGTGCTGTTGTCCCTGTGGAGTGCCCGTGTCCTCTCTCCATTAGAGTGTCGACCCTGAGCAGAAAATGCATGTCCTTTATAATTCCCCACTGAGTTTATGCCTCGTGGAAAATGTTTGTTTTAGCTTTTCTCCCCAGATTTTATCTGAATTGAATTGATCCCCAGTTGAGTTATTTCCTCATTGGGTCGAGTCTTGCTTGACTGTTTCTCTCCAGTTTGTTCATGGATTGAACTTTGGTCTCTTGCAGTGATTATATTGATTTTCTCTGGGCTGTGGAACCTGGGTGATGAAAAGGCATTTATTTATTTCTTTTGAGGATTTATTTTCCTCGGAAAAAATATGTTATTAATCCCATAAGAAGATAAAGATTTGAATTTCCCCAACGGTGTTTTGATAACACTCTCTTGGTAATAGCTTGTGCGGCTTCAAGTGGTAGCATCTTTATTTGAGTAGCTCGTGTGTCCCCAACAAGGTAAATCTCACCTGGTAACAAGTGGAAGCCTCTTTATTTGAGCAGCTTGTGTAATCTTCAGGAATTTATTTGTATCTTTGCAATAAATGGTGGTTCTCTAGTTCATTCTCAACAAAGAAGTTTATTGCAAAATGTTGTATCCTTATCCGACCAGCTTTTCCATCAAATGGCATCTCTGTGGAAGAAGTCCCGGTGAGAAGTTTGCTGTGAAATCCTCAACAGATGATTGTCTCTTTATTTGAGAAGTCTGTTGTATGATTTAACCTGCCCATATCTCTTTTGAAGATCCCCGACAGAGTTATGAATATTTCATCCCCAACAGATGGTTGTCTATTTATTTGAGAAGTATGTTGTATGGTTTGAGCTTTCTAGTGACAGGTAGCTAATGATATATTTCACGTCCTACCCAGTGACAAGTAGTCAAGTATGTTTGTCCTACCCAGTGACAGGTAGTCGACCTTTATTTTCTTCTTCTACCCAGTGACAGGTAGTTGACCTTTATTTTCTTCTTCTACCCAGTGACAGGTAGTTAAATTATGTTTGTCCTACCCAGTGACAGGTAGTCGACCTTTATTTCCTTCTTCTACTGAGTGATAGGTAGAGTAATTCTGTTTGTCCTACCTAATAACATGTATTTGACCTTTATTTTCTTTCTCCTACCCAGTGACAGGTAGTTGAGTTTTGTTTACCCTACCCAGTGACAGGTAGTTGGTAATCCTTCAGTGAGAGTCCATTGCCTTTATTTTCTACCTAGTGACGTATAGCCGATAATGTTTCTTCACCTTTTGAGTATATTGCCTTTATTTTCTACCCAGTGACAGGTAGTAGGTAATATCCCTCATCCTTTTTTGTCAGTTACCGTCATATTTCCTACCCAGTGACAGGTAGTCGGTAATATTTTCTTGTGAGTTCATTGCTTTTATTTTTCTATCTAGTGGTGCGTAGCCGGTAATGTTTCTTCACCTTTTGAGTATATTGTCTTTACTTTTTCTTCACCTTTTGAGTATATTGCCTTTAGTGAGCTGTGATGAAAGGGGAAGTGGTTATCGAAACTCTTGCTAAGGGATCATTGGCTACTTCTCTTGTTTTCTTGAATTGTCCTTTGAGAATCTTTGATAGGGATTTTGGTGTGGATCTCATTTACTTTCTGTTGATGAATCTCGATGTTATCTTGGGAATGAACTGGTTGATGTTTAACCATGTTCAGATGAATTATTTTAATTAATCGGTGTGGTTTCCTACTCCTAGTAGTGAGGAAGGGGCTGATTTCTTATCTATGGAAGGGTTGAAGGAGCTTTTAGAAGATGACGCTCAGGTGTTTGTGATGTTCGCATCGCTATCTGTTGACAACCAAGCTATAATCGATGAAGTGTAAGTGGTATGAGAGTTTCCAGAAGTATTTTCCGGAGGATATTTTAGATGTACCACCAGAAAAAGAAGTGGAGTTTACTATTGATCTTGTCTCTAGTACCAGACCTATTTCTATGGCACCATACACGATGTCAGCTTCAGAATTAGCGGAGTTGAAGAAAATATTTGTTGGAAAAGAAGTTTGTAAGACCAAGTGTGTCGCCTTGGGGAGCCCCGGTAGTGTTGGTAGAGAAGAAAGATGGTAGTATGAGATTGTGTATAGATAACTGACAGTTGAGCAAAGTGACAATTAAGAACAAGTATCCATTTCCCATAATAGATGATTTGATGGATCAATTGGTAGGTGCTAGAGTGTTCATCAAGATAGACTTGAGGTCGGGTTATCATCAAATAAAAGTAAAAGATGAAGATGTTCAGAAGACCGCGTTCAGAACTCGTTGTGGACATTATGAATACTTGGTGATGCCTTTTGGTATTTATAATGCACCCGATGTATTTATGGAGTATATGAATCAGATTTTTCATAACTACTTAGATAAGTTTTTTTGTAGTGTTCATTGATGACATTCTGATATATACTAAGTCAGAAGAAGAGCATGAGAAGCATTTGAGGATTGTGTTGCAAGTTCTGAAGGAGAAGAAACTTTATGCTAAACTATCAAAGTGTGAGTTCTAGTTGAAGGAGGTTACCTTCCTTGGTCATGTTATTTTAGGAAATGGTATTGCAGTGGATCCTTCCAAGGTAGATGCAGTTCTACAGTGAGAAACTACAAAGTCAATTACCGAAATTCAAAGATTTTTGGGGTTGGCTGGTTATTAACATAGATTCATTGAAGGTTTTTCCAAGTTAGCACTTCTGTTAACTCAGCTGACCTATAAGGGTAAGCCGTTTGTATGGGATATTCATTGTGAGATGAGCTTTGTAGAATTGAAGAAGAGGTTGACTACAACTTCGGTTTTGGTTTTGCTTGAACCAAATGAACCTTTTGAAGTATACTATGATGCATCATTGATGGGTTTGGGAGGTGTGTTGATGCAAGATGGAAAAGTTGTGGCTTATGCTTCCCGATAATTGTGGATTCACTAGAGGATCTATCCTACTCATGACTTAGAGTTGACTTCAGTAGTGTTTGTATTGAAAATATGGAGACATTATTTGTATGGTTCTAGGGTCAAAGTGTTCAGTGGCCATAAAAGTCTGGGGTACTTGTTTGATCAGAAAGAATTAAACATGAGGCAGCGTAAATGGTTGTAATTATTGAAAGACTATGATTTTGGCTCAAACTATCATCCCGATAAAGCTAAGGTCGTGGTTGATGCTTTAAGTCGGAAGTTATTACAGATGTTAGTGATGATGGTTAGAGAGTTAGAGCTTGTGGAACAGTTCAGAGACATGACTTTAGCCTGTGAATCAACACATCAGAGTTTGAAGTTGGGGATGCTAACAATCAACAATTATTTTCTTGCTAGAATTAAAGATAATTAGAAACTGGATGTGAAATTGGTGGACTTGATGGCTGGAGATGGTCAAGCTACAAAGAATGATTTCAAAGTTGACGTACAAGGTGTGTTGAGATTTAGGAATAGAATTTGTGTTCCCGATAATGCAGAACTAAAGAAGATGATTTTAGAAGAAGGTCATCGAAGTAGCTTAAGTATCCATCCGAGAGCTACTAAGATGTACCAAGGTTTGAAGAAGATATTCTGGTGGTCAAGAATGAAGCGCGATATTGTGCAGTTTTTTTATGCTTGTCTGACTTGCCAGAAGTCAAAGGTTGAGCATCAGAGACCTGCATGGTTGATGCAACCGTTGGATGTTCCAGAATGGAAATATGACAACATCTCTATGAATTTTGTACTGGATTGCCAATTACTCCGAAAGGACATGATGTTATTTGAGTGGTAGTGGATAGACTGATGAAGTCGGCTCATTTTATTCTGATTAACATCAGTTTTTCTATGCAGAAGTTGGCAGAGGTCTACATCCGTGTAATTGTGAAGTTACATTGAATTCCGTTAAATATTGTGTCAGATAGAGATCTGAGGTTCACCTCTAGATTTTGGGAGAGTTTGCAAGAGGCATTGGGTTCTAAATTGAGATTGAGTTCGACTTATCATCCACAGACGGATTGTCAGACAAAGAGGACTATTTAGACGTTATAAGATCTGTTGAGGGCTTGTGTTCAAGAACAAGGAGGCACTTGGGATAATCACTTGTTGTTGATTTAATTCACTTATAACAACAATTTTCATTCTAGTATTGGGATGCCATCTTTTGAAGCTTTGTATGGCCAGAGATGCAAGACGCCTTTGTATTGGCATGAATTAAGTTAAAGTGTGGTGCTTGGACCTGAACTAGTCCAACAAACTACGGAGAAAGTGAAACTAATTCGAGAACAAATGAAAGCTTTTCAGAGTACACAAAAAACTATCATGACAAGAGGAGAAAGGATCTTAAGTTCCAAGAAGGGGACCATGTATTCTTGAGAGTCACTCCAGTGACCAGTGTTGGGCGTGTCTTGAAGTTGAAGAATGTAACGCTCGTTCATTTTAATTAAATTATTTAGGAATTGTTGGTGTGCCTTTATGTGGGAGTATGTCTGAGAGCGTTGGTGGGTGTCCTTAAAGTATAAGAAACCATTTAATAAATTATTGAGTTTGATAATAATATAATATAATTAATAATGATGATAATTTAATAACTAGTAGTAATATTATTATTATTATTATTATTATTATTATTATTATTATTATTATTATTATTATTATTATTATTATTATTATTATTATTATTATTATTATTATTATTATTATTATTATTATTATTATTAGTAGTAGTAGTAGTAGTAGTAGTAGTAGTAGTAGTAGTAGTAGTAGTAGTAGTAGATGGAATAAAGGGAATTAGGGAGTTATTAGAGAAGTTATTAGAAATGAATGTGTTATATCGTTATTAGTACGATGCTCTAAGGTTTCCCTAATGGGGCAAAAGGGTAGTTGTCCTAATTGTTTCGTAATTAAACCTTGATAGAGATTTGTAATTAAATATGTGAATAGGAGCAGATATGTTGTCATTACGATCGTATGTTGAATTCTTAATTGTTGATTTAAGGCTGTTATTGCTCTCATACGTGAACAAGTTGAAAATGATAATGTCTTGAGTTGTATGAGAATGATGCTCTGTTATGGACAGTTTGGTTGTAAGCATAAAGCTTTATTGTATGGTTGTTATGGTTGTGTTGTAGTCCATAATAGGTGCATTTCATGGCATATCATCTTGGTTGGCCTGTATTGGCGTTATTTGGAGTGTTGGCTCCTATCCCGAGTTTTAGAGTGTTGGCTCCTAAATGGATTTTAGGGTGTTGGCTCCTATCCCGAGTTTTGGAGTGTTGGATCCTAAATGGGTTTTGGGGTGTTGGCTCCTATCCCGAGTTTTGGGGTGTTGGCTCCCAAATGGTACCACATGCATATGCACAGTTGAGTTGCATAGTTGAGTCGCATTTGTCGAAGTGCATAGTTGAGCTGTGACGTTATGCATTTGCGAGTAATTGATGAGTTGCTGAATTTTAATGATAATGGTTGTGGATATGAATACCGAATTGTTGCGGTTTAACTATTGATAATATTTTGCGAGCTGCTGGAATTATAATGTTGTGATAATGTTCTGACATGACTTTTATCATGCCTTATGTTATATTATTGATATCTCACCCTTTACGTTGTATGTTACCTCCGTTGGTGGTAATTTGCAGGTAATCCGGAATAAAGTGTAGCTTTTCGTTTAAGGTTGTTGGTCGCTCTGATACGTAGCACTCTTGGGGGGATGAACGATTGATGTTATTGCTTTTATTTAATTTCCTTGTTGCTGAATTTTATCAAGTATTTTCCATTAAATTGGTGGCTGCTGTTAAGTGCCAAATGTGGGTTGGATGCACTATACCGAGGAATTAGTAGTGCTGATTTTTATGGTTGAAACTCATTGTTTATGTTGAATTGATGCAAGATAATTACTTGCTGAATTTTAATGGAGTTTTGTTGCAAGTTTCACGATCTTGCTTTAATCATGCTAAATGTTGGAAATGTTTTATATTCCTCTACAAATTAATAAGATGCCTTGTAATCAAAATGTAAATCAAGTTATTGTTGTATGTTCATCCAGGCTTCTGTGCTATGTATCATTACTAAATGCATGATGTCTAATTGAGTTGTGAAATGTATGTTTCTGTGAGTTGAAATTGTAACGCCCAGAATTTGCTGATGTGACGGTCGTCACTACTTCCTTACGATCGTCATGACTGTCACGGTCGTGACAGCCCCTTACGACCGTCATGATTACAAAATTTGTTGCACTCTGATTCTGTTTTCCTTAATTATCCGTCGGGTTAGATTGGGGTGTTACAATAGTGGTATCAGAGCAGGTCGGTCCGTCCGGCCAAGTTGTTTAATGTTGTGTATTCCCTGGTATCCGACATGTGTGTGAAAACACTGTCAGTACATGTTTTGTTGTAGAACCTTTGTCTGCAGGAGTGAGAATGATTCAAGTGGGGGAGAAGCTTATACTTCTCCAGGATGCTGCAAGTATGGAATTGTAGCTCAGGCTGTGGTTGAACGCTCTTATAGTTTGGTAAAGATGGTTTATATCCCATCATGATTTTCGGCTGTCTATTGACAAATTGAGGAACTGATCGCCCTTAATCTCTTGTTGATAGTGGATGGAATCATGTTAGATGGGATATGCATGTCTTGTAAGCTTAGATGGCGTGAGCAGTGAATTGTCTTGAGTTAAGCTAAGTGCTTAAGAATGGTTTTGATGAGTCGGTACAGGAGGGTGCTGAGGTGTTTAATTTTGATGGGAATTTTTGAATTATAATGAAAGTGGGAAGTTGGCAATTGCCAATTAATTATGGTTGGCTGGAAGTTTTCTGAGGAGATAAGTGATGTACGGCCAGGACGTGAAGTGGAGTTGTGATTGAATTAGTTACGGAAACTAGTCTGAGAGTGAGAGCTCCGTATTTTATGCCTGGTTGGATGGTCAACGGATTAAACTGATTAAGTAGTATTGAGACTTGGGTCTGGCGTGTGTGCTAAGGCAACAGAGTGTGAGGTTGAGTATATAAAAGGTGGATAGTGACTTCTGATGATTAGTAAAAAAAGTAAGATGTGGAATGCAATGTTAGTATAATTAAACCTTTAGACATTCCAAGAGTTGAAGATGTGTTGAATGACCTTCTAAGTGTGAAATTGTTGTCGTACGTCGAATTCCGAGATCGCAACTTTTTACGGAATCGATGTTTTTACGGACGAAAGTTGGAATAGATTACGCTGTTGTGTCGGGTAATATTAGGCCGTGATCGAGTATGCTTGTTTTATCAAATTTGATTGATTTTTGTAAGTTTTTTCATTTTTGGAGATTTGAGGGTTTAAGATTCGGATTGAAATTGAAAGTCGTAGAATTCACATTTGATGGTTCTAAATCACTAATATATGTTTGGTACAAATGATTATGTGGTTGTTTCGAAGAAAATAATTGAATCGGTCGGATTTTCAGGCGAGAATGCTCAAACACGTAGCAGTCTTTATGCAGAAAAATTCTGTTTTGGAGAAACTTCAAAAATTCATAACTCCTGAACCGTATGTCAGTTTTGATCCCCGTTCGAAGCGTTGGAAAGCTAACGAGATGCTCTTTCTAGGAAAATTTGTTTTGAGGCCTGCACCTGATTCAATTATAGCAGAAAATTGAAAACATATCGTGTGTTGATTTTTGCTGAACCCGACAGGACCAATTGTTGTGGTTGTGCCGGAGTTGGAAGCCTCAATTAGTTAGTTTGAGATTTGATATGTTTGGTGATCTCAAGAGCTTAAGGTATTTATTTGATTTGGAAGAGTTGAATATGAGGCAGAGGAAATAATTGGGACTCCGGAAGAATTATGGTTTGGATTGAATTTCCATTCGGGAAAGCAAAAACATGGTAGCCTATGCAGTGATTTGGAAATCTTTGCATATGTCAATGATGGTAGTGAAAAAAGTTAGGACTGATTGAGCAATTTTTGTGATATGATTTTGATTTGTGAAGAGACTTCTTATGGAGTTTAGCTTAGTATGTTGGACCTTACTAAGGGTATTCTTGACGAGATTCGATAAGGTCAGAATTCTGGTTTGAGTTGGTAGATTGGTTGAATATGAGGAATTAAAGTCGAAGGGATTATTTTCAGATTAAAGGAAATAGTATCACGAGATGTCGTGATAGAGTTTGTGTTCTAGATATTATTAAGCGAAGTAAGAGTATTGAGGTAGATGAAGTATCCACCCCGATGCTATGAAGATGTAACCGGATTTGAGGAAGTTATTTTGAGGGCCATGGTTGAAGAGATAAGTGGTTGAGTTTGTATATGCTGGTTAGACTTGTTGGAAGTCGAAGAATAAACGTCAGAGACCGTTGGGTCCAATGCAACCGTTGAATATTCCAGAGTGGAGATCGGATAGTATTCCCATGGATTTTGTGTTGGGTTTTCCGGAGAATTTGAGGGATATGATTTTACTTGGGTGATTTCGGATAGAATGACTAATTGGCTCTTTTCCTAACAAGTGAGATTAATCATTCTATGTTAAAGCTAGCTGAGATTGTGCAGGAGACGACTGAAAAGATCCAAAGTATCCAGGAAAGATGTGTTTTGAGAGTTACGATAGTAACTGGTGTTGGTCAAGCTTGAGGTCTCGGAAGCACATTGTGTTTTGTGATCTGTACTAGAGTGGCGCAGCAGAAGCGCGGGAAAAATAACAGGTTAGACTGTTTTACCGCTGTCACTCGTGGGAATTTACATGATGTGGTATGTGCCTAAGTTGAAGAAGTACATTGATTCAGATGGATGGTTTACAAGTGAAAGGTGATTTGACTGTTGAGGCGTTGCTAGTTCAGGTGGATGAACGAGAAGCAACTTCGAGGTGAAGAGATTGCTTTGGTGAAAGTGGTCTGGTTGGGAGCTGTTTGATTGAGGTAATTTCGAGGACGAAATTCTTTTAACTAGGGGAGAGTTGTACCGCCCGTTCATTTTAATTAAATTATTTAGGAATTGTTGGTGTGCCTTTATGTGGGAGTGTGTCTGAGAGCGTTGGTGGGTGTCCTTAAAGTATAGGAAACCATTTAATAAATCATTGAGTTTGATAATAATATAATATAATTAATAATGATGATAGTTTAATAACTAGTATTATTATTATTATTATTATTATTATTATTATTATTATTAGTAGTAGTAGTAGTAGTAGTAGTAGTAGATTGAATAAAGAGAATTAGGGAGTTATTAGAGAAGTTGTGGGAGAAAGAGCAAAAGAACGATAAACTGCTCAGAAAACCAAATTGGAGGAAAAAGGGCTGAGAAAAAAGGAAAAGGGACGTGGCTGTGGAGAAAGGAAGAACAGAAGAATTAACCGCCGGAGAGAATTGAAGGTTGTTGCAGAAGAGTCACCGGGAGAGCAAATCGGAACCGAAAGTTTAGAGTTGTTCTCAATCCAAAGGTAAGGGTGGGGTTCAATTCTATAACTGTGGGTATGATCGATTTCATGTAGGGAATTGAATCATAGGATTAATGTTCCTGTTGGTCGATAAATATTAAGGATTAATGTTCCCGTAGTAAGGTTACTGTGGTGATGTTACAGTAGTAAATATTCCTGTAGATCGATAAATATTAAGGGTTAATGTTCCCGTAGTAATGTTCTCATAGTAATGTTACCGTAGTAATGTTCCCGTAGTAAATGTTCCCGTAAGTTGAAGAAATATTAAGGGTTAATGTTTACATGTGCATTTCTAAGGGTTAATGCATGTCTACGTAGGAATGAATGTGTTATATCGTTATTAGTACGATGCTCTAAGGTTTCCCTAATGGGGCAAATATGTAGAAATGAATGTGTTATATCGTTATTAGTACGATGCTCTAAGGTTTCCCTAATGGGGCAAAAGGGTAGTTGTCCTAATTGTTTCGTAATTAAACCTTGATAGAGATTTGTAATTAATTATGTGAATAGGAGCAGATATGTTGTCATTACGATCGTATGTTGAATTCTTAATTGTTGATTTAAGGCTGTTATTGCTCTCATACATGAACAGGTGGAAAATGATAATGTCTTGAGTTGTATGAGAATGATGCTCTGTTATGGACAGTTTGGTTGTAAGCATAAAGCTTTATTGTATGGTTGTTATGGTTGTGTTGTAGTCCATAATAGGTGCATTTCATGGCATATCATCTTGGTTGGCCTGTATTGGCGTTATTTGGAGTGTTGGCTCCTAAATGGGTTATTTGGAGTGTTGGCTCCTATCCCGAGTTTTAGAGTGTTGGCTCCTATCCTGAGTTTTAGAGTGTTGGCTCCTAAATGGGTTTTGGGGTGTTGGCTCCCAAATGGTACCACATGCATATGCACAGTTGAGTTGCATAGTTGAGTCGCATTTGTCGAAGTGCATAGTTGAGTTGTGTTGTTATGCATTTGCGAGTAATTGATGAGTTGCTGAATTTTAATGATAATGGTTGTAGATATGAATATTGAATTGTTGCTGTTTAACTATTGATAATATTTTGCGAGCTGCTGGAATTATAATGCTGTGATAATATTCTGACATGACTTTTATCATGCCTTATGTTATATTGTTGATATCTCACCCTTTATGTTGTATGTTACCTCTGTTGGTGGTAATTTGCAGGTAATCCGGAATAAAGTGTAGCTTTTCATTTAAGGTTGTTGGTCGCTCTGATACGTAGCACTCTTGGGGGGATGAACGATTGATGTTATTGCTTTTATTTAATTTCCTTGTTGCTGAATTTTATCAAGTATTTTCCATTAAATTGGTGGCGGCTGTTAAATGCCAAATGTGGGTTGGATGCACTATACCGAGGAATTAGTAGTGCTGATTTTTATGGTTGAAACTCGTTGTTTATGTTAAATTGATGCAAGATAATTACTTGCTGAATTTTAATGGAGTTTTGTTGCAAGTTTCATGGTCTTGCTTTAATCATGCTAAATGTTGGAAATGTTTTATATTCCTCTACAAATTAATAAGATGCCTTGTAATCAAAATGTAAATCAAGTTATTGTTGTATGTTCATCCAGGCTTCTGTGCTATGTATCATTACTAAATGCATGATGTCTAATTGAGTTGTGAAATGTATGTTTCTGTGAGTTGAAATTGTAACGCCCAGAATTTGCTGATGTGACGGTCGTCCCTACTTCCTTACGATCGTCATGACCGTCACGGTCGTGACAGCCCTTTACGACCGTCATGATTACAAAATTTGTTGCACTCTGATTCTGTTTTCCTTAATTATCCATCGGGTTAGATTGGGGTGTTACAAAGAAGCTCACTCCTCGATTTATCGGTCCATATCAGATATCCAAGCGGGTAGGAGTTGTTGCATATAGAGTGGCGTTGCCACCAAGTTTGTCCAATTTGCATGATGTATTTCATATTTCGCAGTTGCGAAAATACATTCCAGATACGTTGCATGTGATTTGGATGGACGATGTACAAGTAATGGATAATCTTATTTAGAGGCATTACTTGTGAGAATTGATGGTCACGAGGTGGAACAGTTGCGAGGCAAGGAGATTGCCCTCGTGAAGGTAGTGCGGGGAGGAGCCGTCGGAGGAAATATAACTTAGAAATTGGAGAGTAGGATGCGAGAGTCGTATCCTGAGTTATTTGCGTCATGTAACTTTCGAGGACGAAAATATTTTAAGTGGGGGAGAGTTATAACGTCCCGTTTTATTTTAAATTATTTTTCGTAATTTAATTATATGAATTTGTGTGTATGAATGTGATTATGTGTGTTTTGTTGTATTTGGGAATACCCTTGGTGTGAAGTAGTAACCTTAATAGTATACCTTGAAGGTGAAGAAGTGTGTGAGCCTTTAAGTAGAGATTAGTGGTCTGAGAAGTAAAACTAAATAGAAATATTAGTGATAATTATTTAATTATTTAATATTAGGTGGATATTAATTTAATTAAATAATTGTTGGGAATTATTATTATTATCATTTTAATTAATTAGACGAGATTAATAATAATAATATAATGAAATAAAATATAATGAAATACTAGGTGTGTGGAGATTTGAAGGGCGTGATGGTAATTGAAAAAGATTTGAGTCAGTTTTTCATCGTACGTGAAATTAGAACAGAAGTTGAAAGAGGCTAGGGAAAAGAAGAGGGAAGAACTCCATTAGAGAAGAAAAAGCTCTTCAATCTAAGGTAAAAGTGGGGTTCTGATTTTCTAAGGGATATTATGATGAATAATGAGTAATTGGTGTAAATTTGAATGATGTGAGAAATGGTAGATTTAGGGTTCAGATTGTTGTTAATTGTTGCTGATTATAATGATTATTTATAAAATTGATGAACTCATTGATCTTGATGTTGTATGATTATGTTGCATTGTGTTGGATTGTTGATGATAATGATTTTTCCGTAACATTCTAAGTTGCGTGTGTTTAATTTAATTGCTCTGATTTTTTATTAAAAATATTATGGGAGAAAATTACGGTGTTACAACGAGCATATATGATTTGGAAAATATGCTTCGAGTTTTTCCCAAAGAACCTTCAAAACTGTGAAGAACTCAGAAAGTGATTGTGAATCTTGCTCCAATGAAAATATTTTACATTTTAGTTTAGAAATGTGAATAAAATCACTTTGTGAGAAACATTCATTGAGGTCATTCCAAACATGAATAGCGTTCTCAAGAAAGATGATGCTTTAGACAATGGATTCTTAACTGAATTCATAATCCAAGTATGGATTAACATGTTACAACGATTCCAAACTTTGAAGTTTAGATCAAATTCTTAGGAAATTGAAATTGATTCATCGACAAAATCAAATTTGTTCTTTCAACCAAATGCACATTACATGTATCTCGCTCATGCATGGTAGTTTGAATGTGTTAAAACATACTTAATTAAATCAGAACACCAACAACAACATTGATGCCACCACGAACCATTTTGAAGAAAGTGTTACAGAACAGAATAGAGCTCTTTAAAAGAGCTCTGATATCATCATGAAATTTGCATAAATCATGATAAAGATGGACAAAAATTAAAGAGAAAAATTAAAAAAATAAAAGAAATATGGTTCATCATTTTGAAGTTAGTTACAATATAAATTTACATAGAGACTTGAGACTCTAACAACTTGTAATTGAATGTAACTAGCACAATCTTAATTGTAATTTTCTATAATAAGACTAGACTAAATTAATGTGATTCAATACCAAATTAGAAGAAAAATCATGCAATATTAGATGGTTAACTTAGCATGCACGTTAACTCTGCAATTATGCTTCAACAATACCAAATATTAAAATACTCACAAGTAACTGCGACACATGAAAATATAAAACAAAAACTGAATTAATTGAACTAACCAACTACAAACATGTCTATTTTTTAAATAAGAATTAAAATAATAATTCCCTCTACCACATCCTAAAACGTGAAACTTAATAACCGAAACAAAATACTAGTCAAACAAGTCAAAATATTAATTCCCTAATAATTAGAATTAATTCAAAACAAAAAATTAGTAATTAAATTTTAAGAGATTAATTTATAATTATTATCATCACTTTATTTTGAGAAGAAAAAAACATCGCCATCTTCACTCACACGGTAAAATGTCGTTGAGAAAAAGAGTGCGACTGCGTAAAATGTCGTTGAAAGAAAAGTGATCGGTTAGAAGATTCATTTCACACGTGTATGAAATCTTATAGCGACACGTGGCACACGTAAAACAGAATCTTTGAAATGAAGAAAAAAGCATTAGAGTAAAAATGTGACGTTTATTTTCTCACGCGACGAAGAAGAAAAGAAACAACCGAATAAGAAACATGTAACCTGGCAACGAGAAAACGCATCTCAATCTTATCTTTTTCGTACGTTAAAATTCAGAGACATGTGGGCCCCGCCACTTTGCTTGTGGAGGATGTACTGTTCCCATTTCCCACCATTAACACTTTCTTTCTTTTCCTTCCGGTACTATACTATGCTCTTTTTGATATTACTTGTTTCTTATACAATAATTGTGTTTTTGACCGTTAACCATTTTATCTATTTTGTTTTATTAATAATTATTATATTTTTTTAATGATAAATATAAATTCACTGTGATGTAAATTATATTAATAAGTAATATTATTTATAAATATCATCATTATTATTGAATAATGAGTTTTTTTTGTGTTGGATTCATAGACTTTTGAAAGATTGTGTTTATATATTTAAAGTTTTATAAAATACCGTGTTTATGTTGATCTTCAATATAGCGGTGCTAGGTAGCACTCTAACGCCTAAGTCATTTCAAGATTGAAGATGTGTGAACCCACTTTATACATTTGGTCAAGTTGAGTGTATTGAAGGTGAATAGGGTCTCAATTATTTGGGCCTTTGGTCGATCCAGAACAGTTGGCCCAAAGGCTTTGTTGGGCATTAAGGAAGTTGGGGAAGCCTTTAGTGATTTTGGGTCGATTTCTAAGGATGTTGTCCGAAGTGAGCGAGAATAAAAACGCTTGGAGTCTGTTAAATAGTAGTAAGGAATAAGCACATTAAATACATTTTCATCATTGAAATGTTCGGTGCACTTGAGTGCACTCGAGTTTGTATATATTCCTAAGGAGAACTTCAACTATTGATTTCATATTCCTTTCCATCACAAATTTGGATCGCTCAAACAACTTTGCTTATAAATAGGTGGGAGTTGAACTCTAAAAAACTTTTCCTAATTCTTGGCATTCAAGTTCATTCATCTTCACTTTAATAGTAAATGTTTTATCATTTTCTTTCTTGAAAGAGTTCATCACCAGTTATAGCTTTCCTATCAAAGTCCATGCCTTACTTCATTCACTTCGCTTCATCAATCTCTTATAGTCAGATACCCTCTCAATTCAAGCTTTTAACTTCAGATTTTCCTATTTTCTAGTCAGGATGAGTGATAGTACTATTAACCTAGCGAGTAATTCTGAGAGCGATAATTTTTCTGCTACAAGAATGGACAATTCCCCTGATTTTCATCTCCCTCCCCTTGCTCATGATTGCATAGAACCATAAGTTATATCCTTATTTGATGATCTTGACTTAGAAAGGGAATTTGGGAACTCCCTTGAGGAAAGAGCTTCTTCATTTGACTCATTTGAAGATCTTTTATCAGATGATTGTGAAAAGGTGAATCATAACGAAGTCCCCATGCCCCCCTCGTTTTGACTAAGGAGGAAATAAAAGCTATCAAGCAGTTAATGGAACAAATCGATGGTTTCGTTCAACTATTCCTGAGAACCAATAGTCATGGAACCAACAACGTTGAGGTGAAAACCCACTTAAATCTTCGGGGTAGTTCAGATGTAGTATCTTGGATCAGTCCGGACGAACATTCTAAGGCCAACCATTTAGCATGGAAATGTGTGATACTGGTTGAGCCGGTCGATACAGTTAAATATGTCTGGGTGGATGTCGAGGTAGTGGGTACCCCGTCCATTCTAAATAATGAGGCAACAATAGAGTCTCTTGGCGCCGTGGTCGGTGATCCTCAAGATTGACCGGTTCTTCCAGCGGGTCCGGAGAAGAGGATGTGCAATTCTTTTCACGATTGCGCGGTCTTACTCTATGAGTGTTGTTCACAAGTATAAGCCTGCAAATGTCTTTCTATGAATTTGAAGTGTCCGTCTTGAAGCATTTGAAAGTTTCCCCTTCCTAGCTTCATATGATGTCCTAGGCTTACATGCAGGTATTCCAGCTGTGCACTAAGCATAAGTCTTAGAAGCCTTCACTCAGGTTGTTTTTGAACTTATTATACCTGGTTCGCACCTTCCAGGTCGCGGGCTCATTAGCTTCCACCCGAACAGACCTTCGTTCAAGCACTTCACCCACAATTGGGGCAATTTTTTGAAGTATTTTTTCGCTGGTGAAAAACCTTACGCCAGAGCCTCATCTTACCTTTTGTTACTCCCCTACTGAATCTTCCTGCTTCTGTAAGGGCACATTTTTAAAGTATTTGTCTTCATTTCGTTTTTGTCGGGATGCTCATTTCTACAGACCCAAACAAGTTCTTCTTTCCCCTTATGAGGCAGTTGAGAAGGAAGACCTGTAATCCTGATTTTAAGGGCTCGGTTACGAAGAAGGATTTGGGTCCGGTGAGGTTCCTTCTTCTAAGATGAGGAAGAAACGAATTGACACTTACGCCATCTTAAGTGTGAATGGCTAGGAGGAGAGGAACGAGATTTTTGGTGAGGACACAGTCTTATAGATTTTTTTGACATGCGTTATTGTATTTTGCAAATAGCATGGATAAGTTGAAGTTGTTTTTTTGACCTTGCTGATGCTTAAGGTATTAAACTAGTTCTACTAGCTAGGTTGTAATTCCTCCTCATAAAACCACTGCTCCTACTCCAATCATTGCTCATCTTTCTCACAATGAGGATGCTACTACTTCCTTTGGGGTCGAACAACTCATCAATGTGGCGGTCTTGTTGGTTGTGGAAGAAACACCCTCATCCCCAATATTGATAAAGAGGGGCCGGGATGTAGATCAATAATTCCCCCTCGAAGAGGGCTCTCCCAAATGGACCCGCCTGACCAGGTATGCTTCGTCAAGGGATATAACTCCTTTCTTGCGGATGCTTGACATTGTTCCATATCAGTTTGCTTGCACTTTTGAGGAGTCTACTCTTGTTGTATCGGTGGGGGATTTGTCCTTCATCCAAAACGTCTCTAAGGGGAGAAGATGACACTCATCTCTGAGACCTCCTATAATATGTATCAGAAATCCCTCAAAGGAGATAGACACTTGGAAGGGTAAATGTGAAGCTATGGAGTAGGAATTTTTTACTTTTCAAAAGGAGGTGATCGAGCTAAAGGACGAGGCTAAACATATTGACTCTCTACAAGAAGAGATAAAGACAAGGTTGCTGTTGTTAAAGACCATATGACTGGGAAGTGCTTTTGAGAAGAAAGTCGTGGGTGGTACAGACTGACGCAAGCTATTTTGAGGAAGGTGTAATATCCTTTGGTTGTATCATTAGAGACCCCTCATCTAACATTTTTCTTGCAGCTTCAAAAAAGTTTCTAAGTCTTACTGATCCGTCGAATACAGAACTGTTGAAAATTCGCTGGTCATTGCAATTGACAAAGGAGTTAAACTTAAAGAGTCTCATCTTACAATCTGATACACTTGCAGTTGTTGACTGCATAAATAATATTGATTATATTGCTGATTTGAATCCTATTGTTTGTGATCGTAGAAGGTTAATAAATAATTTTAATAGTGTTACTTTTATGTTTATCACTAAAGATGGTAACTTGGACACTCATCAAATGATAGAAATTGGAAAATCAATAGACTCTAGAACATGTACCAGTCATACTCCAATTTTGAGCACTTTTAATTGTAATGCTGTTTTGGCTTTCGGTTAATATATAAATGGTTATTTTAATTCACAGGTAAAAGACTAGACATACATGTAATTTGCCTTGTTCAATTAATTCAAATTTCCTTCTAATAATTTTATGTGTTACAATTATTTGCGAGTGTTTCAACATGATATATACTTAGGACTTTCAAAACTTTAAAATAAAACATCTAGTTTGACTAGATGAGACTGAATATTTACAGATATAAATAGTAGTTAAATGAGTCATAAGATAGAAAATGATATATTCATACTTATCTTCAATTGTAATACACTATTTTTGTAAAGTTATTTTACCTTAATAATATTTTCCATTTTGACGAGAATCTTTTTATACATAAAGGATATAACTGTTTCTTTTCACAATATAAAGGTACAAGAGTTAGTCAACTCAAATACAAGTGAGTGGAAGAAAAGCCAACATAAAGAGGTATATGAACACAACATTCACCAACTTTTTTCACAACACAACTTTTGGTACGTTCCATTAACTCAAGAGCTTATAGTACAAAATTAGGCCTAAAATAAATTATAATAGTTGAAAAAAAAAAAAAACTCATCACCGTCGGCCACAGTAGCCCACGCCATAATATTCATACACTTCAACTTAACGTGCCATTTAAAAATAATAACTGCGAGAGTTTTCACAGTTAAAATATATAATATTTTATAGTTACAGTAACGCAGATCGACTGAATCATAATAATAGTTGCATTAGGTACAATCTCTTACTGAATTAGGACGAACATTTCCAACTAGGATGTCACCAATCTGATCAATCAAAGAGCCCACAAATCCATCTAAAGCTGAATAAATATTCTCCATTGTTTCTTTCTTCAACCATGTTCTCAATGGAGTAGTGACACTAGTCCATTCAAAGGACACATCAAGTGGAACACAACACAACAAGAACCTGCCAGAACACAAACAAAAAACCTCAATTAATTTAAGCATATGGTTTACTAATAATGAGAATGAAATCTAGCAACATGCATAAATCTATTTGTTTTATATGATGTTTATAAAATATAAGGGAAACAACATTATTGCTAACAACATGTTTTCAAATGCAAAGAGCCGTGGATTATAGGCATAGCTCACAATCACATTCTGTGACAAAAACACAATCATTCATTGTTGGTTTAATCGGTTCTTTGTCTTTATTTTGAGTATAATTAAATCTTATTTTTGTAAAATAAAACTTTCATTTTTAATAAATTTATTTTAAATAATTTTATTTAATGTGAGATTTGAGTTTTTTTCAATATAATTTTTCACATCTAATCGTATTAGATTTAATATGTGAATATAAATTATCGAAGTCTTAAATCAATAAATTATAATATTTGAATTAAATTTTTTAATTTAAAGTTCTAACTCAATTTTTTTTAATGGCATAAAAAAAGTTTTGTTCAATAAACTAGCAGGATTAAATGTATTCACACATTATGGTCCAAAAATCACGTGTTAATATTTTTATTTTTATTTTTCAGAATTATAACTGTAAATTTAATTTAATAGATTTATAAATAAATAAAAAATAGCCGTATATAATACAAAATATTAGAACTTTAAAAAATGATATTTATTATTACAAATATTTTTAAAATTAAAATTTCAAATTTAATAATTTATAATATATTACAATTATATGAATGTAAAATAAATGAAAACATGAAATTAAATATAACAAATGAGGAATAATAATTGATAAAATAGATTATAATAATTTAAAATAAAAAATATCATTTAAATATTTAGAGAAAAAAATTTCATAGTAATTTAGGACCATTTACAAAGATAAGTCTTATATGAAAAATAAATTATCCATAAACCACTTTGTCATTTTTTTTACAATGTAGGCTCAAAACAAAACTCTAAATGTGAGTCATTTTTTTACATAGTGTCTGTAAAGTAAGTTAGAACGTTTTATTTTTCACTTTCTAAGCATTGCATGTTTCATTAAGAACTGGTGAAGAACAATGGAGGGTTCGAAGCAGTTGATTTCGGAAAGAGAAGACGATAACGGAATGGAATCGATCAGGTAATGTCTGAATTTTAGTGTCGTTCTAAAATCAAAAGTTTGTGGTATGCTTTATATGATTTGTTGTTCTTACTAGTTTATTCTGATTTCATCTTTGAATCTCAACAAACTTGTTTGAAAAACACCGAATTTTATTGACTATTATATACATATACATATATATATATATATATATATATATATATATATATATATATATATATATATATATATATATATATATATATATATATATATATATATATATATATATATATATATATATATATATATATATATATATATATATATATATATATATATATTTATATATATATTTATGGATTTTAAAAAACAAATTTAAATACTTAGGATTTGTCAAAGAATCACATATCACATTATATACTGATAATTAGTTGTATTACAGATAAATAATTAGATGTGAGTTTTTCTAAATACAACACATCTAATCGCGTTATATTTATGTGTGAATATAAATTATGGAAGTCTTGAATCAATAAATTATAATATTTGAATTTAATTTTTTAATTTAAAACTATAATTCAATCTTTTTTTCAATGGCATAAAAAAAATCTTGTTCAATAAATGTCACGTGAATAACTTAATTAGTTATTTTACGGTGCAACAACTTCTGACACCTATGCGTTTTTCTAAAGCCGTTTATTCTTACCAAAGTATTTTTATGAATTTTTTTTCTTCTGCATTTTCATCTTTTGATTCTGAAAAATAAACAAATGATCTATTAAACAAGATTAAATAACGTTGGCAAAAAAAAAAATTATTGTAAGGTTGTGTATTTGGAAAAGAAGGTTTGAATAATTGTTGTGTATGGCAGAAGCGAAAGATTTTTTAATAAAATCTAAATTAAATACTAGTAGGCAATGAAGAAGAAAGAGAAAAGAAAATAGATACACGTAACACATTAAAAAGGTTTTATATATATAGTCAAATTAGACTCTTTATTTTATAGTTTTGAAACTCCTAAGCAATATTTTAAAAATTGGATCGGAGATCGAATGAGTCAAACATTCGATTTAAGGTTCAATGGGTTCAATCAATTAAATCTATGATTAAACATGTTATTAAGTAAACTAATAATATGGTGCATGGAGCTGGTGGTAGACTAGAAGCGGTGGCTGAGATTAAGGAGGCTATCAAGTCGTATTTCAAAGATTTTTTCAAGAGAGTA